>BPTQ01000002.1:262814635-263176553 GCA_019973895.1 Chrysanthemum seticuspe | reverse complement strand
TGTTGTAGATTTCAGGGCACAGTAAGAAACTTACTGTCGTGTTTCTGGCATCTATAATAGCTTGGTTCTTTTTGTACTGTTTAACTGTTATAAAAAAACTTCTAAAAAGCTTAAAAAGTCTAAAAATACCTAAAACTTTCTAAATATTAAAAGATAAACTAAAAACTCTCAAAATATTAAAACATAAAACAAAAAGCTTTTTTATAAATGTTCTCTATCTACTTCTATCTGGAAATGAGGAGCAGAAGGAGGACTTCTGCAAACTCACAAAAACCAACTTCCGAAAAGTTCGGTTCTGCACCTTCTTATTTGAGTTTTGCAAGAGGATGAGATCTCAATTATCTGACTATGGCTTTGAATTCAACAAAATCCCTCTGTACTGTGATAATAAAAGTGCTATTGCTCTCTCATGCAACAATGTTCAACACTCTAGAGCAAAGCATATCGACATTCGACATCATTTCATCAGGGAACAAGTGGAAAAAGGTGTGGTGGAACTCTATTTTGTGAGGTCTGAATATCAGTTAGCTGACATCTTCACCAAAGCTCTTCCAAGAGAACGTTTTGAGTTTATTCTTCCACGTCTTGGCTTGAAAAGCCTTCAACCAAAAACACTCAAACGTCTTCAGGAGGAAGACGAGGAGTAAAGGTCTATCTTCATCTATCTCTTGTAAATATTTTTTCGAAAAACAAAATACAAAATTATAAAACTCTCAAAAATCAAATAGAAAATTATAAATCTTTCAAAATCCATAAAAATCTGAAAAATTCGAAAAATCTTCAAAAAAATATTGTCAATTTGTCATGTTTTTCTTGGTTCGATAATATCTACGGTCTTTGTGCTGTCATTCAAAGAATGACACGGGACTTTAGATGTTGTTCGAATTTTTATAAAAAAAAAAAAAATAATAATAATAATAATAATAATAATAATAATAATAATAATTTTGAGAGTAAGAAAATAAAATAGTTTATTGTCATTTCAGGCAGTAACCCGCTTTTCAAAAAAAAAAAAAAAAAAAAAAAAAAAAGAAGAACAGAGCCATGCTTTACCATATTTTCAAATTCCATGCTCTGATTCTATAAACATTTATCTGCTGAAAACTAACTGCTTTGAAAAATAACTCGGTCTCTATTTTTGATAATCATCAGGACTTATTTGTCAAAATCTCTATCTCTCAATCAACAACCAATGTCATTGATTGAGGGGGAGAATGATTTCAATTAAATTAAAAAGTTATTTGGCATTAAATTGTTTTTCAAAAGATGTGCATGCATGTTTTATCAATGGAGTTTAAAGTCTTAAAATCCGATCCTTATCAGTTAAAACGCTTTCATAATCAAGTCACAATTCTCCTTAAAAGCTTTCAAAATCAATTTAAATCTATAAGAGATCACAAATCTCAAATGATTTGATAATTGTGATCGGGGGAGAATGTGTGATTTAAATTGGATTTAAACTGATAATTCGGTAAATGGTTTTATAAAGATGTACATGCTGTCCTTCCCACATGTGACAAACGATTTCAAACATTTGATGCACATGTTGAGGGGGAGCATATATCTTAAACCTATGATTTGAAACGTGATCATTTATCTCAATGTGCAGGTTCCCTCTAGTATGTGCAAAATTTCCTTTTCAAACTTCGAGGCACATATTGAGGGGGAGCAAATTTATGGAAACCTCATCCTTCCCGGAAATGCTTTATCTACTTGATTTGATCAAGGAAGTGATGGTGATATCTTTTAGAAAATGGTAATCAAAGAAGTAATTTCTTCCTCTTGCCTCCGTGTGCAAAACGATTTCAAACATTTGATGCACATGTTGAGGGGGAGCACTTATTCTAAAAATATTAAAAACAATTCAGGTACAAAATGTTTTGATAATATATCACAAGTATCTGGATTGATTTTCAAGTGGTTTTCAATTGGTTCCAATGGCAGATGAACAATACCAAATAGACCGACCAACTTTACTTTATGTACGGTGATATATGGAAGATAAGGTTAGGTATTGGTTCCCATGATCCGCCAGAACCGGAGGGATCTACCCAGGGACAATCCACTAGTTAGTATAGAAGTCCTTAGGTATAATGATAAAAGGAGAAAAGTGAGATATGGGAAGAGTGCGGACTGAGACAGAGCAAGTACTAGAACAAACCCAACAAGGTTCTTGCTATGAAGTCTCGGTAAGCACTGAAGGGGTTGAAGAATTAAAAAGAATTGAATGAGAAAAGGGTGAAAACAAATAGCCCTTCATTTATTCAACCTTGGGGCAGAAACCGGGTTCAATTCATATGCTACTGATGGTAACATCGGTATTGAAGACAAGACGTCATGGACCCAGTGACGCACTGCACTTCAACTTTCCAAACCACTCAAGTTCCTCTTAAAATGACTTGTTTCATTCTCACGGGGAACCAACATTATCTATCGACTTTCTCTTAGAGATTGTTGATATTGAAGAAGGAGACCCTCTCCCTAGTCTCCGGCACAGGATTCAAATATGCACAAATTGAGTCTAGAGCCACGAGATCATCAATAAATCTCATTAGGATACTTTAAATGAAGACTCTCTGTTTCACACAATGTGGAAAGAGAGATGTTGAAACAAACAGACCTTGATAGATCTTGAGCTCGTGGATCGTTATATATGCCTATGTAATCACAAGCACAATAAAAGACAATCTCTACTACTTATATTTATCAGCGGAATATAAACACAAGTAACAAATAACTAAGAACTCTGTGATCCTCTATGGATCGTTATATTAACTAAAACTGTGTTTTTTTAATCGATACATAACTCATTCTAATGTGTTCCTTTTATAGATAAGGAACCCTAAACAAAAATCGCTAAACCATTTCCCAAGAAACGTATAAACATAAAACTAAATAAGATATACACAATCACTTCCTAATAAAGCTCATGTATATCCAAACTAAATATACTAACCACGGAATAATCACTTCCGCAGAAACAAACTAATAACTATTATACTTCAGCAGATTATGTCTTCGGCAGAATCCACTCTTCTTCAGTAGAAACCCTTCGGCATTAATTTCAGCATAATCAAAACTTCACATAATTCCCAACAATCCTCCCCTAAACTGGAATTTGACTTGGTTAAGTTCCAGTTTCTTGATAGATCTTTAACAAAACAGCTCCAGAGGATTGTGCACGAACAACAGCAGCAAAGAATCCAAATAAGAACATCTCTGTGATGAAGAAACTCTGAAACTCCATATCTTTGCAGCAACAAATGACAAAAGGTACATCAAAACAGATTAGTTTCAAACTATTCTCATCACATCCAGGTGTGTTAACTCCTGTGAGAGGTGAATCATTGAAAATAATGGATTTGATTTCTCTTTACCAATAGCCATCACTACTGGAGTAGCCATATGTTTAAGTTCGTAAACTATGGTACACTGATAACCATCTGATTTATTGGCAAACCAGCAACCATATAAACGGATTTGAAATGTCTTTACCTGTAGCCGTTTGCTCAGGACTAGTCAATTCTAAGAATTGGTGAATTGATAACCAAATATGGAATGCCACTGCCTTTACCACAAGCCATATACATGTGGGCTAGTCAATTATTGGATTCCAAAAAGGAATAAGCCTTGGTGAATTGAAAACCATACAACACTCAGCAATTAAGCATGGGTGGTTGCATACCCTATGATTTTTAGCAAACCATTACAGCTATCAACAGATTTGATGTGTCTTTACCAAAGTTGTACCCTTTGGACTAGCTAACTCTTTGACATACACAAGGTATATCTGGTGAGTCAAGAACCACCAAAAGTATACAACACACCTGCAAGAAAAGTTAGACAAACCCAAAATATATATATATATATATATATATATATATATATTTAAACTAATAAAGAAAGAAAACAAAAATTACAAAATAAACAAAATAATACAATCAAGATGAACCTTTATGGGACAGAAGCTGATTTTTAATCAAACCAACACATTGAGAAGCATGAAGCGCATCATTGTCAACTGGATTAGGAGGCACTGCCAACTTCTGTCTCAGCAACCGTTCCATAAAAGTAACCGATAAAGGATAGAGCTTATCCGATAGCATACACAAAATCATACCACAGGTGGTCTGAACCACATGGACACAAGACAGAGGATAAAACCTCCAACTCTCAATCTCCCACAGATGTGAATTCTTCCAGATAGAATACCCTTTACCTTCTGAAGAATTAGAATCAAACAAGACCTGAAGATCACCCAACAAATATAAACCAGAACCTGTTGGTGGATGAATATTATAATACTGAATGACATGTTCATACAGCATTTTCAAATCATGTCTATTCACCAAATGAAGAATGTCCTTCAAGAAGTTGAACTGAATAGCAGTATCATCCAGTCGATAAATAGTGTTAAGCTTCCCAGCTTTCCAATTGACCAATACCGCATGAGTTCCTTCAGGAAAAACTTCAACAGGTCCAACTTTAATAAAGGTAGACTCATCATCCTTGATATCTAAAGAAGTATTCTTTGAAGAATGTTTCCTAGCCAGTCTGACAGAACTCCTTAAGGAATTGAGTTTCCTTTTAACCAAGCTTTTCTGCCTCCTACCAGCTATTGTATCTGTATCAATCTTTAGAGCATCATCCTGACCTAATGAGTTACCCAAATCCACACTTGGCAATGCTTCAGAAGAAACCAAAGAAGACTCAGCAGAAACAACCACATCAGAAGAAGGATTAGCTTCAGAAGTTGTTTCAGAAGTAACAACTGGAGAGATCACTAGAGGCAAAACAGCATCAAAATTTTCCACTATATCAACTGTTTTATGTCTCTTAGCTGTAGGAACATCTGACATTGAAGCAATTCTTTCCAATTTAGAAGAAGAAGTAGAACCAGAGGAGGAAAGCTTCATAATCATATTATACTGTCTGATCAAAGCATCATCAGACAAAGCACAAATTTGCTTCATTGACATACCAGAATTATAAATAGTAGAACTATGATTCTTCACAACTCTCCTCATATGATTCCACTTCTGAACAACAGTCATTGGTTTTTCTCTTTTTGCTTTATTTCTTTTAGCAATAAGAGCTCTCCTCTTTGCAGCAGATTCTTGCTTCCTTTGATTACCAAGAGCCACCATTTGATCCACAAAATTCTCATGATCAAAAGATGCTCCTAATATAAGTTTTACAAGATTTGGATCAGATGCACCTTGAGTAGTATAAGCATCCCATTGATCATCAGTGATCTTAGGAAGTAATGCATCAAGCTCTAATTTTCTTTTAGTAGACAAATTAGAATCAGACTGATCTTGAAGAAATTTAGCAACAACACGACTCTTCTGCATATGCTCATAATCAGCAAACATCCGAGCCTGAGCTTGATTTTCTTCTTCAGTCACCAGACCTGAATCAATCATATCATCAATCACATCTGCCTTTCCTTTGTCAGAAGATTCTTTAGCAGACCCAATTTGAGCTTCAGAAGGAACAACTAAACCAACATCAGAAGAAACATGTTGAGACAATTCCTCAACAGGTGTAGAGAAAATTTCAGAGGAAGAATTCAACTTATACATTCTCCCAGCTATAAAAACTTCATCATCATCTGCTGAAGGTGAAACATTTGGTTGTTTTTGTATAAATGAGGTTTGACCATGATCAGAAACAACCTCCTCAACTAGAACATCAGCAGATGCATCAACAACTTTTGGCTCCTTTGAAGTTTCAGCAGATACCTTATTCAAATATTGTCTTCTTCTTTTTCTAGCAAATATAATAGGCACCTTGCTCCTTGAAGATTCAGCAATAGGAGAAGAAACATCAGATGTAAGAGCTGCATCAGCCAAGATACCAAGGGATGCATGATGAGTCTCTTCTTGCTCCTCTTCAGAAGAAACCAAACTTCTCTTTTTACCCCTCTGACTCAGTAATTCCTCCAAGTTCTCAACTTTAGTCTCCAATTCTACAATCTTATTACCAAGAATAGACTTGGTCTCTGCAAGCTCCTTCTTAAGATCAGTCACCTCACCTGCATACTTGTTCACCAGAGCATATAATGAGGTAAGTGTAATAGGATCCTCATCTGCATCAACTGATTGCTCAGTTGTAATTGGAACTTCATTTGACCGTTCAGGAGTAACATTAACCTGCTCAACATTAGAACATCCTTCACCAAATGGATTTCTAATAGTACTAGGTGTAGGCAATCTATCAACATCAACCTGAACCTCATCAATAGAAACTTGTGTAGGTAATGGACTAGTAAATGGTCTAGGTGAAGGTATGGATGCCTCAGCAACAGCAGAAGGGCCCTCATCAACATCAACTGAAAGATTACCATCAGTAGCATTGGAAGAAGGTAAAATAACAGCATTAACCTCATCAGCAGTCTCATTCTCCTGAGGCAACATGGCATCTAATAAAGGAAAATGTGTCCCCTTAAATTTAGTTCTCATCGAAGCAAATAACTTAGAAGTTAACACTCCTATGGGATAAAAAGCTTGGGTGTGGGTAGAAATATTCAATATCATCTGTAAAAACCTAGGGTACATAAAAAACTTGCCCTTTTTCCTAGTTATATTCTCAACCATATTATCGAAAATAAACTTAGAAAAATTATAAGTCAAACCCTTAGATAGACAAATAATACCACATCCCAATTGAGTCGAAAACTGATCCCATCCTCCAGACTTATTGCTTACACACTGAAGCAATGTATGAACCAAAAACCTCCACATAGGACAAAGCTGATTCTTTAACCACATATCAGTCCTTGTACCTTGGTATCCAATCGCTCTAAGCCCTTCAAGTACCACCACAGAATCAGAATGATAGACTCCATTCTCATCATTCAAACAAAGTTGTCTCCTTATCAGTTCCTCTGCCACCACATATTCTGTTCCGTCAACTCTTGCTGCAATCTCTGTATCACTTCTTTTTGTAGCCGATGCCCAAAATTGAGTAACCAAGGATTCATATATAGCATTCGGAGAATGTGTTAGAGCATACTGAATCTTTGATCTCTGTAAGAATGCAATCATCGGCCTATACAACTCATCACCCCGAGCAGTTCCCAGAAAAGCGACCTTATTATGATCATGTAGATGCATTTGATGTTGTTTGTACTCTGTAAGCTGTAAGCTGTAAACTGTTTCTTGAATGAATGAATGATCAATTTGCTTCAGTACTTCTTTTGAATGAACCATATAACTTCAGTACATCATCTTCAGAGGAAACAAATGACTCACTTCAGCACTTTGAATTCAGTAGAAACAAGCTTTATTTGTTTCTTAACCATATCCCAAATGAACAATCACTCTGCAAGACAAAACAAACACAGAGAAACACACAAACCAACAAAGAGAAACACACTAAGATTACATTAGCTGGTTAGAGTTAGATAAAATCAAACAAATATACAAAATTACATAGCAAAATGCAAAGTGTACACAAATCCTCCCCTGAGGCATATGCCTCCCCTGAGGCCTATGCCTCCCCTTAAACTTTGCAGTTAAGGGTTAAGCATACCGATATGAACCACAAGGTTTTGAAACCTTGGTCCATCAAAAGCCTTTGTTAACAAATCTGCCACATTATTATCAGTATGAATTTTGACCACTTTTATCAAATTTTTATCATATGCATCTCTTATAAAGTGGTGCCTGATTTCAATATGTTTTGTTCGACTATGAAAGACTGGATTTTTAACAATGCATATGGTACTTTGATTATCAATAAAAATTGTTGTGTTCATGAAAATGTACCCATAATCTAACAATTGATTTTGAATCCAAAGAACCTGTCCACAGCAATTTGCAGCAGCAACGTACTCTGCTTCAGTAGATGAGGTAGCCACAATAGTCTGTTTCTTGCGTTGCCAAGAAATCAATCTCTTTCCAAGGAATTGGCAACCTCCAGTGGTGGACCTCCTATCCAGATTAGCACCAGCATAGTCACTATCACTATAAGCTTCCAACTTAAAAGGAGACTCTTTTGGGTACCAAAGACCTAGAAGAGGTTGGCCTTTGAGGTACTTAAAGATCTTCTTAACAGCATTGAGATGGGAAGTCAGTGGAGTAACTTGATGTCGTGAACAAACACTCACAGCAAAAGTAATATCAGGCCTTGAAGCTGTTAAATACATCAAAGAGCCAATCATAGACCTGTACAAATGAACATTCACAGGTGGATCAGCTTCATTGTTGGTCTTTGTCTTTGGAGCTTCATAAGGTGTAGTAGCAGTCCTTACACCCTCCATACCAAACTTTTTCAAGATGTCCCTCACATATTTGTCCTGACTAATAAAGATACCATCAGGTTTCTGCTGAACTTGGAGACCCAAAAAGAAAGTCATCTCTCCCATGGCACTCATCTGAAACTCACCCTTCATAAGCTCCTCAAACTCTCTGCACCAAGCTTCCTTTGTGGATCCAAAAATAATGTCATCCACATATACTTGCACAAGAATAATGTCTGTGGAATTCTTCTTAAGGAATAGAGTCTTATCAATTGCACCTCTTCTATAACCATGCTTCAGAAGAAATGTAGAGAGCCTAGCATACCAGGCTCTGGGTGCCTGATGTAGTCCATAGAGAGCTTTGACTACCTTATAAACATAATTAGGATGATCTGGATCTTCAAATCCTTTAGGTTGAGTGACATAAACCTCCTCTTCAATTTCACCATACAAGAAGGCTCCTTTAACATCCATCTGATATACCATAAAACCCATATAGGATGCATAAGCTAAGAAAATCCGTATGGCCTCAACTCTTGCCACAGGTGCAAACACTTCATCATAATCTATCCCCTCCTCTTGTCTATAACCCTGTGCAACTAATCTGGCTTTGTTTTTAATGACAACACCTCGTGCATCTCTCTTATTCTTCAGAATCCATTTAGTCCCAATTGCATACTTGCCATCAGGTAGTGGTACCAATATCCAAACCTGCTGATTTTGAAATTGTTGCATCTCATCCTGCATTGCTTCAAGCCAACTTGAGTCTTCAAGAGCCTGAGCAACACTGGTTGGTTCCACTTGTGAGAGAAAACAAGCAAACAAACAATGTTCATAGTCTGTGTGATTGTCTCTCTGCTGATTTGAGACATAAGAGATAAAAGCCACCTGACCATATTTAGAACGTGCTACAGTACCTCTTGTTCTAACAGGTGCATTAGGATCACCAATAATATTAGTCTGTGGATGAGCATTGTTGATCCTTGTAGTAGTAGTGGTGTTAACATCAATGGATGAATCAAGATTAGTCACAGTAGGTTCAAAGTCAGTATCATAGGAAGGTGTGTTGAAGATTCCTGCTTTAGGTTGATAATGACCAAGATCTGAAGGTTTTGGAAACCGTGTATAAGGTTCTCCAAGGTCTGTTGACACTCTAGTAGAAATAGGAGTAGAGTCAACATGTCTTTCAGCCGAATTGGAGAGGTGAGGAGAAACAGACTCACTTTCAGCAGAATTGACGTTTCCACTGATTGCTTCACTTGTACTATCTTCAACATTCCTCTCAGCTTCTAAATTGGCTGCATACTCTTGTTTCTTCAGTCTGGCAAGGTCCTCAGCATAATGGAATTCATCTTCACCCACATCAGTATAAACTTTAGAAGTGTCACCTACAAAATTGCTAGGGGAGAAGGAAGGCACTACAATGGGTTGTTCATCATCTTCACACCCACTGTCAGAATGAGCATCCATAGTTCTTGCACTGGTAGTTGGAGATGCTTGAGAATCTGCATGTTGGCTAGCCATATGTCTAGAATGACCCAAGTAATCAGTCAAGTAATCAAGGTCAAATGACCAAACATGACCCTGTCCTTGAACATTAGGCTTGTCTTCTAGATACCTCAGATTCAATGTCTCCTCAATCTTCTTAGCAGATACATTGTAAACCCTGTATGCCTTACTATGAGCAGAATACCCCACAATGTAACCATCATCAGCTTTCTCATCAAATTTGCCCAACGGATCACTTGTATTCAAAATTGTCACTTGACAGCCAAACGGTTTAAGGTAGTGAATAATAGGAACTTTCCTAAAAAGAAGTTCATAAGGTGTTTTAAGATGTGGTCTAGTAATGGACACTCTATTTAGTACATAGCAAGCTGTACCAACAGCTTCAGTCCAAAACATGGTTGGAAGTTTAGAGTCTGCCAGCATTGATCTTGCAGCCTCTATTAAGGTCCTATTTTTTCTTTCTGCCACCCCATTTTGTTGAGGGGTTCTTGGAGTGCTATAGTCCCGTTTGATTCCCTTTGACCTGCAGAGTTCTATAAGTATAGCATTCTTGAACTCTGTCCCATTATCACACCTAATTCCTTTCACCTTTTTGTTCAACTGATTTTCAATAAGGGTAACGAAGTCTTTCAACACTACAGATGTTTCATCTTTGGTCCGTAGAAAGAATACCCAACAAAATTTGCTATAACCATCAGTGATCACCAGACAAAAATATTTATGATCAATGCTTCTCACTTGAGTTGGACCAAACAGATCCATATGAAGCAGCTGAAGAGGTTCAGAAATAATGCTTTCTGCCGTAACAGGAACACCTTTGTAGGAGGCTCTGTGCTGCTTTCCTTTGTTGCATGCAACACAGTTATGATCATTGGTGAAAACTTTGGAAGGAAGACCTTGAACAAGACCCAGTTTTGAGAGCTGATTAATGGTCTTGAAGTTGACATGGGCCATCCTTCTGTGCCATTTGGTGGACTCATCCACGGATGCTTTAGCCACCAAACACGTTAAGTCACCTGCTGGTTTGACATCTGATAAGTTGAATGTATAAAGATTGTGACTGCGAGGAACTTTCAGCAGAATTGAAGTTTCTTCGGGGAGTTTGAAGTCTTTAGATAGCACAAGACATTCATCCTCTGTAAAGAGTACTTTGTTCTTAGTGTCACAGATTTGTGAGACTAAAAACAAATTGAAGTGTTGAAGTTCCTTGACATAATATACATTCTCAAAGTCTAGCTGAGGTGTTTTGATGGTCCCTTTCCCAGTAATTCTGCCATCACTTCCTCCAAAGGTAACATTGCCTCCTCCTTCAATGGGCACAAAGTTATGCATCATATCCCTATTTCCTGACATACTTCTAGAACAACCACTATCAACAATTCCAACATCTTTATGCTTAAGGGGATGATCCTACAACAACAACAAAATATACAGAAAATTAGTACACTATGGAGGCTCAAGTCATTGCTGACTTGAACCTGCCTTGTGGATCATATGAGTTATGCCATGTAGAATTATAAGATCCACTATTGTTCTTGGGTTTCCATTGAAACTTAGGTCCCTGTTTATTCCAAGAACAACCTGCTGAGGTCTTGACAGCAGTGTCCCAGTACCCTTTTCCATCAGTCATTGGGTTAACATATGTAGGCCAAAAACCATTTTTAAAATATTCACTAGTTGGTTGAACATATGGTTTTACGATTGGTCTTCTCCAAGGAAAAGAATTATTATTATTAGTAGCTTGTGGAACATAAGGTGGTATATCATTAACATTGGTCCACATTGGTCTAGATTTCCTAGAATCACCACACCTATTCATCCTTTGCTCATGATAATCACAATCCTTAATTAAATGAAATTTACTTCCACACACAAAACATGTCTTCTATTTAGAAGATTTATTCAAACCAAAAGATGTGTTATTACAAGCAGAAGTATTCAAACCAAAACCACGAAAAGAATTGTTTTTAACAGTACTATTATGCAAAGAATTAAAAAGTAAGTCTTCAGAGGCAACTGTCTTGGAAGTAGATTCCTTGGCAGCAACTCTGACACTCTTATTGGTAGTCTTGGGTGCAGGCAGGGGTGAAGACTTGGGAAGGTCAGACTTGTCATTTGAATCACACTCTGTTGACCCTTGCTTGGAGGACTTGTCACTGTTAACACAAGAGACAAGGTCATTAGAAGAAGTATCAGGGTCTGGCAAGTCCTTTGACTTTTTGCCATAGAGATGGTGTGATCCATCAAAGTCAACATTAATGGAAAGGTCAATGGGCATGTGCTCACCTCTAATAGGTCCACGCACAACATGTAGGTCACCTTGTTTTACAAAATTAGCTAGGCCTGCTGATGTAGATTTACGTGTGTCATCCCTAGCTTCTAAGCCAACATATTTCTTAAAACCTAAAGCCACTGTAGAATTAGAAGCTTGACTACTATAAATAAAACCAGCTAACTTATTTCCATTCATTATCCATTCTTTATGCCTAGCAATTTCCTCATTAAGTTTCTCCTTAAGCTCTAGATTTTCTGACTCTACATCTGCTCTTAACTTCTCAGACCATTTTAACTCATTTTTAGCACATTCGAGATCCCTTTCTAAAACACCTATTTTCTCATCATACGCTATTTGATTCTTCTGAAACCAAACCTTTTGTCTTTCTAGTGTTTTTAAAGCCTGTTTATAAGCTTCAACTTCCACATAGCATTCATTATATTTAGGTTCCAAAATATCATAAGCTTCTTTGAGTGTATTATAACGCTCATTACAACCAAACAAACAGTTTTGTACCTGAGAGATGCCCATCAAGGCAATCTGATCATGCCTATCCTCTGAAGTACAGCTTGCAATCTAACCAACATTATCATTACCAGGACCATCATTATCATCATGCTCATGTTGCTTCCAGTCCTCCTTCTGATACTGCTGATAAGAAGAGTATCTTGTCTCATCACCAGCTTTCCTGTCTTTGCATTCTCTAGAGAAGTGACCCATCTGTTGACATGTGAAGCATTTAACCTTCCTCTTGTCAAACCTTGCTGGATCTCGTCCTTTGAATCCAAACCTTCTTCCAGCTTTTCGCTCAAAATTCTTGATATCCATGGAAAGCATGGCCAACTGCCACTTCAGCTTCATCTCTTCCATCTCAAGCGGGTCCACTTGATCAAAATCCTCATAGGCCAGATCCTGCTGAGGATCATAATCAGCAAAGAATGATCCAAGAACATCTTCCATAAAACCACTTGATTTAGGATGAGAGCTTGATGAAGGAGCAGCATAAGATGATGATGAATATGGGATTGGACCATAACTTGTCTTTGGAGTAGAGGCTCCAACGAATGCTGTGTGACTAGCAGAAGAAGATGATCGAAAAGGGCTTCTTACATCATGTTCAAGAGCTTTAAGTTTGTAGTACAGCTCATCAAAGGTAATCATGTCCAAACCACCTTTAGCTTTTAAAGCTATGCTTACATGTAGCCAGGATGGAGGTAATGACCTCAGAAACTTAGAGTTACAATCATCATTATCTGGCTTTGCCTGCAGCTGATTTAACTGACTTAAAATCTTGTGAAACTTGTCATAGCCCTTATGAATTCCTTCCTCTTCAGAGATTTGAAAGTCCTGAAACTGTTGTCTCAGCATGGACTTCTTCAGTCTCCTAGACTCCTCATTCCCACCAAACTTTGCCTTAATTGCTAACCATATATCCTTAGCATCTTGCATGAAGTGAAAATCACTCAAGTGATCCTCAGGAATAGCTTGAAGAAGAATGGTTCTGACCTTGGTTTCTCTCTGAACCGCCAGTAATTCTTCAGCAGATTTGGGAGGAACATTCATCATCTTACCCGTAGCATCCGTGGTAGTTCTCTTCAAACTGTTTCCCTTCAAGACTATCTCCCATAGATTCCAATCAATGTTGGAGATCCAATTCTGCATCTTCATCGCCCAAAGATCATACTCCTCCCTTTTGAGGTAAGGAAACTTAGCATTGCTATTAGAAAGACTTAGTTGTTGTAGATGGGTGGAGTTTTGGTTGTTGGTGATTTCAATATCAACATCTGATCCAGGCATGATGATTTTTGTTATGGTTGTATGGGTGTTCAGAAAAACTTGTCCTTAGTATCGTAGAGACTCTCACGAGGCTCTGATACCACTTGTTGAAATAAACAGACCTTGATAGATCTTGAGCTCGTGGATCGTTATATATGCCTATGTAATCACAAGCACAATAAAAGACAATCTCTACTACTTATATTTATCAGCGGAATATAAACACAAGTAACAAATAACTAAGAACTCTGTGATCCTCTATGGATCGTTATATTAACTAAAACTGTGTTTTTTTAATCGGTACATAACTCATTCTAATGTGTTCCTTTTATAGATAAGGAACCCTAAACAAAAATCGCTAAACCATTTCCCAAGAAACGTATAAACATAAAACTAAATAAGATATACACAATCACTTCCTAATAAAGCTCATGTATATCCAAACTAAATATACTAACCACGGAATAATCACTTCCGCAGAAACAAACTAATAACATAATTCCCAACAAGAGATTATATCTTGAGTCCTACGCATTATCCTTGTGGTATTGCCAGAACATCTGAGTGATGTGTATACATATTCACTATGAAGATGGAAAGCCTTCTGGAGCCAACATCAAACAAGCTCCTGGTAGGTGGCATGTGAGATCTATTATATAGATCAACCATGTGACAACTAAACAGAAACAATGGGGCGATTCAATCTCTTGAATCAATCCTGGTTCAGGTTATGGATTGACGGATACCTTTGAAAAACCGGTCTTTGTGCTTAATAACTCTTTTCTTTAGTACATCGACCGTGTACTAATTTTTCAAACCAAAAGGTGTTTTATGATTGATAATTGATTTTCAATAAAACCTTCGTTATATTGCAAAAAAAATTTCTATTGAGCAATACACGATTGTTTTTCAAATCTCTTTTCATCAATCAGTGGACTTAAATTCGCTGGTTCACTCACTCCGTGTTGTCTTCTTTGAGACGTTCCGGTTTGAGAACAGCTAGAGCAGCTGCGAAACCCTGTCAAGGAAATTCTTCGGAATTATACCTGATCACAGGCAGTACTTGTACTGATCAACGGGGAACCGTGGGCCGTGTACCTCAATTCAACTAAAGTGGTCAAAGACACTTTGGTACACTTTATTGCTAACTATTGTATGCAGGTACGCCCGACGCTTGCAGCTGTTCAGAATGAAGCGGTCAATCTATAGCCGCATGCTCACACAATACATTCATCTCTCAAGAAATCATGATAAGTGCATCAATGACTCTGATATTTACACTCCATGCTTCTGCTACGCTGCTGCCAATATCATGAATCAACAAAAGCTTCCGCTACTCTGATGAGAAGATATCATGATCCAGAATGTGAGCATGTCGGTCCGTAAGTCACAACATCACATAATACCAACACCACAATGGATGTCTCAGAGATTTTTGATTGCTGATGATCTCAAAAGCTGGCTCAATATTATTATCACGTGGATCAGTAAAAGACCTCCACTTGGATTAACCAAACATGCAATGAGAAAAATCAATGACTACGAGCTTCAGTGCAAACTTCTACATCAAGAATGCAAGATCAATTGTTAATGTAATATCTA
Organism: Chrysanthemum seticuspe; assembly: GCA_019973895.1. Taxonomy (NCBI): domain Eukaryota; kingdom Viridiplantae; phylum Streptophyta; class Magnoliopsida; order Asterales; family Asteraceae; genus Chrysanthemum; species Chrysanthemum seticuspe. The sequence goes on along the minus strand of BPTQ01000002.1, from coordinate 263,161,146 downwards.
TTTGTATTCAATGTAATTTTAGTACATGATTGAGGTGACCTCCCTTAGGGGGAGATTGTTAGGAATTAGAAATTCCAGGTATTAAAGAGTCGGTCACCTCAAGTATATGTAATTGTTAGAAAGCTCGTAGTCATAGTTATTTTAAGCTAAGTAGTATTTAGTTAAGTAACACCGTGGAGGACGGACGGGTCTTTACCCACTGTATGCCTGATCCACAGCCCGTTGTGTGGCGTTTTATTGTAAGACTATAAATACTCTCTACCTTCCAAGGTAGAGAGTTGGAGCTCATAATAAGAATTTTCTTTCTCTCACTAATGTTCCCTAAACCTCTAACTTTCTCTCTCTAGAATTCCACTTATTCGCCACCTTGTTGTTATGGTTTGATGTGTATGTGAAAACTAATATCTTTCAAAAACCAAGATGTTAAACAACATCCCATGAAAGTACATACCCCACTTGTACTTTTTCTATCAACGTAATCACCTGCATGGTCAGAATCTGCATATACAATTGTTTCTACTCCCGTGCCCTTAGGATACCATAATCCTAATTGTGTTGTACCCTTAATGTATCTAAATATCCTTTTTAAGGCTTCTAGGTGTGATGTTTTAGGGTCTTCTTGAAACCTAGCACATAAGCAAACACTAAACATGATATCCGGCCCACTTGCCGTGAGCTAGAGAAGACTACCTATCATGCCACGATATTTAGTATTATCTACGGATTCACCGTCTTCATCTTTTGTGAGTTTGGTGTCGGATGACATTGGTGTCCTAATTGGTTTCGACTCTTCTAGACAAAATTTATTTAACATCTCCTTTATGTATTTAGATTGATTAAAGAAGATACCATCTTCTACTTGTTTGATTTGTAGACCAAGAAAGAAACTAAGTTCTCCCATCATACTCATCTCGAACTCGTCATGCATGATTTTAGAGAAATCATCACACATGTCTTGACAAGTGGATCTGAATATAATATCATCTACATATATTTGCACTATGATTATATGTGACTCTCTTTTCTTAGTAAAAAGTGTGTTGTCAACTAACCCCATGGTATAGTTGTGTTTAATTAAAAATGACTTGAGTCTATCATACCAAGCTTTTGGAGCTTGTTTAAGACCGTAAAGGGCTTTCTTTAATTTATACACATGTTTGGGTTTTTCAAAATCGATGAAGCCCGGAGGTTGAGCTACATATACTTCTTCATTAATGAAACCATTTAGAAAGCGCTTTTGACATCCATTTGATAAAGCTTTAGATCATTAGCACAAGCATACGCAAGAAGTATTCTTATAGACTATAATCTAGCCACGGGGGCATAAGTCTCATCAAAGTCTATTCCTTCTTGTTGGTTATACCCTTGAGCAACGAGTCTAGCCTTGTTCCTAGACACTACTCCGTTTGCATCTAATTTGTTTTTATAAACCCATTTGGTTCCTATTATGGTTTGATTACTAGGTGGAGGGACAAGTGTTCAAACATAAATAGAAACGAATTGATTTAGTTCTTCTTGCATAGCCATTACCCAACTCTCATCTTTTATGGCTTCTTGTGTATTCTTAGGTTATATGGTTGAAACGAAACAAAACAAACTACTTTGGTTTTGAACTTGAGACCTTAATGTTCGTTCATTTAGCTTTCCTATGACTTTATCTACGGGGTGATCTTTGGACTCCTTAATGTTTATGACTTCATCATTTAAAGGTTCTTCTTCTTCATTTATCTTTTTCTTTATTACTATAGCTTCACTTTCTATAATCTCGTCATCGACAAGAGGTGGAGAGGGTTTGGGTGGACTTTCATCAAATTTTATATTTAACGACTCTTCTACCTTCGTTGTTTCTTTGTTCAATATGACGTAAGCTTTGCTATTTGGCGAATAACCTAGAAAGATACCTTCGGTTGATTTAGGATCAAATTTTGTAAGGTAATCTTTAGTGTTAAGAATAAAACATTTGCTTCCAAAGACTCTAAAATGATTTAACGTAGGCTTTTTGCCTCGGAGTAACTCATATGGAGTTTTACCTAAGATTGGTCTAATTAAGACTCGATTGAGTATGTATGTTGAAGTATTAACGACATTACACCAAAACTTTTGAGGTATGGATTGTTCATTAAGCATGGTTCGACTCATTTCTTGTAGGGTTCTATTCTTTCTTTCTACTACCCCATTCGACTGTGGAGTGCGTGGAGCCGAGAAGTTGTGAGTAATACCATTAGCGTCACAAAAGGCTCCAAATTGCACTTTATTATCGAATTCCCTACCATGATCCGTCCTAATGGACACTATAGGACTTCCTTGTTGTCTTTGGATCTTTTTGCTTAATATTTCAAAATAATTAAAGGTTTCCGTTTTGTTCTTTAAAAATTTTGTCCATGTATACCTAGAGTAGTCATCCACTATGAGCAAAGTGTAGTAGTTGCCTCCATAACTTTGGATAGTGGATGGACCAAATAAATCCATATGTAGTAACTCTAGACACCATGTTTTTAGCTTTATGACTAGAATGAGCTTGTTTTCCTACATTACCAGCATCACAAAAATGATGTTCATATTTTAACTTAGGTAGATATCTTACTAGATCTTTGGATGATAGCTATTGAAGAAGTCGCATGTTGGCGTGACCCAATCTTCGATGCCATAAGGTCGAAGTATCATCCATAGAGGCAAGACATAGTTTGTCTTTAGGTTCATTACCGATTTTAATGACATAAACTCCATGTTTCCTAATTCCTCTTCCTATGGTTATGCCATTTTTAAGTATCTTTCTACCGGTTTCGGTAAAAAGTACATTGCACTTTTTATCACATATTTGTCCTATACTTAAGAGGTTAAAGTTTAGGTTTTCTACGTGACACACATCGTTAATGGTTAGAGATTTGTTAGAAATCGTACCTTTACCGATGATTCTACTTTTGCTATTTCCAAACATCACATTACCTCCATTAACGGATTCATATGTGGAGAATAGATCCCTATTCCCGGTCATGTGCCTCGTGCACCCGCTATCCTTGACCCATTCATCGGGGTCTAGGTCGACCTTTAAGCACACCTAAAACAATAATAAACTCAAAAGTTTGGTCCCCATTTGTTCATGGGTCCATTAGTGTTAAACATTCCATTCATGTTAGACATGTATGGATAAGATGATTATGCATTCCATGGAGCAAAGTTTTGAAAAGGAAAACCGTTTTGCATATTTGGGTTCCATCCCATTTGATGGTTACTTCTTGGATAAACGTTATTAGGTCTCCTAGATGGATTATGTTTTGAAAAAGATGGTGCTTTGTTTCTTGCAAAAGTAGGGTTATATTTTGGAGGTGGTTGTCTAGTGGTGACATGAGTTGGTTTCTTCCTATTAACGATAACAAACTCAGTTCTAGATGAAGAAGCTACGTTATTACCACGATTTGCTACAGCAGATCCATGGATCCCTGTTTGTACACTAGCCGGTTCCCTTTTTAGGGGATCCGTGGGATCCGCCACAACAGTGGCTGGTTTTTCTAGTTCCTTAACAAATTTTGTTTCTTTACGTTCACTAGTTGATGGATCAAGTTGTTGAATACCTAGACCCTTTTGATTGTTACCGGTTTTAACACCATCAAGTATTGTATCTAAAGTGTTTGTACTCATTCTAGCAATTTTAGAATCTAAATGATCAACTAGTGTTTGAAGTTGAACGCAAAGTTCACATTCACCACTTGCTATTTTACCCTTTTCTAAACGTTTTAGTTTTACTTTTAATTCTATGACTTCTTTATCTAAACGTTGATTTTGACTCTTTAAAAGCTTGTTTTTGTTAATTAGTTTTAAGCTAATATTACATAGTTTGTCATATTCATTATGCAATGAGTCGTCATCAAGTGATGAACTACTATAGTATTCGTGACATACCTCGTCATTTGCCATGAGACAAATTTCTTCGTCCTCCTCGTCGCTCATTCCCCATGTGCCGCTCACGAACGCCTTTTGATTATCCCGTTTGGGACACTTACTAATAAAGTGGTTTGGGTCCCCACATTTAAAGCAAGTATGATCATCCTTTGGCTTCTCGTCCTCTTTGCTTTTCCGAAAGCCTTTCTTATCGTCATACGGTTGTTTGACGTATCTTCCCTTTCTTCTAAAGAACTTTTTAAAGTCCCTTACCGCCATAGCGTACTCCTCGTCGTCACTACCCGAGGAGGAGTTCTCTTCATCGCTTGAAGCCTTTTTGGCTTTTAGGGCAAGAGATTTGTGTTTCTCTTTCACCTTTGAGGCTTCGGAGTCTTTAGCAAGAACAAGCTCGTAGACTTTTAGGTTGCCTATGAGTTCATCGAGGGTGAGGGTTGTCAAATCTTTTGACTCTTCGATCGCCGTCACCTTGGATCTCCACTTCGATGGAAGTGCCCTTAGATATCTCCTAACATGGTTACGGCTAGAAGAAGATTCATCAAGTGCTTGTAAAGATGTAATAATAGTATTAAAGTTAGCAAATGAATGATCTATAGTTTCCTCATCCGATATTGAAAATTGTTCATATTGTTGAACAAATAAATCAATTTCATTATTTTTAACTTGTTCGTTGCCTTGATGAGTTACAACTAAAGAATTCCAAATTTCTTTAGAGGTTTTAAGCAAAGAAATTCTTTCGAATTCCTTTTTCGGTAAAGCATTATATAAAACCATTTTTGCTTCACTATTTTTAGAAAGCTTTTTCTTCAAATCATCATTTAGTTTATCATGAGGTATGTTAACCACATTCCCTTTATCATCTTTTGAGGTAGCCTCAAAATCGCCTTCAACAATAATGTACCAAAGATCAATATCTTTAGATTTCACATATGTTTCGAATATATTTTTCCAATATATAAAACCATTAGTTGTAGTGGTGGTCGTTGCATAGATTGCCCTTCCTTATAATTTTCAGAACCCATAGTGATCGAAAAGTTTTTAAAATACAATTTTACTTTAAAACTTTTATAAACTTAGCTCTTGATGCCAATTGTGGAAAACTAGAAGGGGGGGGGGGGTTTAATAGTTTTGCCGATTTTACGTTAGTTTCAAAAACTTTTAGATTCGTTAATATGTGAGATCTTATGGATGTAGAGAAAGTATAGATCTAATGATAAGGCAAGTAAATAAAGTAAAGCGAAGGGAAAGAAAAGACACAACCGATGTATAGTGGTTCGGCTACAAGGACACCTTCCTTGCCCTACTCCACTCCCCGAGTCACCTACTCGAGAGTTCAAGCACTATGTCAACAAACTCCTTCACTTGGCGGAGAAGCCTTCACAACGTTGTTTACACTTTTTCCGGTACAAAGCTAAATACCGAGTCCGTAGCATGGTGGACCAAACCAACACGACTATTACACAACAAATATGTGAAATATCAAATACAAGATCTTCGCTACAGAAATCTTGCGGAGTGACAAATCAATCAAGGACCCCTTGCTTGGATGACTTGTAGAATGCTCGTGATCTCGCCTTAGAAAATGACCTATATGAGGATCACAAATAGAAAGAAAGAAGAACAACTCTCTAGATCAAGTGATCTATATGTTAGAAGAGAATGAGAGTGTATGAGAGATTTAGTAAGAAGAGGGGTGAGTTAGAATGAAGAAATGGCTCTCTATTTATAGGCAAAAATCTTCACTGTTCCCCGAATCCCACGGATCCCTTCCACTTGGGATCCGTCTAGTGTAATCCTAGGGATCCGTGGAACGCTCCTCTTTGCCCATGGGTTTTTTGGTTATGGGTTGGTCCATGGGTTTTCTTTAGATTCAATGTATCTAAGTATACATTGTATCTAGTCTACTTGGGTATGGGTTAAGATACATGGGTTATGGTCCATGGGTTATGGTTTTTACCCATCCTAATAAACTATTACAACAAATGCTTAATTACTACATTTTTTATTTAAATGGCTATATGTAAATGCTTTACAAAAATAACATGTATCATTATAATTATACTTAAGATAACATTATATTTGTTATCAACAAAACACAAAGAGATCGCAAAATATTAATAAACATTTTACGGTTTATAACACAATGGGTCATGGGTTATGGATCAAACTCCATGGGTATAGGTCATGGACATTGGGTTTTACCCAACAATATTCAATGTATCTAGTCAATGGGTTAAGGACTTCGATTTTTACCCATTACATTACCTATTACATTATAGATGTGCATATTTGCATATTATGTAAACACTAGTTGTTATACATATGCAATTCTATAAGATGTAAATAATATTACTTGTTTAGTGTTTTATATGAAAATATAAGTGTGTTAGTAAACTATTGGCTCAAACCATTTACGTATTTTATTTGTTTCGTTAAAATAATTTTACATTTGTTATCGACAAAACATTAGAAGATCGTAAAATATAAATAAACGTTTTTACGGCTTATTTGTATTAACAGTTTCTTATTGAAATTTCCATAAAGTAATTCCCTTACATCAAAGATATAAGTAAATTGGTTTGTATCAGCAGAGATAAAGTTCTAATTCTCTGCATAAATATGGTTTTACCATGTAGTTTCAGATCCTTCTCTCATATCTTAAATCTATGCTTTAAAGTTCTCTACACATTGATGGCCTTGTAACTTGGATATCAGTAAGTTGCCTCTCTTTTAAGCCTCAATGACTGTTTATCAATATGCCTTGTTTGTAATTGAGAACAGTCTTGACAAGCTTTCTAGACAACAGTTGTTTGAGATCCATAAAGTAGGTTTCCAATTTGAGAAAGGTAAGTGAACTTTGGTGGGCAGTTTATGAAGATAGGAAACATGAGGATTGAAAGATGAACCTACTTGGTCCTATCTATACACTGCCAAGGAGGTAATGGTTGGTACTCACTGCAAGGTGTGTGTGTTCCCACTCGTGTGAAGCAATTGTAGTAGATGGAAATGTATCACAACTGGTATAGCCCTTGACGTGGAGAGGTTATGGGTGCCTAGTGATGCCAATCTCCTTTTCTGCCTTAGTCATTGTGGTGGCACGTTGAATGATCTGGGTGGAAGGAGAATTGGAAATGTAGCAAGATGGTATGGTGCTTAATAAGGTGAATCCAATGGTGTTTGAATGAGTGCTTGTATATAGGATATAAAGAAATGTGTGCAGGATGCCTTGTACCAGTCATGAGATAGAGTTTTGTTTTGTCAGTCATATATCCTTGTTTGTCTGATATCATATGTATGAGCCTAGTTTGTTGTTCTGTTTTTGGGTGATGTCCAAAACAGATTTGTATGCATATAAGCATTGTACAATATTTGGAGTTAATAATATATTTCACCTTTGCACTAAAAAAAAGATGACATAACTTTTTAGATCAAATGGGCTTCAGAGTAGAGGTGAGATCTATGCAAAAAACCTCCTATCCAAAGAACAAATGACATCATCTCAACCATCCAACCTTCTTTCATCCAATGGTCCAGATTTCATCTGAAAATAACAAATAGGGGCATATTAGTAAAATCACATGTTGCAATAAAAAGAAAAAAAATCCCAAATCCTGTCATTTAACATTCCGGTTTTTCTCTCATCAAACCCTAATCGACTTTCTCTCTCTATCATCCACAGCCGGAACCCATGGAAACACCGCCGGTATCACCATGAAAACACCGTCGGCTTCATCACCATCGCATCAAACTGTCGTTTTGTCAATTAAACCACCGTCACATTCGTCAGCATCGGAATCAGATCAAACAATGAAACCGCCGTCGGAATCACCTTCAAACCACGGTCAGAGTATGTGGAATCACATAAAACCATCTTCTCGGACGTTCATCTTATTCCGATTGACGGGAAAACACCGTCACCGCTGCCGGTAGATGAAAGTGATTTAATCAAAGTTACAGTAGATGAACATGAAGCTGTGAAAGAAATAAGTGGTAAAAATCCTTTAGATTTAATTTTTGTTGTAAAAGTGAAAATCCCATGGGATTTAGCATGAAAACACATGAGATTTTGAAATGACTTAACATTCGGTTTTAATTTGTGTGATGCTATGAAAAAAGTGTGAATCATAGTGTTTTTGTTATCCCAATCCCATGGGATTCTGTGTTTAATCACATGGGATTCAGCATTAAAAAATATATGTCGTCGTTGTGAATCCCATGGGATTCAGCATGAAAACACATGAGATTTTGAAATGACTTGACATTCAGTTTTAAGTTGTGTAATGCTATAACAAAAGTGTGAATCATAGTGTTTTAGTCATACCAATCCCATGGGATTTTGTGTTAAATCACATGGGATTCAACATTAAAAAATATATGTCTTCGTTGCGAATCTCATGGGATTCCAAGTGAATCCCATGGGATTCAGCATGAAAACACATGAGATTTTAAAATGACTTGACATTCAGTATTAAGTTGTTTGATGCTATAACAAAAGTGTGAATCATAGTGTTTTAGTCATCTCAATCCCATGGGATTCTGTGTTAAATCACATGGAATTCAGCATTAAAAAATATATGTCTTCATTGTGAATCCCATGGGATTTAGCATGAAAACACATGAGATTTTGAAATGACTTGACATTCAGTTTTAAGTTGTGTGACGCTATGACAAAAGTGTGAATCATAGTCTTTTAGTCATCCCAATCTCATGGGATTCTGTATTAAATCACATGGGATTCAGCATGAAAAAATATGTCTTCATTGTGAATCCCATGGGATTCAGAATCAAAACACATGAGATTATGAAATTACTTGACATTTAGTTTTTTGTTGTTTAATGCTATGACAAAAGTGTGAATCAGGGTTTTAGTTATGTCAATCCCATGGTATTCTGTATAAAATCACATGGGATTTAGCATGAAAAATATTAAGGTCTTCATTATGAATCCCATGGGATTCACAGTTTTGGTTATCTAAAATCCCTTGCTTTCTGTATGCAAATTCTATGAGATCACCAAGACCAACTTTATTTGAACACACTGAGACACCGGGTGGATTGATATATTGGGAGCCTCATGTAGAAGAAGGAATTCAAGTACCGAAAGAGGAAGATACTATGACACTATAGAGGAAGCTATAGATATGTATAGTACCTACGCTGAAGCGGGAGATTTTCAAATAAAAAAAGCAGAACAACGATTAACAAAACCAATGATGTTTGAAAAAATTTCAGTTACTTATATTCTTGTTTTTTGTTAGTTCTTTTTTTTTCTTTACTTGAATATTTAGAATACTTGAATTCTTTGATCATCTTATGTTTGAACAAATTGATGTTTGGTTATTAGTGCTGCCAATACTTGTTACTACTGTTACAATATTGGTTAGTGCTGCCACGATTTTTTTAATGCTGCCCGTTGTACTCGAATGAGAGGAAGTTAGTAATGCTGAATACTCGTTTATACTGCTGCCCGACTCTCAATTAAATCCCATGGGATTATAATGAATCTCATGGGATTTATATTATGTGTAAATCACATAACTAAAAAACATAAAAAAGACAGATTTATTATGAATCCCATAGGATTCATAATGAATCTCATGGGATTATTAGACAATCCCATGGGATTTAATATAAATCTCATGGGATTTATAATGAATCCGAATGAGATTCTGTCTAAATCACATAAAGATAGTTGACAACTAAAAAGCATAAAAAGACATATTTAAACAAAGTGATCATAAAGATATTTGTACTACTTAACAAAACATAATCACTAAAAATTTAGTTAGTTATGGTACTACTTAACAAAACATAATCACTAAAAATTTAGTTATGGTACTACTTAACAAAAGACAATGTCTTAAAATTTCTACCATGGACATAAAGACTGTTCTAGAATTGCATTAAAAACTGTTCTACAATTGACATGTTTTCTAAAGATCTTGAAAGCTTAGCTTTTCTCACGTGCGTCCCTATTCTTAGCTGCTTCAACAATTCTGGACCACTTTTCTTGAGAAGGAAGTTTATCAAACTCCTTTGCTAATTCAAGCATCTTAGTTGAATGATTGTTAAGCTCATGTAACAAGATCGCAAATTTAAATCTCAATCGCCGCAACATGTCCAATTGCTCTTTAGACTCAGGTACCAGGCCACAGTCCCATTTTGTAGCAGCTTCACCAGAATAACTTTCCATATGTAACATAGTGAACACACCACAATCTTGGAAGTTTTTTGACGTCCTCCACTAAACTTTTGCGATTCTTGGTTTTACTTTGAGAATGTTAGCATGCTTTTTGTACCCATAAAGCTTAAGATGTTTGGCAAACAGTTTCTTCTACAAAAATATCATCAGAATCTACGTAAAAAAAAATACATTATAAATATGTGAAAAAATTACACGTTTGGTCCCTGTGGTTTGCTCTAATTTCAAGTTTAGTCCCTAAGTCTTTTTAATAACACCAGAGATACATATTTTTGAAACCTTGCACTCATTTAGTCCCTATTTTGGATGGGCCGTTAGTTTCTCCGTTAAGTTTTTGCACCGTTAGTCCCTCCGTTAATAATTTTTGCACCGTTAGTCCTATTTTTTCAAATAATGGTTTTCGCCAGTTAGTCCTTTCGTTAATAATAGTTTTTCGCCCGTTTTTGTCCGTTTTCGTTCATTTTTTATCCGTTTCCCCCGTTTTTTTTACATTTTTCGTCCGTTTTTTACGTTTTTATCCGTCTTCGTCTGTTTTTATATGTTTTCGTCCATTTTTTTTACGTTTTTTTGTTTTAATCCGTTTTTGTCTGTTTTTATCCGTTTTTGACCATTTTTTTTACATTTTTGTTCGTTTTTATCCGTTTTCGTTCGGTTTTTATCCGTTTTGCCTATTTCTTTTACGTTTTTTGTCCATTTTTATTCGTTTCATTCGTTTTCCATCCGTTTTCGCATGTTTTTTCGTTTTTATATGTTTTCGTCCCTTTTTTGCGTTTTCACTTTTTCTGTTATTTATCCGTTTTTGTCCGTTTTCATCCGTTTTTTATCTGTTTTTACCCATTTTTTACGTTTTTATCCGTTTCATTTGTTTTTTATCCGTTTTCGCACGATTTTTAAGTTTTTATATGTTTTCGTCTTTTTTTTTATGTTTTTATCCGTTTTCGTCCGTTTTTTTACGTTTTCACCTGTTTTTACGTTTTGTCTGTTTTTATCCGTTTTCGTTCATTTTTATCCGTTTTCGCCCTATTTTTTTAATGTTTTTATCCGTTTTCATTCGTTTTTATCCGTTTTCGTTCGTTTTTTACGTTTATGTACGTTTTTTTATCTGTTTTCATTCGTTCTTTTAATCCGTTTTCGTGTGTTTTTTTATCCATTTTCGCCAATTTTTACGTTTTTATCCGTTTTCATTCGTTTTTTATCCGAAAAAAACAGATAAAAACGTACAAAAACGGATAAAAAACGAATGAAAACGGATAAAAACGTAAAAACGGGCGAAAACGGATAAAAACAGACAAAACGTAAAAAACTGGTAAAAACTATAAAAACGTAAAATCGTGTGAGATATAAACATAAAAAGAATAGACAAAAACATATAAAAACGTAAAATTGTGTGAAAACGGATAAAAACGCAAAAATATGGGCAAAAATAGATAAAAAACGAATGAAAACGGATAAAAACGGACAAAAATGTAAAAAACGGATAAAACACAAACAAAAACGTGAAAAACGGACGAAAACATATCAAAAATGAAAAAACGTGCGAAAACGGATAAAAAACGAATGAAAACGGACAAAAAACGTAAAAAGAATAGGCAAAAACGGATAAAAAGCGAACGAAAACGGATAAAAACAAACAAAATTGTAAAAAAATTGTCAAAAACGGATTAAAACGTAAAAAAACGGACGAAAACATATAAAGACAGACGAAGACGGATAAAAACGTAAAAAACTGACGAAAAACGTAAAAAAACGGGGGAAACGGATAAAAAACGAACGAAAACGGATAAAAACCTAAAAAAACGGGTGAAAACTATTATTAACGAAGGGACTGACTGGCGAAAACCATTATTTGAAAAAATAGGACTAACGGTGTTAAAATTATTAACGGAGGGATTAACGGTGCAAACACTTAACGGAGAAACTTACGGCCCATCCAAAATAGGGACTAAATGAGTGCAAGGTTCCAAAAATAGGTACAGTATCTCTGGTGTAATTAAAACGACTTAAGGACTAAAATTAAAATCAGAACAAACCACGTGAACCAAACTTGTATTTTTTTCTATGTTGGATCAACAAATCTCTTGATATTCATAAAAATCCCACGGGATCAAAAACATAGAAAAAACAAGTTACCTTTTTGTACAAACAAACATTCTTCTTCATTTACATTTCAAAACCCCCAATTGTCTCTAAAACCCTAGGATCTCCTCTGTAAAAAAAATGGTAATGTCAAAAGAAAACTATGAAGATGTACGCAACAAGCGAATGGAAGAGAATAAGAAAAGAATGGAAGAGCTTAATCTTCCGCAGCTTGCTCAAGCGCTTAAAACCACTCACTCTTCGAAACCCTCTCGGGGTATATATATATATTTTTTCCTTTTGTATGAGTCTCGATTAATTTGGGTATGAAAATGGTGTGTTCTGTATTTTTGGGGTTAGGTTATGTTTAATAAGGAAAAACCTTCCTTAATTCTAGTAGTAATTTATTTGGTTTTCTTTATGTTGTACCAATTTATTACTCATTCTCTAGTAGTTTATGAAAGATTCGAAAATGTATTCGCCCTGCTTATCTTTCTATCTTTTAAGTTATACATGGTATGTATGAAACACAGAGTGATTATGGTAACTTATTTTGTTTGGCTTATGTTTTGTCAAGTTAAACATCAAAGTATGGATTAGTTCTGATTATTGCAAGGATTCGTGTATAACGTTTTGTGTAACAATGGCAGATGAAGCGTGCAAAACCTCGTGTCATAGGGACAGAAATGGTAGAGGTCAGGAGGTCGAGCCGTGTTGCAAGTTCGCCTGCCCCTGTCTACAAAGAAATTGTATGTTTTTTGTTCTCTCCCATTCTTCATTGTTATGATTGAGTTGTTGAATGGAGCTACCTTTTAGGGCGTTTTTTTTTTTTTTTTTTTTTTTTTTTTTTTTTTTTTTTTTAACTAAATAAATAACATTAGCAAGTCGCCTTACCAAGAATCATTGATCTGTTTTGGATGTGTTATTGTAGGTTGTTTATGAGCGAGTTACCATGATAAAAAGGTAAGTTTTATAATCGAATAATGTTAGTAACTTTCTTTTCCATCATAGTTGAGAAGATCATATTTTTCAGAACAATCAGCATTTGCAAAGTGTTATCTTTTACGAGATAAATGAGAATATTCGGTTAAATAATACTCCGTATTGGCTAAGCTTCTTTACATGGTATGTTTGCAGTGGAGGAAAGTATGCATCTGATGAAGCAACATATTGGGCTACAACAAAAGCCGAAGAAATTAAAACTAGTCTTGAAGGTGGTTATCCTTCGTTTGTCAAGCCCATGCTTCAGTCATATCGATATTCATTGGTTAGTTCTTATTCCTGTTTCTTTTAATCATCCATTAGCATTTGTAAATGGTATTGACATTTTGAATAGATTGTTTTATAATTGATGCTGTTGACATGAATAAACAGCCTCTTCCAAGCGACTTCTGTAGGGAAAACCTACCGAAAAATGATGCAATTATTACTTTAATTGATGAAGAAGGTGATGAGGTCCCGACTAAGTATTTGGCTTACAAAGACGCGTTCAAGCTTAGTCTTGGATGGAACGGTTTCTCCACCAGTCATGAATTGGTGTGTGGTGATGCACTTGTTTTCCAGCTAGTCGAGCCAACTGTCTTTAAGGTTTAAATGTTTTATAGAAAAACCTCTCAAGTTATAGTCAATGTATTAGTTGGATGCACCTGAATTAGTTTCTTTTAATGTCCTTCAGTTTATTTATGTTTTTCTTTTGTTTTTAAATCAAGCTCGATTGCTTTCAGATTGTGGTATATCAGTCCAATTCCTTAACATCCAATGTAACTCTTTTCTTTTTTATTTCAGGTGTATATCATAAGATGCAAAGGTTACGAGGAGGGTGAAAACAATGAGGCTTTGGAGGCTTAAGTTTGAGCACAAATTGGACAAACTAATATTATCTAGGTTTGCTTTGATCTTTTCATATAATCTTACTTGCATAATCAGCAAATGAATAACTCATTGTCTGTTATTGGTTATCTTTAAGCAAAAAGGTTTGACTTTGACCTTTTCATATAATCTTACCTGCATAATTGCACATATAGTTCCATGTGGGATAGTATATAGATAGTTATGCTTACAGTTACAGGTGGTTTTGAATGTTAAATTAACATAGCTTCCTATTTGGGACTTCTTTTGCTCATTGTTGCAGTTATGTTTCCTGCTTTCAAGCATCATTATTTATTTTTTTCCTGATTGGGGGCAAACTAACATTCTTTGACATGCTGCTTGTTTTGGGGTAATGGTCATGGGCTACATATTCTTCCTAAAGGAAACAAAATGAGGGGTCTAATTAAACGTGTTTAGGCGAAAATTGGAAACTTAATACGACAGGTCAAAAGAGTTTTGATTACGAAAAGCTATTACTTTAAACTGATAATCGAGGAGGTTGTAAGTGATGCGAATGACTTTGCAACTCTTTGACCCGTTTCCTTTTTAGCTGCATTTTTCATGTTACATTTTCACTGTTAAATGATCTTATTTTGTTAACTGTCATGGAGACCGACTACTAACATTTGTCAACACTTTTGTAACAAAGTCACGACATTTTGTCTAAACGTCAATTCACGGTGTTTTCTAGTTTTTGACATTAACGAGTAGCAATCTTCTTTCTTTGGCACTCTTGTAGGTTTATCATTATTAATTGGGAGGATGCACATTTTGGCGTTAATCTTGGAGTGCTGCTCTGCTTCTTGTATGTAAAGTTTAGGTCTAACCAAGGTCCAATTCCTCTAGGAATGTAATCTATGAGCTTTAGATTTATTATTATAATTATCGTTATGGCTTTTTTTCACGACATTCAACGAATGTGCATGAATCTTGTACACTGCTTGGTAGTTTGAATGATCTAATTCCTTTTTAAGGGTTTATTTAAGGGATACTCAGTATTATCTTATGAAATTCAAAGTTTAATTATAAATGTTTCTCAACACTCAGGCAGAGATGGTCAACGTGTGTATTGTGCATTGAATGTTGTATAATGTTTGTAGATTGAGAGGGTGTTGGCTTATTTGAAGGAGCTTATTGTGGTTTGAAAACACACACAACTCAAAAAAGTATATTGGTAATTTATAAGCTTATTTAAGCTCAAATAAGCCAAATTTCATAGACCTTTTTATATTGGTTTTCCTAGCTTATTTGTATTATTCACAGTTATACCCTCATATTATCTTTTGTTTGCTAACATGTTTTACAAGGTATTTTCCTTTTTAGTCATTTTAGTATTTTACCAAGAGTATGTTTTGAAACTACATAAGCTAATCTAAACACACTATTTTTAGTCAAGAGGTGTGTTTTGATATTACATAAGCTCATACTCTCTTTTCGTAAAAAAGCCTAAGCTCTTTATATAAGCTAATCCAAACACCGGCCGAGTGATTTAACTATATGGCCACATCTAACATCTAAGTATCTCATATTGGTCACATGTAGTTAGTTGAAAGTGTGTATGATTGTAGTTGCAGGCTATTTTTAGACTATTTTTAAGGACTTGATTTTGTTTACTTTTTACAGATGAAATCCAACAAAAGTAAATAAGCTTGAACCCAGTCCAGCTTGGAAAACTTAAAATCAACTTTAAAACATTTTCTTTGATATTCGTTTTATTAAAAACCATAACTAATAAGTTGATAAAGTATTACATACTACTACACAAATCATATTTCACACCAGAAAATCACAAATCTGAAAAACTACTCCATCAACATGATATAAAATTAAACATAAATCATTTTTGGTGGATAGGCCTAAAAATAAATATAGAAGAGAAAGTCAAGACCATGGTCAAGGATTCTTAATTTTTTTTTTAACAAAATGTGTCTTGAAATGCAACCGTGCTCTTAGCTTGACCTTCACTTTTTTTTACTCTCATCTAATTTTGATAAAGACAAAACCCTTTTCCGCTTCACTTCATCTTTGGACTGAACTGGTTCAACAGACTGTGACTCCAGTTTATCCAGCTTATCATCAGAATCTACATAAAAAAAGACATAATATAAATATATTGATAAAAAAAATCCCATGATACAATCCCATGAGATTTTGTATGGAATCCCATGGGATTCTTAATGAATCCCATGGAGAACCACCGACACCTAAGATGATGATAAAAAAAAAAAAAAAAAAAAAAAAAAAAAAAAAAAAAAAAAGTTATACAATAATTGTGCATTAAGAAGCCCATGAGATTCATACTGAATCCCCAGTATGAATCTCATGGGATTCAGAATAAATCAAAAGAATCTAATTATATGTTTACTACTAGTAATAACATTCTCGTTAACTAACATTCTAGTTAAAGCAGCAAATCCTAACCTAGCAATATCACACCATCAAATGTATCAAACATCAGTAAACACTAACACAACAACATACATCAAAGTAAACACTAACCTACACAATATCATGCTAAGTTGCTAACCAATGCACCTATGCTAACCAAAGTACAAAAAATCAGTAAACATAATCTTTAGCACCTAATCTACGCAGCCTATGCGCCTACGTTGGACCAGACATCTCTTTCCCTATGCGATGTTTGCATGACGATTAGACAAATTCATTATCCGATTACTTCTACTTCATTGACACTTACTTTTTGCTTCATTGTGATATCTGTGTTAGCAGCCTATGCGATCTACGCAGCCTATGCGCCTACGTTGGACCAAATATCTCTTTACCTTAGAAATATTTGTGTTAGCCTCAGTAAACGCTAACAATATCTAACATAAGTAAACGCTAATCCAAAAACTCTAACATCAGTAAAAGCTAATCCAAAAAAGTTCTAACATCAGTAAACACTACAATCTACTGATTCCTATAAGCAAAATAATAAGCTAATCAATCACAAAATATTCAATCTACTGATTCCTATAAGCAAAAAATAAGCTAACCCAAAAACTCATTCCATCACAAACTTCAATCAGCACATCTACTAATAAAAAAATAATAAAGAATAAGCAATAAAATAAGCAATGAATCAATATCTACTAACTAATAGAACCAAATAAGCTAAAAATATACCAGGATAGACATTTCGAAGCTTCTTTTGATCGGGAACTTTAGATGAATCAAGTTTGGCCAATGAATCGACTTTAGATAGAGCTAATTCGTCTCGAATATCCATTTTAAATGAATGATGTTTCACAATTAGGGTTTCACGGTGGTTTTGGTGGTTTAGGGGCGGTTTCCGGTGGATTGGGATCGTTTAGTGGTTTGGGGGCGGTTTCAAAAGAGAGCGTGTGTGATCTGTGTGTGTGTGTGTTTTTTTTTGTGTTATTTTGTGATTAATTATAAAAAATGTGAATTTACCAAAAAGACCCTAAGTATAATTTTAATTTAAAATGTAAATTAATTAATCCGTTAGATTCAAAAAGGATGGATAGTTGAGATCTACTTATTTGTTATTTAGATAAAACTTGTTCCGAACTTTTCACCTACAAAGTATTTAAAAAATAAACTGATTGTTCATAAGTTATAAGGAAATTATTACTTCTGGTAAAAGATTTGTTAAATATGCAACAAAATCAAAGTATTTATAACTTTATTGGGTAGCAAATCCTTTCTAAACTTTTTAAAAAGTTTTTGCACAATCACAGTGATGTTAATGGTTATGTTTCCTATCATTATTTAAATATTTTACAAAGTTGTTTCGCAATGTGAATGAAGATGTCTCTATTATGTTTCCTGTTCATGCAATGATTATGTTAACAAACGATCAATATGAAAAGTTAGCCTACCTTTAGAGCATGCACAACCGTAACATTATAATACCAATAATACCGTCCACGTCAGCACTATATCAGCTTTAACATTTAACATTAACATCATCAAAAAATACCCACAACAATAACATCCCAATAACATCAATAACATTTAGGGCGTGCTTGGTTAAGGGTTTAAGGGGGTGGGGAATGGGTAAGTTATTCAAAAAGGCCCACATCACTCATAATATGGTGCTTGGTTGGGGAGGAGTAAGGTATTGATTACCCCGTAATGGGTAATGAACCATTATAGAATAAATTGGGGGGTAAGGCCGTAAGGGATTGATTACCCACCTCACTCATTCCTTTGCATTCCTTTTCCCTTTACCTTTCCCCACTTTAAACCAAGCGGACCCTTAATATTTTCAATTTCAACCCCTAAACTAAAACAAACACTTCATTTATTAAAACACATATCACATATAACATTTAAACACATAGTACATTAAACGTTAAACACGAATTACATTAAAAATTAAAGATACAACGCATACTGACGAAAATAAAACTACTAAAACTTAAAAAAACGAATCATCTGAGTCCCAACCCTCAGAACTGGTTGCCGGAGAATTAAACTCCCCATTCATGTATCGACGCTCCATTATGTCGAAGTAGTTGTCTTGGAGGTACTGAGCTTTCCGTGCTTCTTGCTCACGGCGAGCAGCCTCTTCACGTGCCTGCTCTTCCATAATCTCCCTAACGTTTTCTTCATCTTGTTCTAGTTGCCGGAGGGAAGCCTCATTTAACCCGCTGGGGTGGTTTTGAAAATCCACCTGTGGACTGTTCACAGATGGAGTTGGAACAATTGGGAGGTACTGCAACTTTTCTGGACTTGGGAATTGCTGAGAAAAATCTTTGCGAGACATTTTTTGTGGTAGAGTTGTGTGTGTAACTTGTGTGTGTTGTGTGTTCTAAACAACTCTGATAGAGTTGTATATATAGGCAGAGTTGATTTTTTTTTGAAATTGAATAAATCCCGCTCATATTTGATTTTTAAATTTCAAATTTGAATTTGAATTTATCCCGCCCAGAATTGACCAGTATAATTTAAATTTGAATTTGAATAGGTTGAGGGGGTGTAAGTGAAAATTTATTTGAAATGGTTTAGGGGGTGAAATGATTTTTTTTAAACATTAACGCACGTTAGCCTTGTAACGCCCAGGGACTAACGGCGTGAATATGGTGCACTTCCAAGGGCATAACGCCACTAACGGGGCATAAAATATTTGACCGAAAAATGTTGCAAAAATCGTGAATCGGTAGTCGGGCGGTAGACCACCCTGCAGCGAGTAATCGGTCAAGTCGGGATTAATCGGTGATTAATCGGATTGGCATTTCCTGCAGTTTTTTGGTATTTCTGGAGACCAAACTAAAAATCTTAACCGATTCCAAGCCTGATATGTTTCCAAACATCAATAAAAGGCTCCAATTCTGATTATGATGCCCATTGTGCGTTATAAGTGAAATATACGATCCCCAAATTAAGTATAATGCCTAAATTATTATTATTTTTAAAATGACCGATTTGCCCGATTCGGCCGATTTTTTACCGATTCGGCCGATTTTGACCGATTCGGCCGATTAATCGGCCGATTTGGCCGATTTTTTTACTGCTTAGTGTCTATTTTTATCCTAGGCCGTTTTTTCGACCTATTTTCAAAAATCGACAAGGTACTCGGCCGATTAACGATTAATCGGCCTAGTTGACCGATTTTTGCAACATTGACCGAAACACAAAAATCAACTTCTTAATTTTTCGGTAATAACTCAAAATGATTACAAATATTTGAATGTTATATATAGTAGACCTATTACAATAATCAATATTAGTTTATAAGAGCATGCACAACAATAACACAATAACACCAATAACACCGTTCACGTCAGCGCCACATCAGCTTTAACATTTCACCTTAACATCCTCAAAAAACACCCACAACAATAACATCCCAATAACATCAATAACATTCCCAACAATTTACAAAAACAACCCCTCATTTAGGGGCATAAAAAAAAGGGCTTTAAGAGGGTAACGCCGGCCCTCTAACGCCGTTGTTCCAACGGTTTCAACGGCCATAACGCCGTTAAATGCATGGTTAACGTCGTTGGGGCGTTAGCTTTGTGCATGCTCTAAGGTGTGGGAGGGGTTCTTTTATGGTCCATTTGGAGTATGGAGGATTGGATCATGTGGCTTGATACGTCGTTCTTCTCTAAGAATATTCAAAGTCTTTTTTGAAGGTGTGGGAAGGGTTCTTTTATAGTCCATTTGGAGTTTTTGAAATCGGCTAGTTTTTTCTAATCCCCCTCCTAGGAAGGCGATGATTTGGGAAAATGTTGTTTCCCAATCTTATTTGTGGATTTCTTCTAGAAATCTTAATTTTAAACTTAGTTGGGTAGGTTGGTTGCAAAACCCTGTAGCTACTATATCTTCTTGTAATTGTTTCTAGCTTTTGCTAGTTTTAATTTAATGCCGCCGTTCAAAAAAAAAGTTTATAAAAGAGTTTGTATATACGTTCAACTTTTGAAATGTGAACTATTTCATTGAACTTTAATGGTTCCTACAATTACATTAGGTTAATAGATACAAAAATATGAATTGCACTATATAATTTAGTTATATGATAACGCATAAACACCAGCAATTATATAGGCATATGCAATATTTTTTGTATGAAAAAAAATAAAGTAATTAAATGATTATAAGTGATTATATCATAAAAGTTTATTGAACAATATACAGCTGTAACGCACGGGCATTTCCACCCTCGTTTCTTACAAATATACATGTTAGAGACCATTACATATATACCTACATAAAATAACTAACGAATGTTTGACATCAATTACAAGCAACAAAATATGGGTTAATATAAAAATATTTTATCAAACTTTGTGAAAAAATTCGTTTAAGTTACCGGACGTCTGAAAGTCGTTCATTCCGATTACTTTAAAACTTGGTTATTGGGTGTTAACCGGTTTACCAATGCCACGTCGTTAGATAAGAGGATTATTATACAAACATGTTACCAGACCTTTGCAAAAAGGTTCAACTAAGTTACCTAAGTTTGTGTTTTGTTCATCAAAGTTACTGAACATTGAAAACCATTCACACCAGTTGTTGTCGGGATGATGTTAAAATATGCAATAATCGTTTTCTTGGGGTAATCGGGAAAATAATCAAGTAGCTCATTGGGTTGCTCGTCATGCGTTTTCTACCACTTTATAGTTTAGTTGAGATGTTTATTTTCTCAATAACTTACCTCGCTTGTGAAAAATGATTTGTATGGATCTTAAGTTTGTCTAATGCATGTTTTTGTTAAAATAAATAAATAAACATAAATACAAATGATAAATAAAAAGAAAGAAGATGAGAGTATTTTTGTCATTTTACATGAACACATCATCATCTTTAAATGTTTCAACATGTAAAACAAAGTTTAGTAAAAAATTGAGTAATCTAGATGAAAAAAAAAATCCAGTAACTTAGACGAACATTTTTTAAAACTTAGTAACATAATTGTATATTTATCTGACAAAAACTCAGTAACGCAATTGTATATTTATCCGACAAAATGTTATCTCTTTGACTATTATACATGTCAAGTAATGTGAACAACAAACACACGACATCGACCATATAGCACGTGACATCATAAGATAACACTTAACGAAAAAAAGAAAACAACCAAGGTTGCAAAAATTACGACTCGGTAGTACTCAGTCGGTCACTTTAGGTTATTCCGTCGAGTTTTTGGTATTCTCGCCAATAACTTTTTTAGAAAACAGCTTGTAATAGATATAAACATCGACTATAACTGATTAAAACAATAAAAAAAAGTTTAACCACCGTTGATCTCCGTCGATCGATTTACACAAATAAAAAAAAGTTGATGGCCGACAATCATACGCCTTTTACAACACTTGATTACAAGCCAACACCACATGCAACATTGTGTATACAATGTATCATTTAAAAGCCCAATAAAAAAGTGTGAAAAGATGGCCTAGTAAGACAGACTATAGAGAGTATGTACCCGACCCATTTAGTAAAGCGGGTAATAACGCGTCAACCCGAACAAGAAAACAAGATCCAGACACACAAACACACTTCTTCATCTTCAGACACAAACTAAAAAACACAGACACACCACTCACACTTCCATATATCCAAAAAAAAACATTTTATTTTATATTTAAAAACAAAACCAAAATGCAAGATCCATCAAACCCCAACAACAATGCAGCAGCAACAAAGGAAAACACATTCCCATTCCGTCCATCACACCACAGGAGGGCCCACTCCGAAATGAACTTCAGGCTCCCAGACGATCTAGATCTCCCTTCCAACAGCTTCGAAGAAGTTGATGAAGATCTATTTTCTACTTACATGGACATTGAAAAGCTTCAAGGATCTACTGGTTTTAATGAAGGAGGAGGACTTAACAACAACAATGAGAATGGAAATGAAAGTAGTAGGCCTAGGCACAGGCATAGCAACTCTGTTGATGGTTCTTTGTTGATGAGTGAGAGTATTGAAGCTAAGAAAGCTATGGCTCCTGAGAAGCTTGCTGAACTGTGGACCCTTGATCCCAAAAGAGCTAAAAGGTATTATATCAATGTCATTTCGTCTGGATCTGTCTAGTTTTAGTCCTTTTATGTAATGTTGTATTGTCGAAATATCGATACTAGTTGGAATTGCGTTTTCTAAGTAGGAGTTGGCTGTTAAGTAATAGGACGTAATTGCTATATAATTAAGAGACATATTAGTAATGAGGGCGAGTTTTGACCAGTGGCGGAGCTAGAAGAAATTTTGTGGGAGGGCCGAAGCAAAAAATTTTCCGAAAAAACATTAAATGGGAGGGCCGAGATGAAATTTTTATTTTTTTAACACATGAAATCGCGAAAAAATACACTAAAGGGCTTAGGCCTAGGGGGCCGGGACCCTTCCCGGTCCTCACATAGCTCCGCCCATGGTTTTGACTTAGATGTACACGGCCTAACTAGGGTGTCCTCTAGCGAGGTTTGAATGAGACTCTTGTGAGGAGATTGGGTGCGTTACCACTAGGCCATTTGGCGGTGGTTGTGAACAAGTAATACGACGTAATTGTTGAATAAGAAACATAGTGATTGAGATTTACAATGCATTTTGTTGAAATGTAAGCACGGATGTTGTAATGACCATCAAGATTTTGCATTACCTGTTTTTGCGTATTTTTAAGATTTGAGAAGTCTCGTTATGATTCGTAGAATGGAATGAAGTTAGTCTTCTTGTATGACAGAGAATCGGCGTGTTAGAATTTAGAAATGAATTTAAAAAATTGATTAATTTTTAACTAACTTGAATTTCACCCGTGCGGCAATACCATCGTGATTGTTATTGATAGAGTTTTATTAGTAAAATGTTTAATGTTGGTACGTAGTTTTCCACTCTCATACAATTGTCTATATCCGTCTTTAGAAAAAAAATTATGTTGATATATGAGATGATCAATTTAGTAAGCATGCCTCCTTGTTGTGGAAGCGAACGGTTCCAGAGATACAAGTTTGTGTTACATCTTGGTGCTTTAGACTGAGACCCTTATGGATAGGATAACCAAAATGGCCCGAGTGATGGTGCGGTCATGCTAACTTTGTATGAGGGAAGGGGATATTAGTTAACCATTTATAGAGAAATATCTTAGTAAGACATATGGTAGCGCGAAGCATTATTTTGTTTGTTTTTATAAGTGTTTCACTTTTGGGATATTCAAATCATCTTACGCTTTGTTGTATACAGGATTTTGGCAAATCGACAATCTGCTGCTCGCTCTAAAGAGAGGAAGGCACGTTATATGTCTGAGCTTGAGAGAAAAGTTCAGACTCTGCAAACAGAAGCAACCACCCTTTCAGCACAACTGACTCTGTTTCAGGTGATTGTTTGAACTTTTGTGGAAAGTTTTTATCAGATTTCTTTCCTTTCGGGTGTCCATGTAGTTATTTCAAAATTCCAGAATTGGAATTTCAACTTAAAATGAAAAATAAACACGGAGTGTATCAAATTCTGTGTTCCTATTTACAAACCCCAATCGAGACACTAAAAAAGAAACGTATCAATGACAATGTGATGTCTTTGAAGTCCCCTTGTGGTTTTTTGGATGCTTGTTATCGAGATCTTTTTAAGAAGTGCTCTAATGAAAAAACTTAAGAAACGAAAAAGCATTACTAACACGGGGGAAAACATTGCATGGACTATGGAAATGGACTTTAACTGCATCTAGCTATCTATGTTCATAACTTTATAAGCATACGTGTTAATACTCAATTATATGGATTCTAACTTTTAAGCCGATGTTTACCTAATTCAGAGGGATACAACTGGCTTGTCTTCTGAAAACACAGAACTTAAGCTCCGTTTGCAAGCTATGGAACAACAAGCTCAATTACGTGATGGTAAGACTCGTAAACACATTAATTCAC
Organism: Chrysanthemum seticuspe; assembly: GCA_019973895.1. Taxonomy (NCBI): domain Eukaryota; kingdom Viridiplantae; phylum Streptophyta; class Magnoliopsida; order Asterales; family Asteraceae; genus Chrysanthemum; species Chrysanthemum seticuspe. Next base: position 263,136,780 of record BPTQ01000002.1, on the reverse strand, counting down.
TTGCAATGTTCACATTTATGTACATATTTAATGCTCAAATTTTCCTCGATTTCTTTTGCGCGTTATAAAGATGTCAATTCCCGAAATGATCCAAAAAGATTTCTAACATGTTTTCTCCATAATGTAGCTCTAAATGAGGCACTGAAGCAAGAAGTCGAAAGACTTAGAATGGCGACTGGAGAAATAGCAAGCTGTTCAGATGGTTACAATTTGGGAATGCACCATGTTCCATACAACCAATCAAACTTTTTCACGAACCATCAACAGCAGGAGCAGCCACAATATCACCACTCTCATCAGTCCAACATGTCAAACCACCACCACCAGTTACTTGCAGCCGCTCATGCTCAGGCTCTCTCTGAAACACTACAACAAGATCCACTTGGCCGCTTCCAGGGACTCGATATCAGCGCCAGAGGTAATCCTCATATGGTCAAGTCTGAAGGCCCTTCAATCTCAGCCAGCGAAAGCAGCAGTACATTTTGATTCTCGTTGTTTTTCAACATTTGTGTTCATCAAATTCTTTAATTTGTTTATAGACTAACACCTTGTTAGTGCACATTAGCACCATGTTCTTCAAAATTATTTATTTTTACAAACGCTTGGATTTCAACTTTAACGAACGTTGATCTTTATTGTCATTGTGTTAGCGAATTGTGGTTTATTGTGTTCTCTTAACTTATTAGTAACGGATATTTTCTTGTGTCGAATTTCTCTTTGCTCTTTTAATTAATCTGCAAGATGATTGGTAAGTCGGCGACACAACTTAGATACTTTCATCATACTGTTGGAGACCAGAATTCTAATGGTTCTATCAAACTAGGAACTGTAGCGAATCTAGCTAATCTGTTGGTTCCCCAGAGTTTTTCAAAAGCTGATTCGTGGCTCAGTTCCAACCTAGAAAAGATTATATGGTTTTTAGAAATGTCAAATTTGAAGGACGTCGTTTTATTCTGACTGGATTGATACCAAACTGGATTATTGGTTTAGATTCTATCGTTTTTTGGTTGCGCGATATTATACTTTTCACTATCAGTTATGGTCCGGTCGGATTACGACTAGACAAAAACCCCTAACTAACCTTGAGAAAAATAAATATTTTAGGGATATGTTCTAAGCTAGACCGACGAGGTTGACCAAAATGACCATATTACCCGAGTTACAGGACATGGTCCATGGGGGTTGAAACCAACAGACCATTATAAATGCACATGGCATAGTACTAACACACCACCTTCTTCAACAACTGATGTGAATGTTGCACCAAGGTCATGTGGGGGCTCTTTCTGTCTGTGGCTGCTATACAAGATCATGTTAATAACTGCACCTTGATGGCTATTGCTTCTTGTTTTCCCCACATTGTGTCCTAGCTTGTTTGATTTTTCATGTCAAAGAGTTCACTTTAAATATAATCTACATCAACTAGTTATAATACCTATACACGCACAGGATTTGACAAAAAAATTTATTTTGTATCAATCTGAATACTGTATCTTTAAAAGTAATTATATATAATTATATACTTATGCATGAGTTTTTTCATTACCCATTAATATCCATTAGAATTTTATATAATCAAATTTTGTAAAAAAGTTTTGTTAGACAACTCAAGATTCAACTATATTTAGCTGATATAAATGTTGATGTTCCTATTTAAATTTTACTATTGATATTATGATGTACACAAGATGCGAGTTTAGTTGCAAATAATAAACGTTGATGAAGTTAAAATATACTCCTTAAAGTTTTTTAAAATGTTTTTCTACATATCCTTATATAAATAAATAAAAATTACATTAGTAGTTATTATAAGTACAATCACGTTTTTTTTCTTCATATTACAGTAGCTCGTACTTACAATTTGATAATTATATTTCCGTTTTCAATAATTTAGCCGTATTTAATATTCAAATTCGTGTCCACATCTGTCATACTTTTAATATGAAATAAATGAGTCATTAGTAAACATAAATAGTAAAAAAAAATGATATTTATAATCCTATGTATATTTATATGTTGGAGTTTTAAAACAACATACATATTGTATTTTTAAGTTATAAAGTATAAGGGTGTATTTGTTTAATTTCCAAAGTTACTAAAAAACATGAAAACTTATAATATTACACTTAACTCTCTACAATTTTTAAAATTTAACCACTAAAGTTTTATTAATTACCCCATCTTTTTTTAACTTTTTGTTTTCACAAATTTGACACCTATGTTTTTATGTTTTTTTTTTTCTCAACCAAATTAATTAAAGGTTGTCAATTTAATTTTGACTTTTATCAACCACGATTTTGCTTACGTGGCAAAATCAAGCTCTCATATTAGCCTAATTTTTTTTTCAATAAGAATGAATCGAAAAAATCACTCCGAAACGATGTAATTCCTTTATTATATAAAAAATATAAAAGATTTTAAATAATTAAATGTAGATTCAGTTCGATTTTCTGATAGCGCTCTTCCTTATCGCCTATCCTTTATATACCTTATCTTTCTATGTTTTCTAAAACCATGATATCGACGTATTTTGATATCTTTAGTCTAAAAGTTTCGCTTATTTGGTTTCAACCGATTAGGCCACTATCATAGTGAGCCGTTGCACGAACTTGACTTAATTACTCTCACTCGATGGATCTAGGACAATCTGTCGTAGGCGTGTTCAGATGGTATAAAATCAACCTTTTGAAAGTTCATGCAGACCGCAGAGTATTACTACTACTGTCTAACTATCATCATTGAAATAAGGTATTATAGATAAGTTGTGAAAGTGATTTTTCTCTTAAGAAAAAGTGATTTTTCTCTTAAGAAAAAGTGCTTGTTGCAAATTGCAATATCATCCTCGAAAGTAGTAACTTTGGATAAGTAGTGGAAGTGCCCTTTCTATCCTTTTCTGTATGCCTATGAGAACATACATTTGTTGCAAACTTGCAATACAAGTATAGTAGAATTATTTGGAACGTGAGAGACAAAATCTGTGTTTTTGTAAAACAAAACAACTTACTAGCTTGTAATAACTTGAATCTATTCAATGGTTTTTGATATATTTGACTGTGAGTATATTAGGTTTTATTTGTTTCATCAAAAGATGTTTCGAATCTAAATTTGACTAGCACATCTTATTGCTAAAAGATGGCTAGAAAGTCTGAATGTAATTAAATAACGTTGTTTGTTTTTGTTAAATTGTTCGAATGATTTAGATTTGCAAAATTTATATATTAAATCATCGCATTACGATTAGTAAGTAACTTCTATAAAAGTAAAATGAAACATTTTTATCATACATTTAACAAAGTAAATAAAGCATTAAATAAATTATTTTAATATATTCTAAATTTATGATAATAAAAAACTATTACACATCCTAAGAGACAATAAGAGCCAATAAGACAAGTCATCCACCTCCTGTTAGGTAAGATGCAACATGTCTGATCGCTTCTGACTCAAAATGAAAAAACAAATAGCCCAAGATCTGATCGGGTCTGACTGTATAAGAGGTAAGAGGCTAACAAGACAAATATTTTTTTTTAAAGAAAATAAACACACCCTTAGTCAAGTTTTTAATTTGATCTTGTTAACTTCTATAAAAAGTCATCTCTATCATGATACACCAAGTATAACAAGTATCAAAAGCTTAAAGTCTTAAGCCAATACAAACCATACTTTTAGCTTTAATCTTTTCACTATTTGAGATAACACTACAGCATAGAACTAGAGATTACTTGTTAACCATAACGAATTAGTAATTACTACTCTTGCTCGCTACCGATCCATGACAGGTTATGTTAGTTATTACACATTGTAACCATATTTCTCAATGGGTCCATTTTATTTTAGTTTATGAGCAAGGTTATAAATAGCGTGAGGCGTGGCATGGCGGCATGATCAAGCCTCACGCCTTTGCGGCTAAGGCGAAGCTTTTGCGTTTATAAGGCGTGACATAAGGCGTCAAAAAGTATGAAAATATTTATATATTTATATCATAACTCATAAATATCGAGTTTACAATAACATGTGCCATAAGGCGGCGTTGCGGCATGGGGTGACGGCATGATCAAGCCTCGCGCCTTTGCGAGGCCTTTGCGAAGCCTTTGCGAGCCTTTTAGAACAGTGTTTATGAGAGACATAGAAAGCTTGTAATCCCTTTCATCAAATTGGTATAATCTTCCAAAATCAGACAAGAGCTTGTGAGCAGGGCTTTCATTGGACCCCATCACAACATGCACAATTTGTAGTAGTCCCTTTTTTTCCCCTTTGTGGCTACAAATATTTCACAAATCTTCTCCCACGTTATATCTTTAAAGATTCCAAAAATAACTTCATATTCATCCTTTAAAATGTTTTCGATAATCTTTAGGTTTGGATATAAAGTGCAAACATTTGATTCAGTGGTCAGAAATTTTATTAAAAAGTTGTAGATATTTGAAGAACCAGTCAGGTCGCGTACATTTAAGTAAAATACTCGCCCTTTTTAAGTAAAGCGAACGGATTAGATGGATTAAAACTCGTTCGTTTATGTTGTAATTGTTTGAAGAATACAAATTTTCTACAACAAACTCAAAATACTTGATGTAAACTATTTCCAAAGGTAGAATACTCCATTCTTCAACTTTTGGTGTAACATACAATAATCAGGCTCTATATATTTAGGTGTATATCTTCACTTTTTCAGAATATTCTCCTAGCTTGTGACAAATTAAAATATTATAAAGTGTAAAACATAATAGAGAAACATAAATCTATCTTAACTAATAAAATAGAGTTTTTTTACAACCCTTTAAGCAGTCTTTTATTTAATTCGCTGATGTGTCTTGAAAGATAGCACACAGATATTTTAGTAAAGTACATCTTCTCCAATGCACTCTATGAAAAAGCTTCTCATGTACGCATCAGCTTCACATCCCTCCCGAAATCGGTTTTGATTTTGGACAATATTACACCCTATTTTTGTTAAGCTTTAATACCACCTACGACTTTCCTTCTACTGCAATACGCTTCTCAAAATCAAAAGAAAATGAGTTTCAAATCAATCTCATAATCACCGATTCAAAAGAACACCAAAAACAGTTTTGATTTGATTCAACCTTCCACACACCAGGTACCTTTTATTTAGATTGATTTTTGACAGTTATTAGTTCGATTCACTTTGTTGTTATAATTGGTTTGATTGTTAATGTTTATATATGGAAGCTAATGCTATATTTTTTTTCCATTGTTATAATTGGTTGTTCCATTTTTCTTTTGTTTGAAAGTTTATATATCGAACCAACTAATTTTCTTGATGTGCAAGGGTTTTTCTGATCTTATAGGTTGTTAATATGAAAATAATACCATCTGCAAATTGTGAAATTTTAAACAATTTATATACGTTAGATTGTCATAGATTTGTTCATGCAGTAACACATAGCATGTATACTAGGACATCTCCTTCTAGAGGTAACATATAAATTGCTATTGTTTTTTTTTTTAATCATCGTTAAAATTAATAATTATATTGTTTCCTCTTCATATTTTGGTTATTAAACTTAAGTCATAATAGTTTTCATGGATATATTTCAAAGTCTGTGTGCAATCCTCATTTCAGTCCGCTTTTGACGTAGTGGTTTTCTTTCACAGAAAAAGTTAGTCATCGGGTTCATTCGAAGGTATGTTAATTTCACAGAAAAAGTTAGTCACCAGGTTCATTCGTTTATTTTAACAGAAAAGTTATTCACTGATTGAGGACCCGTTCCAAGCTCTTTTTAAAGGTATGTTATTCTTACTTGGTTGTTGTTACTTCAGTTAAACCGGACATATGTGACAAGAGGGAAGGCCTCTCAGATGTTGGTAATATTGATTGCTCCTAATGTATTCATCAAGTACATTGTGTTTTACTTAATGTGCAACAAATGTGCATACTTCGCTGACTTATTTGGTTTATTGTTGTGTTTAGTGGTATGGAATCCTTGTGATAAATAAGCAAAAGCAATGGCAGATATGGGAGTTGATGAATACAGACGAATGGTTTGTGTTTATGGTGCGGTGGTTGCGAATCCGATTACTTGAAGCCAGTAGAAGAATGGACAGGTCGCTTGGAGATTACTTTGAAGCAATTACCCAAGTTTAAAGACAAACATCCGATGTTCTTTCGGTTAAAGGTAGCCATATTTATATTTGAGTTTCACTTTTATAAAATCAAGTTGTAGCACTATTTCTAAGCTAATATGATGCTTCAATAAGCTTACCCAAACAACCCCTTAGGGCCCTAATAAACTATCCCAAACACACCCTAAATGTTCAGAAACCCAACATTTCCAAACTATATGGCAATGATGACATTTTCGCTTGCAGATGGCGTTTAACCTCATATAACAGCGTTCTTCACAGAATTCCTACGTATTGTGTAACTGTGAGCGGGAATCTTGATCTTATATCCCCAACTATAGCTATGTTTTATTTGTTGTTATACAGGTGTGTGAAATTGTCCTGCTTATATGGTTTCGTCGCTTTCTTTTTTAAAATATCATCTGTGTACTTCTGAATAGAAGTGACAACATTGGGTGGGCCGGGTAATGGATCAAAACCAGGGTGTTCATTTCCCAGAAAGGTGATTTAGCACAATCAGGATATACATTTATTACATTATCTGAAATATGGTTAATATATGTATATTACCCGTGATGTCAGTAGCATCTATGAACTTCCAGCTTGCGTGTGCTAAAAGCTTTGAATCGGGAAATTGGTTTAAACCCACTCTAGGCTATCGAGTTCTCAGTAATGTTGTGTTTCAGTTGGTCTGCTCTTCTAATGACTATATGTCACTTTGCTTACGCAGGTCTAAATTATGCGAACTGTATAAACCGATGCAAGATCCCCTGATTAAAAATTGTTTGGATATTTCAAATGTGGACAAAGATTATAAACCCCAAGAAATTCGAGAGGCTTCACTACCAAGCAAATCGAGAAGCATTGGTATGATGGTTTTTGTTGCACTTGATTTTACAATTACATGATGATCAATATGGGTGTTTGGGATTGCTAATTAAAACTGCATATATTGCACATCCACATATATAATATGTTTTAGTGGGAAATCCCAAACTTCCCTTAAATCTTCAAATCGTTTATGTGTGATAATGATGGCTTAGATTCTTGATTAGTGTAAAACTCAATACCTTTATGTTTTATAAAAAAGGTATGTATTTCTTCCATCTACACCATCAACTTGATGTATTCACATGATCTCCTCAAAGTTAAAATGTTTGCTTATATTTATCAACGTAGCTCTATATGGTGCAGGACTAAAGAGCATAAATAACATTATAATACCTACTGATATAAAAGTTTTATATCTCAAGATTTTGCCTACATGCAGAATATTAATGAAGGTCACTGGTAAGCATGCAAAAAGGTATGTTCTTGTGAAGTCACTTTCTCTCGGGTTGTGGCTCGAAGTTGCAAACTAGACCCTAATTCTTATGCTGCTAAAAAGGATCGAGCGGTATCATGTTACTCATGTCTTGAAACTCGGTAAGTTTTTTCTCCCTTAAGTTTCTAAGTCTCAGCAAATTTGATAATAAAAACCTATTTTAGTCGCAACTAATTTAATCCGGGTAAGAAATGTATGCAGCATGCGGACATAGAAAAAATTTAGCTTTTTGAAACAATTTTTAATGCACACTTTCTCATCAATAAAATATGCAATTCACAATAATTTTTTTTCTTTTTATGTGTTATTGCAGGCTAGCCTTACAAAATGATGATGCAAATTAATATGACTGGAAAACCAATTATAAGTGTGCTAAAGCCTCTCCAAATACGTACAAAGATGTGAATATGTTGTGTTATTGTTTAGAGTTGTCGATATCAAAGTTTAGTTCATAAAAACAAAAAATAAATAAAAACTATGATACTTGCTTATGCAACTTTATCTTTTTCAATTGGTTATATAACTATTTGTTTGATTTACACACATGAATATGTAAGCATTTTCCATTTCTAACTGCGCATACTATGTTTCTTTCTAACAATTGCGCAATAAACAAGTTATTATCTATTTTTGTGCCTCTTTTTTAAATACTCGTGAATTTCACGGGTCTTTTAGAAATGTAGTATTGTTTAGAGTTCATAAATGATCAATTATGTATGTAAACGTGTTTTAATAAACAATCATTATAGCTTATGCATGGGTAAAATGTGAACATGTTATTGTCAAAACAGAATTTTATTTCACTTTTATAATTTAAGTTAATTTCATTGTTTCTATTAAACAAGGAAAGAGGCTTATATTGCCTGTTTAGCAGTGGCACCTGGTTTTGAAGCACTGATAATTGTTAGTCGATTAGTCTATAACTCCTCCGACACAAGTTTCTTGGCGCAACTTATTTATGGACTGATCTCTTTATTTTTTAGGATGTATGTGTCCCCTTATCACACCTTGCGGAGCAAATTCTAAGGAAGAAATAGATACTTCACACTACTGGGGTATGATCGGTCCAAATATATCTGTGTATTCATATTTGCAATTTGACTTGATAATTAGTATTGAAAATTTTCATTAGTTTGTTGTTTAATTTTTTTATTGACATATTCCTGTTAACAACGATGGGGTCGATGGTGTTTATTGCTCATGTTGGCGATAGCAACTTTCACACAACATATTCCTGGTAAGCATTAGTATCCACTGAGTGCATTTGGAGCTGTTAGATAACCATCTTTCATTGGCTCATCGACTCATAAATCCAACCTCGAAAGCACAAACCAATGTTGAACAAGTTAATTGAGGTATGTTGCTAAGTTTGTTCTTACAAAAATTCTCTAAGCTATTTGATTCCAAACACTGAAAACAGATAATTGGTTAAGTTAATATGAAGTTTCTATATATTCTTTTTGCATTCTACAGATGGCGTTCGTTATGACGGGAATAAAGCTAATAGTACAATAACTCCTGGAATCAATCCTAAAAATGTTTATTTCAGGTGATGAGTTTATTCTCATTATAATGTGTGATGTCTTTTTTGGAACCATTTTCTAAAATGCCAGTTCGTTTAGTGCAGATCTGAAGACATCCGAATTGGCTTACCATCTCAGGTAGTTCATAGTTGATGGTGTGACTGAGTTGCTTAATCCGCAAACATGCTGGCTAAGTGACAACACGTAAGTCAAACACATCTTTTAGTATTTTGCTAATGAATAATTGTGGTTATTAATTTAAAGCTAAGCATGATCATTTAAACAATGTAGTTATGCTGCTTCCATACTTTGAATATTAAGTATTGCAATGGCAATGCTAGCAAGGATCAAAAAGCTCATGGAATATAAAAAGTTTTTTTTTTTTTTTTTTTTTTTTTTTTTTTTTTTTTTTTTTTAATGATATTTAAGATATGTAAAAATGTAAAACTCTGGAGATACTATTGTTTTTTCTTAAACTCTTTGGTATTTACTGAATGAGCATGGGCTACTCGGATGTTTGACGTTGATTGCATACCTTGTGTATTCAAGACTATCTACCTGTTGAACAAGACGATACTTACATGTTCATTGTTTTAATAGTTATAAACCAAATTGTTTATAGGTTCTTTCAAATATCAAACTTATTATTATCTTCATGAAATAATGAAACCTATTCGCGATCGTTGTTGTTTCTACTTTATTCGTGAACCCAACTCTTTAATGGATAATACCACCACCAACGTGTTCTATAAAGAAATGATACACAATTTATGATCGCATCTACATGTACACGTATATCGCCTTCGTAGAATAAAGGATTGAAGATATTTCTTTTATTTTTTTGGGAGTTTTGACTATTGTATTTTATATAACGTATGTTTGATTGCAACCAACTGTACACTTTACGTTTGTTTATCCATATGCGGTTCGTTCTAACTTATAACTTCATGATAAGCATTGTCATTTACTACATTTTTCAACATTACTTAAAAATACCCGTGAATTTCACGGGTCTTTTAGCTAGTAACTATATATATATAGGAGTTAGGACACACATGAAGCAAAAGATACAAACATACACACATGAGACCAGACATACACATATGCTTGAGAAATAAGTCAATTTCTAGATTTTACTTGATTTATGAATTTATGACTATGTTTTCTACTGATATATCATGTTGCTTACAAGTTACTAGTACTACCCAATATATTTAACATCCAAATAATTAATCATCTATAGAATGAATGTGTGATATAATTCTAGAGCACATTGGTGGATTCATCTGTGATAAACTAAAGGCTAGATATCAATATCAAACATCTTTTAAGCTATCTCAAGGACATCTTAATTGTATGAATGAGCTCAATTAAAAAATATATCCATAAGCTGCTGCATATTTTTTTTAGAGAAATAAGAAAAATAAATGATGACGTAAAACTGATGTAGCAAAATACAACCCTTAAACACACCTTCCACTCTTAGATTCAACATGCATGCTATCTGTTTGATGAACATAGTTCAAAGACATATGTGCATTATCTTCAATACCACTATTGAATTCTTAAGAGAAATATATATATGTATTTACATAAAAAGAATTACATTAAAACCTATATAAATTAATGATGTTAGGACTGAAATATTTTATTAATTTAGCGAGATATTATTATATCGATAAATTAATAAATTACTAATATAAAGAGGTTTTACGTATGACCTTTAAATTTTCAAGTCAAATATACTAGTTACAATATATATTAGTTAAAGATAAAAAATAAATTAAAAAAACAAGTTCCAATTAACATTTTATGAGTTCAAGAAATTAATGAATGTATATGCTAATGAATGTTACGAGGTCCAAAACATTGAAATAATTGCAATTTTTTTTTTTCTTCCTTTATGTATACCTTGCCTATATCTGACTCAACATTGCAAAATTGCGAATTTTTTTATAATTATTAATTTATAGTTTCGTTGGACTAATATATACACACTGAGATATAAAAAAAATATATTATCATATTATTTTATCGATTGTTATTCAAATTTGTACTGGCCTCAAGTTAAGACTTGACAAATTATTAATTTTATCGAGATTATTAATTTATCAAATATTAGTTTACGGAGGTTTTGGTGTATTTATCCGTGTTTAAAATAAGTGATTGAAATACAAATCAACGGCTCATTTTATTATTTTTGATACAACATATATGCAATGTATCAATACACAAAACGAGTTTATAAAATGAACAGTCAAAGCATTATTAAATATTATTTAAGAAATACGGCCACAATTTAAGGAAGTTGCATGTGCTAGTAACATGGTAGGCCCTTTTAATATTGACAATTACTCATCTAACCTTGTCACATTTTCATAAACTAACATTCCTAATCATTGAATTTTGTTAACAAAATCATGCAATAATATAATACTCACACGTAACTTCAATACCAACATCATATCATATTTTTAATTTTATGTGCTTAGAGACTGACATGTGCACTAAACTACAAGTTTCTTAACATGTAAAAAATAGACGAACACAATGTCTTGTTTTGAAGATTGCCCACGTGTGCTAACTGCTCGTTTCTAATGATTTCTACTTAATCACGGCTATTTGCTAATTAAAAAAGATTAAGACATGTTTACCAACTTAATTATGAATAGTAGTTTATAAACCGACAAATGAGAAAAGGATCGTTATCTAATAACCTTTTCGATTGTGTACGAACGGCCTTTTTAAGCGTTTGCAAACCCATGTTCTAGATTACAAGATCAACACGTTAACTAACATTTGAAAATGTTCAAGTATCGATAAGTACCTATTGTGTGCACTTTCGTTTTCAAGAAATAAGGTTCGTGTGCTAATTATGGTGAAAGTATTAATTAGGGGTGTTTGTGTAATCATTTTCTGTCTATTCTAATTGATAATCTTTTTTTTTCCTTTTATTTATGAATGAGCATTTACTGGTTTTACTGTACCTCCAAGCTGTGAAAGTTAAAAAATAGAGGGATTGAGTGAAAGATTGGGAGAAAATCGAGGGTTAAACAGATCTCAATGTTAGTACTTAAATGACTAGTTAATTAGTAAATAAGAAATGATACATGAACTTAAACTTAGATATAAAATTAAGTGTCAGCATTCTGATAACTGCAGACAAGAACCCCACTTATTTTATAATTCATCAGGATGATGACAAATGGTTTTAGGTATAAGTTTAGGCCTAAGTTTAGATCCATGTATCATTTCTCTTAGTAAATATTTAAAGTATAAATATACCATATTTGCCCGGTGACAACTGACAAGTAGGGTTGACCGTTGAGCAAATCGATCGGCTCCGACTGAACCGATCGAAAATCGATTGAACCGAAAGACCAGCGGTCCGGTCTTGCTTCTAACTTTTTCTTTATTTCGGTTTTGGTCCGGCCTGATCCGGCGTACGAACCGATCATTTTGTTTTCATTCGGTCCGGTCCTAAGGTTTTGGGCTATTTTGGTCTCAGTCTTGGCTGGTCCGGTCTTAGACCGACGCTTACCTCTACTGACAACTTTTAGCAGTTTTTGAATAAGTATGATACTTTAGGATTAGAATCTTCTCATTTTGTGTTTGAACATGAGAGGTCATGTTAGTTTTATTGTGAAAGGAAATTTATCTTTTACTAAATAGAGGTTCATAATAGATAATTTTTTCTTTCTTCACTCATATAAATCTTAATATTACCTCTCATATTCAAATTTAAAATAAGAGGATCTCAATCTTTTTTTTTTTACTGCCATGATACCTTTTGTACGACTATAACAATCGTTAAATGAGAGTGGTTATCAACATAACCGTCGTTAAATGAGAGTCATATCGCCTTTTCACTCTATCACTAATATCATCACTAACATAATGTAATAAGATAATCAACTTCACCACCTTAACATACCTCACTTAAATACATATATACCTCGCATAACTAAAATCACACACACTTTCACCTTCACGTTAGTTGTGGCAAAGTTTTAAGGACGACGCATCCATGAAGGGCACACACGCGTTGGTGCCTTGGTGGTGCTACTACTGACCCCATGCTTTGGGGGAAGGGGTTAAAATGCTTTTACACCTGGTGACTATATACTTCAAAAAAATGTTTAAATACATAAGATGCAGATGAATCTCGCATCTCAACCCGTTACATAAACAATAAAGTTAACATAACAAGATATTACTATTTCACTTTTTTTTTTGAACGAAACTTCTATTAGAAAAACTAGCAAGGAGTTAGACAATTACAAAGACACAAGATGAGGATTTTTTTAACCAATCAACCCAACTAAATGACACTTTACATCTATAAAGACTCCAATAAAAAGAGTGCAAAACTACGTCGTCAAAGATAGCCGCCTTAGATGGGGATTCCTCGCCAAAAACACTCTTGTTACGAAAAGAGCAAATACGCCACCACAACCTAAAACACACCCTTTCTAACAACCTTTCATGCTTAGTGGGCATCCTGAGATTAACAATCCAATAAGACCAATCATCAAACGAGCTCAACTCTATGAAATCCACATTCTACCAACGACAAATCTTACGAAAGTTATCTTTAGCAATATGGCAATCTAAGAACAAATGCTTCGACGATTCTACCACTCTACCACATATGGGACAAAGAATAAAAGGAATGTCTATACCTCTACGGGATATATTAATGCGTGTAGGCAAACAATCGAATCTCACTTTCCATGCATGAACATTAACCTTGACTGGCACCGCTTTGATCCACCGATTTTGAGGAGACACGTCCGTAAGTCTATTGTGATCAACAACCTTTCTAACTGAGGCAACCGAAATGTCACCCGAACCTTCTAAAGTCCAGAACCACCTGTCATGCGAAACACCAAGGGGAACACCTTCAATAAAATTCATCAGGTCTAACAGTTAGGATTGCTCCGCTCCTATAGGGGCTCGACAAAAAGAACTAATCAAACTCTCCTGCGTAAGTTTAGAGGCCACATCAATCTTCTTGTTTAACTCCAAAGCATATAATCTATTGTATCTTTGTTTCAGCGCCATATCTCCACGCCACACATCATCCCAAAAATACGTATTTGCACCATTGCCTAATTTTTTCTGCATGTAACTATACAAATCAATCCCTTGCGCCTTAAAAACCTCCATCTCCTGAACAATAACGCGCCAAATGGACTTATGACCAGCCTTCGAACCGCTACCAATCTTCCCATCTTCACCATGAATAGCTTTAATAACCCTTGCCCATAACGAGTCTTTTTTAGTAGTAAATCGCCAAACCCATTTAAACATAAGAGCGCTATTTAACGCATATAAACTAGACACTGCAAGGCCACCTTTCTCTTTGGAAGCCAACACGTTACTCCATTTCACCCATATCGACTTGACTATTCATATCAACACCATTAAAAAATGACAGCGAATAGTCTCCATACGTTGAAGGACTTTCATGGGCACCTTGAAAATTGATATATGATAAATCGGAATGGACCCTAAAACCACACTGAGAAGAGTTTAATCTACCACCTATCGACAATGTTTTCATCTTCCATTTCGAAAAACGAGCTTTCATCTTATCCACGATCTCATCCCAAGCTTGAATCCGAGACATATTTCCCCCCACTTTTGAACCTAAGTAAGCGAAAGGAGCCTTAAGGACTCCACATCCATATCTATTCGCAGCTTGATCCACTCTATCTTCATTTACCGCTATTCCCATCAGCTTACTTTTGCTTAAATTAATATTAAGGCCGGAAGCAAGTTGAAAGCACTTCAACACATATATAATCGTATCAATGTTCTTAGTACTCCATTGACCCATAAACACCGCATCATCCGCATAAAACATATGGGATAATTGCATCGATGAATCTAACACAATACCATTAAACATGCCCGCATCCACAACTATCTTAAATGAAAGATGAAGGCTTTCCATAATGAAAATGAAAATAAACGGATATAAAGGATCACCTTGTTTAAGACCCTTGAAGAATTGAAATTCCTCCGTAGGACTTCCATTCACTAAAACCGAAGCCCAAGAAGATCGAAGACATTCTTGAATTCAATCACACTATCTCTCTCCAAAACCAAACTTTCTTAAAACATCATCGAGGTAATCCCAACGAACAGAATCATACGCCTTCTCGAAATCAATCTTTCGAATAAACGAGTGTTTTTTCTTCGACTTGCACCACTGAAAAACCTCATTAAGAATAAACGGCCCGTCAAGTATTTGTCTATCCACAACAAAAGTCTATTGCACCTCGTTAACAATATCACCCAACACCATCACAAGCCGATTAGCCAAAATTTTAGCAATTATTTTATATAAACTCCCAATATTACTATTCCACAACTATCATGCTTTTTACTAGCTAAACATATAACATAAATTTTTAATGAACAATACATAAGATGTAGATAAATCTCGTATCTCAACTCGTTACACAAGCAGTAAAGCTAACATAACAAGACACTATTATTCTTACTTGACAATTATCATGATTTTTATTAGCTAAACATGTAACATAAAATTTTAATAGAGTAACAATAAATAAATAAAAAGAGTGAAGATATACGGGAGGGTAGAAATTAGTTATGCATCTTAATTGTCTAACTTCTTTTTAAGCCGTAAAAAAAATATTGTCTAGAATAGTTAACGTATATGTTTGACAATTTGACCTGCTGTTTTATTATTAGAGCAAGTTTTCAAACTAATTTAGAGCAAATCACCTAGAAATGCAGTTAACTTGCCACTTTTTTCCATTGTATGTAGCATTCTTTTTTTTTTCTCATTCTATCAATAAACTTCTATCGTTAGTCTTTTGTGTGTACCCGTTACCAAAAACACATGCATCGTTAGTCCTTTATGCTAACGGACGTTAATAAATAACTTAAAATTTGGTCATCTTACGCTAAACTTGCGTCGTTGGTCCTTTATACTAACAATCGTTAAAAAATAACTTAAAATTTGGTTTTCTTACGTTTCCGTCCGTTTTTTTCACATTTTCGTACGTTTTTACACGTTTTCGTTCGTTTTAACACGTTTTTGTCCGTTTTTTCACGTTTTCATACGTTTTTACACGCTTTCATCCGCGTTTTCAAGTTTTCGTTCGTTTTTTCACGTTTTCATCTGTTTTTACACGTTTTCGTCCGTTTTTGCGCATTTTCGTCCGTTTATGCACGCTTTCATCCCTTCTTACACGTTGTCGTCCGTTCTAACACGTTTTCGTCCGTTCTAACACGTTTTCGTCCTTTTTTCACGTTTTCATTCGTTTTTACATGTTTTCATCCGTTTTTACACGTTTTCATCCATTTTTACACATTTTCGCCCATTTTTGCACGTTTTCGTTCGTTTTTACATGTTCCCATCCGTTTTAACAATGTTTCATCCGTTTTAACACGGTTTCGTCTGTTTTTTTCACGTTTCCATATGTTTTTACACGTTTTCATCCGTTTTAACACGGTTTCGTCTGTTTTTCACGTTTTCATCTACTTTTACACGTTTTCATCCGTTTTTGCGTGTTTTCGTCTGTTTGCAGGTTTTCGTATGTTTTGACATATTTTCGTATGTTTTAACACGTTTTCGTCCATTTTAACACGTTTTCGTCAGTTATTCACGTTTTCATCAATTTTTTCACGTTTTCATCCGTTTCTACATGTTTCATCCGTTTTTGCATGTTTTCGTCCGTTTTTGCACGTTTTCGGCCGTTGTTTCACGTTTTAATCCGTTGTTTCACGTTTTCATCTGTTTTTACTCGTTTCAACCGTTGTTTCACGTTTTCGTTCGTGTTTGCACATTTTGTGTAAAAAGGGACGAAAACGTGTAGAAACGGATGAAAACGTGTAAAACAGAGGAAAACAAGGAAAACGGACGAAAACGTGTTAAAACAGAAGAAACTGTGTAAAAACATTCGAAATCGTGCAAAAACAGTCGAAAACGTGCAAAAACGGATGTAAACGGGTAAAAATTGATGAAAGCGTGAAAAAACTGACGAAAGTGTGTTAAAACGGACAACAACGTATAAAGACGAACGAAAACGTGTGAAAACAGGTAAAACCGGATGAAAAAAAGGGACAAAAACGTGTTAAAACGGACAAAAATGTGTAAAAACGGACGAAAACGTGAAAAACAGTCGAAAACGTGCAAAAACGGATGTAAACGTGTAAAAAACGGATGTAAACGTGTAGAAACTGATGAAAGCGTGTTAAAACGGACCAAAACGTGTAAAGACGAACGAAAACGTGAAAAACGGATGAAAACGTGTAAAAACGGATGAAAACATGTAAAAACGGATGAAAACGTGAAAAAACGGACGAAAACGTGTTAGAACGGACGACAACATGTAAGAAGGGATGAAAGCGTGCATAAACGGACAAAAATGTGTTAAAACGGATGAAAACGTGTAAATACGCATGAAAATGTGAAAAAACGGAAGAAAACGTGTAAAAACGGACGAATACGTGTAAAAACGAATGGAAATGTGCAAAAACGGACGAAAATGTGTAAAAACGGATGAAAACTTGAAAACGCGGATGAAAGCGTGTAAAAACGTATGAAAACATGAAAAAACGGACAAAAACGTGTTAAAACGAACGAAAACGTGAAAAAACGAACGGAAACATAAGAAAACCAAATTTTAAGTTATTTTTTAACGATTGTTAGTATAAAGGACCAACGATGCAAGTTTAGCGTAAGATAACCAAATTTTAAGTTATTTATTAACGGTCGTTAGCATAAAGGACTAACGATGCAAGTTTTTTTGGTAACGGGTACACACAAAGGACTAACGATAGAAGTTTATTGACAGAATGAGAAGAAAAAAAAGAATGCTACATACAATGGTAAAAAGTGGCAAGTTAACTACATTTCTAGGTGATTTGCCCACTAATTTACTAGCTACATTTAAAAAAAAAAAAAAAAAAAAAAAAAAAAAAAACATTTTTATAATGAAACATTACATATTATGACAACTTATGGGTATTTAACCCGTTTTATGTTTTACTTAGGTACCACGGAGTGGAGCTCGGTTTGAGCATCAAGCTCAACTACCCTAGCGGCTACACCATTCCCACCCCTTAGGGTACTTGAAAACTTGGGACAATTCGAGTTCGGAACCCGAACTATTGCAAGCTTTGTTCTCTTCTTTTTTTTTGTCTTTTTATGAAATTTTGGGTTAGGGTAGGATCGGGTACCACTCCGTCTAGTTAGGGTAGTGTTAGGGTAGTATTGGGGTAGTTTTGAGGTGGAAGGTTTTTATTGGATAGAAGTGACGTGGCATCCTCAGGGTATTAGGGTAAGAATGCTCCACTCCTCCATCCCTTATGTTTAAAATCTCCTATAGCTTAATTGAACTTAAGTCAACACATTTTTAACTATTCCATCTCATAAACATGTGACTCCAGATCTAACGAAAACTTTTACCTGATATGGGAAGACTTAAAAAGAGTCTACATGGAAGACAAACCCGTGACTTGTTTACTAATCGGTTTAACATAAATTTGAATCCAAACTATTTGAGTTTTTTTTTTATCTATCCATGTGTCTTTAACTTAGATGTATGTGACTTATCTGAGGCATTCTATGAACGTTTCTAATTGTTTCTTTGGTTACCGTAAATGTGTACATAGTGAGCTTTGAGCGATAAACCTCCTATGATGACATTTTTTTTTTCTTTTTTTGAAAGGCAACCTCCTATGATGACATAATGAAAGTGTTTTACACTAAGCCACTTTTATGGTCAGATAAATTTGAAGATGCTTTTTGAAAAAGAGATACATAAAGCATTAGTTTTGATAGAATTAAGTTTTTTTTTTTTTACAAAATCGCACCGTCAAAGAAAAACGTTCATTGACTAAAGAAGGTCGACCTACTACAGTATAATATTTTAACGTTAACAAACGTTGACATGCGATCAAATAAAAATGCATATGGACATGTCAAATATCCGAATGAATTATATACAATTTTTAGACATATATTCAAGACGTTTTCATGTTTTCATATTTAACAAAACAAAACATCGAAATTTCATATTTTTTTCAACACATGCTTTAAAGATATTATACTTGTGCAGAAAATTTGTTTTTTTTGTAAAAATATGTAATTTTGATTTCTCAAAATACGAATGATTTTTTGTATTTGTTTATTTTATTTTGTGTTAGAATATTATAAGTTCAATCTCCATATTTGGCATGCAATCTTCAATTGTCTCACCAAATCTTAAAGAAATCAGGTGGACAAATTTGCACGTTTCTCCCAATACAATGATATGATACGGCGCAAATTTAGCAATACCTCATAAAAATATGATATTCATATTTTTGCATATGATTACTGTTGTAATATATATCTTTTTAGTTAAGTAACATAATTATACAAATAAGTGACCTGTACCTTTCTATTAGTATACGTACTTTTGCCAAATAAGTCACATATTGTACGTTGTAATGGTTTTGTTATCACAATTTGTCAATTTTGCAATTGGGATTTGAAGTCGTCATTTGAACTTAACGAAACAAATTAATAAGAATATAAATACGAAAAAAAAGGGAGAAATGAAGGAAACAGTTGAGGAATTGCATGTGCTCGTAGGACCATTATTTTGGTAGTTCAATTGGAACAACCGCATGTTCAACTTGGATTTCATATCTCTCATAAAAGTCTTAAAATATTAATTACACTAACCAATACAACCAGAATCAGGGCCGTGAACGAACTGGACGAACACAAATGAATTTTTGTTCGTGTGCGTTTCATAAATTTTAATCAGACAAATAAAAGGACATGATCACATAAAGGAACAAATTTTTCTTGTTCATGTTTGTTAATTAAGAAAATAAGGTTTTCAATGTTCGTTCATTAAGTACTAACGAACATAAACGAATGAACATATATTTACATAGACTAATAAACATAAAATTTATAAAAATATACGTAATATTGTGTTTTATAAGTGTTGTTTAGTTTAAGTAAAGTAATTTTTAAAGTATATTATAAAACGATACGATATATGAACGGAAACAAATAAATGAACGTTGACGAACGCATAATCAAACGTTTACGAACATAAATGAACATACATGACTTTTGTTCATGTTCGTTCATTTAACTAAACGAACGTTAAATTTTGTTCATATTCGTTCATTTGATAAGTTAGCGAACATAAGCATACTTTTAAATATCAAGGTTGCAAAAATCGCTAGGCGCTAGTGAGGCGGTTGGGTAGGGCCTATCGATTAATCGGTTAGGCGAAGATTAATCGGATTGAAATTTTTATGCACAAAAATGTAATTTAGATATTATATTATTTTAAATATATGGGATAAGTGTATTGCATCAAAGTTCAAATATTTCAAGTGTACAAATATAGACATAATACATAATTCTAAAAATTTCAAAGTCAAACATAAATATTACTCAGTTTGTTGATCATTTTTAAGCGACATTTGACCGATTTTGTCCGATTAATCGGTTTGTTGACCGATTTTTAAGTGATTTTGTCCAATTTTTAAGCTATTTTGTTGACCAATTTTGAAGCGCTTTTGTCCGATTAATCCGATTTTGTCCGATTAATCGGTTTGTTGACTGATTTTTAAGCAAACTTTGACCAAACCGAGTAAATATGCCGATTATGATAAATCAATGCGCTTAGTGAGCGATCAGCGATTATGCGAGGATTAATCGGCCGGCTGGACCGATTTTTAGCTTTTAATCAAACGATTTATGAAATGGTCGCTGGACATTCACTTTCTTTTACAGCCTAACCATTTAATAGTGGTTTAAAGCCTCATGAAATGCCTTTATGATTGGTAAAATGATTTAAACGAAATTATAACTACTTTATTGTTCATGATAAATTTGGTATTGAAAGCAAAAAAGTTGTACATTTATTTTAAATTTTTGACCAACTCTACTTGTGGATATGAATCCTTCAACATATGCTAAAATTGTCACTTTCTAGTGTGGCCAAATGGTTCCAAGCCTTTCCAACTTCCCTATATAAGTTAGTTAAATTCCATTCTCTCCATATTGCAACATACAAACATTTTTCTTACAATGGCATCTTCACTTTCAACTCTCACCATTGTTTCTCTACTTTTGTGCTCCTTCAATGTTGTCTATGGAGGTTGGGAAAATGCCCATGCCACCTTCTATGGCGGCGGTGACGCTTCAGGAACAATGGGTATGCTAACACGACTCATTTAACGTAACATAATATCGTTCTATATGTTTAAAACATGCATCAGTATGACACTTTTTTTGGCTTATATTTTTTTTGTAGGTGGTGCTTGTGGTTATGGAAATTTATATAGCCAAGGATATGGCACGAACACTGCAGCATTGAGTACTGCTCTTTTCAACAATGGCTTAAGCTGTGGTTCATGCTACGAGATGAGATGCAATGATGACCCTAAATGGTGTCTGCCTGGTTCCATAGTTGTGACTGCAACCAATTTTTGCCCACCTAACCCTGCACAATCTAACGATAATGGCGGGTGGTGCAATCCTCCTCTCCAGCATTTTGATTTAGCTGAGCCTGCTTTTCTACAAATTGCGCAATATCGTGCTGGAATTGTGCCCGTCTCATTCCAAAGGTACTTTACGTACAACATTATGTTATTTGAACGTGACTAAAAATAGTATGGTACAAAATATTAATTGGTACTTTTATATTTTTCGTTATAGGGTACCTTGTGCTAAGAAAGGAGGAGTGAGGTTTACGGTAAATGGTCATTCGTACTTCAACTTGGTTTTGGTTACAAATGTTGGAGGTGCAGGAGATGTCCACTCGGTCTCAATCAAAGGATCGAGAACCGGGTGGCAACCCATGTCACGAAACTGGGGCCAAAACTGGCAAAGCAACTCGTACCTCAACGGCCAAAGCCTTTCGTTCCAAGTGACAACTAGTGATGGAAGAACCATTACTAGCTACAATGTTGCACCATCTAATTGGCAATTCGGACAGACATTTCAAGGAAGTCAATTTTAATTCTTCCTTTTTATGAACCATAAGAGAAAGGGTTAGATATTTACTAAAAACTTAAGATAAAAAAGTTAAAATTTGAATGTAATTTGTATATGGTTTTTTATGGGCTAAGGCTTGGGTTGGGGTTGAGAGTCATGTGGCTCTATGGCTGAGGTAGCTAGTTTGCACCCGCTTAGAATAGTATTTGAGAAAAGTTAATTTCTTATCATTTTGTCATCATTGTGAAAGGAAAATATGCCTAATTTGGATTCAAAGGCATCATATATGTACTTCTCATTATATTTGTAATTTCACATTATAATTATTGAATGCAGTTTGGGAATTCATTCGCTACATGTAACGTATATATAGCTACCCCGTTCGTTTATTAAATAACGGGTCTTAAGTCTTAACATATATCACATTCATCTTCGATTTTTCATATAAAATCCAATCATGGTTAAAAAAGTATTCGACGGTCTATATTGAATACCATTCAAAATAGTATCGGAGAAGCTAACATGTTACCGGTAGAAAAAGGCCATAACATGAGAACCTACACGTTTAAACCACGGTTCGTCTAATTCAATTGGCCTATGTTTTTACACGAAGCCATGATCGGCATGTGAGGGAGTTTATAAACCTACCATGTATTAATTCATAGGAGTGTACTATGTTATAACTAACCAGAAAGTTATTTCAACTAGATTGGTAGTTAGTACTTAGTAGGTTAGTTGTTGCAGCATAAATGGCAGGTAAAAGAAGTTACAACACCACACATAACTCTCAATCAATAAGATTTTTAATAGACGTACGTAGTCAACGTCAATGTTAACCCAGTCCCGTCTTTCACAAGGTATGGAAGAAGTGAGATATAGACAGACTTACTCTTACCCAAAGGTAGAGAGGCTTTGTGTCCAACGGAGAAGAGTTTTCCAACTGATTCAACCCAATTATTTAATCACCGATTTTCATTTTTCTCGTGTCAAATCTGTGGTTCATACATGAAAATGTAGACCAAATTTTGAAAAGCTTCACACCTTGTATTAAATGAAATGTACCAAGCCATGTGCACATGGTTGTCTGTCTATAGGGTGTTGGTTATACCTAGAAATCAATCACTTTCATTTTCACATTCTTGTTTTCGTTTTTATTTTTTCTTCTTCTCAATATAACATGTAAAGAAAGTTCAATATTTATAAAACAGTATAATCAAATACTCCCTCCGTCCCATATTAATTGTCCTATTTGACTTTTCAAAGTCTTTCTTTGCTAACTTTGACCTTAACTTTATCTTTTTATGTTATATAATACTTGATGCAAAATATATTAATGGATTAAGTTTTAAATGTATTTTTCTTTGGTATAGTTTTCATCAAGTATACTATAATACAAACAAAAATATTTTAAGTCGAAGTTGACAAAGAAAGACTACAAAAGTCAAAATAGGACAATTAATGTGAGACGGATGGAGTACAATTCAAGAGGTTTATATCGAAAGAGAAATCGTGAGATCCAGTGCATTCGTGGGTGCTAACTAACCCTTCATCTAAGTTGGTGAGCAACTCACATACCACTAAACCAAATATCATGAGTGATCAGACGGCGGGCTCAATGTGTCATGCTTTTGAATGTTAGCTAACTAGCAAGACAAAACATGTTACATGATCAAATTTAATCAACAGATCTTACTTTTGAAGTTCTAAAGAATATAAAACATATGTATTGTCTTTTTTTTCTCATTTAAAGTCATCGTATGAATTACGCAAACATAGACTTAGATTTTGACTTTTTAACTTCCAATGATTTTCACCTAGTCAAAGTAAACACAAAATTTTCCCCTAATCCTAGCCATACTCTGCTCTTCAATCACTTATCGGGTTCTCAAATTTCTCATACAATCAATCGTCAATTCTAAAAGTGTCGTTAGATGCACACGCACTCTGAATAATAACATAATAACTTTTACCTTGGCTTTCAATACAACACTTAATAAATAGTGTACTTTGTTAGTTGATGTATACAAGACCATGGTTATTGGTTATGAGATTATGAGGCTTTAGCCCATTGTCATTGGGAAGTGGTTAGCACACTAATAATTTTTATTGGGATACTTACCACTATGCATTAAACAGTTGTACTTTTAGTATAAACTACTTTAACAATTTGTATCGTGAGTGTTTTAATAAAAAATTGGAGTGTGTCAATCACTGATTACTTCGAGATTATTCGTATGTTAACTATGTAATGTATTTTTTTATGAAATAACGATAAAGGATTTTACTTATTCTAACATGGTATTAAGAGCCTAAAACTCGTTCATCTCCTATCTTTTCTCCTTATAACTCGTCTTCCTCTTATCTGCCCTTCTCCTTAACGTGTAAACTCTAACTATTCGACTATAATAGTTGGTGATGATAATGTCGCTGTCACAAATCCACCTTACATCTATTAATAAACTTATATCGTTTATTATCTCTAATAATATCCCTAGGGTGAGCTCGATACCAGTCACGTATCGGACCGGTACCGAATTAGCGGTATCGTTTTTTTCCCCGAGGATACAAGTGTGTAGCAGTACCGTACCACACAGAATTCGGGTACCGGTATCGGTTCCGGTACGCGTTACCAAAAAAGGTACATATTCGGTTTTCCCCGTTTCCCAAAACCAAGACAAGGTACGTATTGTGCAAAGTAATTTTGCGACCCCTAAGTCACAAAATTTTATTTTTAGTAGAATTGGTTTTGCTATTCAAAAGGGGGTTGCGGCACAGCTTGTTGCCCGTTTGCCTGTCATCTTATTGTTATCCGTTATTTCAAATAATAATAGAAATTCCGTGTTATTAAAAAAAAATGATTCCCAAAACCAAAACAAACAATAAACGAAGATATATATTGTTACTTATGTTTCATCTTGGACAACAAAATTATTCAACAATAAGCATAACTCATTATATTATAGGTGAATAATGTCGAGTACATATTCACCTTCGTCTTTAACAAAGATACAAATTATTAACAACAAACATAACTCATTAAAAATAAATCATTAATGTTACTGAAATATGGCTGATGATGATGATTGGGATATTTTATAAATGTAAACTTAATGATTTTGGTGATTGATAATGATGATGATGATAGGGATATTTTATAAATGTAAACTTAATGATTTTGGTGATTGATAATAAGTTACAGTTTAAAATTTGAGAGGTTTGTATAACACATTTTTCAATCACTTATCCTAGCCATACTCTGCTCTTCAATCACTTATCGGGTTCTCAAATTTCTCATACAATTAGGGGTGTCAAATGGGTCGACTCGACCCGAACCCGATAAGGCCTTATAGGGTCGGGTTAATTCGGGTCCAACTTAGCTTATCGGGTTTATCGGGTCGACCCGATAAACCCGATAGCCTAATAGGGTCGGGTTAGGGTCTTAGTTAGTTCGTTATCGGGTTGACCCGATAAGCTATAATGACCCATTAAAAATTTTATAATTTTTGAACTAAATCTCTTTTTTCTAGTTTATTAGTCACACAGTTCTTAATTACTAAACTTGCCACACAATATACGATAAAGTGCATCTCCAAATTTGGTTATCATGCTTTGCAAGTTTGCATCAGTAGGCCACTCTTCTCAATTTTTTCTTTGTTTTGCGTCAGTAGGTCTATCGTTATTTTTCTTGCTACTGCCCAAAAATCCAACGCATATTTATAATATACTTGCTTTCTTTCGTAATTTATTGTGTTAAAAAAAATACTAGTGCTATATTGGTTCAATAGTTAATGTTGCCATTATTTTGTTATAAAATACTAGTGCTTTCTTTCTTTCGTTATAAAATACTAGTGCTCTTGGTTGAAAACTTGAAAAATCTTGCCATTATTTTGTTAGTTTATGTTTTTACTTGGACTAAAAACTCTTGCTAGCTTTTGGTTCTTGTTTTTATGCTTACTGCAACTTGAAATTAACTGCAATGGTATCACTCTTCATTCTGTAAGTAAGCTTTAAATGTTTCTAGGACAAACGAAAGACTACATTCCAACAAATAGAACAGGTTGTTATACACAACTACACAAGATACAACATAACCAAATATCAAGATACCACAAGTAATCTGAACATGCCAACATTGCCAATAACGCAAAGTTACAAAGGTATTAATGACTACTAATCACACATCATATGCATGTTACGTTAGCATTTTTGACCCAACATATTGTGCTTGATTAACTGTCTAACCCGATAAGCCCAACCCGACAACCCGCAACCCGATAGACCCGAACCCGATAGTTATCGGGTCGGGTTGCGGGTTAGTTTTAATTTTTTCAAAACCCGATAGACCCTACCCGATAAGCCCCAAACCCGACCCGATAACCCGATTGACACCCATACATACAATCAATCGTCAACTCTAAAAGTGTCGTTAAATGCACACGCACTCTGAATAATAACATAATAACTTTTACCTTGGCTTTCAATACAACACTTAATAAATAGTGTACTTTGTTAGTTGATGTATACAAGACCATGATTATTGGTTATGAGATTATGAGGCTTTAGCCCATTGTCATTGGGAAGTAGTTGGCACACTAATAATTTTTAGAGTTAATTACATAAATGGTCCTTGTGGTTTGTCGAAAATTATGGATTTGGTCCCTAAACTTTTTTTTTGCGAATTTGCTCCCTATGGTTTTGATTCATTACGGATTTGGTCCCTTGACCAAATTTTCTGTCAGTTGACCGTCAAATGTGTGTTTGGATTGCTGAAATGACAAAAATACCCCCGTATGTGTTTCATAAATGGTCCCTATGGTTTGTAGGTTATCATGAATTAATCATTGATTTTTTATTTTTTATTTTTATTTATATAAAAAACATTTTGTCGAAAATTTAATAAAAAATTCCGAAAATTTATAAAAGAAATCCATAAAAAATTCCTAAAATTTTATAAAATTTGAAAATTTTTTTCCCAATATTTTTGACGGAATGTTTCATAAGATTTTATAAAAATTTTATCGGATTTTTTTATAAAATTTTCGGAATTTTTTATAAAATTTTTGGAATTTTTTATAAATTTTTTTATAAAATTTTTGGAATTTTTAATATACTTTTTTTATAAAATTTTCGGATTTTTTTTATAAAATTTTCGGATTTTTTTATAAATTTTTTTGAATTTTTTATATTAAATTTTTGGGATTTTTATAATTTTTTTTAAAAAAATTCGGACTTTGTTATAAAATTTTATGAATTTTTTATAGATTTTTTTTATAAATTTTCGGAATTTTTTATTAAATTTTCGACAAAATGTTTTTTATATAAATAAAAATAAAAAATAAAAAATCAGAGACTAATTCATGATAACCTACAAACCATAGGGACCATTCATGAAACACATACGGGGGTATTTTTGTCATTTCAGCAATCCAAACACACATTTGACGGTCAACTGACAGAAAATTTGGTCAAGGGACCAAATCCGTAACGAATCAAAACCATAGGGAGCAAATCCGCAAAAAAAAAAAGTTTAGGGACCAAATCCATAATTTTCGACAAACCACAGAGACCATTTATGTAATTAACTCTAATTTTTATTAGGATACTCATCACTATGTATTAAACAATTGTACTTTTAGTATAAACTGCTTTAACAACTTGTATCATGAGTGTCTTAATAAAAAACTTGGAGTGTGCCAATCACTCCCCATTCTGATTACTTCTAGATTCTTCGTATGTAAACTATGTAATGTAATTTTTTATGAAATAACGATAAAGGATTTTACTTATTCTAACATAGTATCAAGAGCCTAAAACTCGTTCATCTCCTATCTTTTATCCTTATAACTCGTCTTCCTCTTATCTGCCCTTCTCATTAACGTGTAAACCCTAACTTTTCGACTATCATGGCTTGTGATGATAATGTCGTTGTCACAAATCCACCTACATCTATTAATAAACTTATATCGTTTATTATCTCTAATAATATCCCTAGGGTGAGCTCGATACCAGTCACGTATCGGACCGGTACCGAAATAGTGGTATCGTTTTTTTCCCGAGGATACAACTGTGTAGAGGTACCGTACTACACGGGATTCAGGTACCGGTACCAGTTCAGGTACCGGTATCTGTTACCAAAAAAGGTACATATTCGGTTTTCCCCGTTTCCCAAAACCAAAACAAACAATGATTCCAAAAACCGAACCAAGCAATAAACGAAGATATATATCGTTACTTATGTTTCATCTTGGACAACAAAATTATTCAACAATAAGCATAACTCATTATACTATAGGTGAATAATGTCGAGTACATATTCACCTTCGTATTTAACAAAGATACAAATTATTAACAACAAACATAACTCATTAAAAATAAATCATTAATATTACTGAAATATGACTGATGATGATGATTGGGATATTTTATAAATGTAAAGTTAATGATTTTGGTGATTGATAATGATGATGATGATCGGGATATTTTATAATGTAAACTTAATGATTTTGGTGATTGATAATAAGTTACGGTTTAAAATTTGAGAGGTTTGTATAACACGATTAGTAGTTACAAACTTTGAATGTATATTGATTTAACTTTAAGTGACTCATGATGAAACATATTTCCAAAATTAGCAATTTATGTAAACCTATTTTTTTAAGATTTCCAAAAATAAATATTGGAGATTATTGAGCATTATATTTTACACTTAACTTTGTAAAATGAAATGAGTAAATGTTATAGCCTCCTAAAAATCTTTTTAATGCCATATGTCAGAAATTTACAGTATGAAAAGATTGACTCTCTTTATTATAATCCAATACGAAGTAGTAATTTATAACACCTACCATTAGAAGAACAATTAAAAAGATAAGTTCGCAATGTATAACATTTTTTAACTGAAATTGTTGACCCAATTTTATACTTAATAATTTCACCCAATTATTTTGTAGCTTTCTGTAACTGAATTAAAATATTAACTTATTGATTAAAATCACCTCTAGTTTAACTTTTATTACCTAATTACAACGAACTATTACGTAATCGAGCTCTTCTATTTATCCAATTAGAGTTATCCCGTGCATATTTGACACTTTTATGAATCTCTTATCAAAAGATGTTACACCTTGAACTTATTAACTTCGTAAAAGAAAACTTGGGTACCATAGGGTACTACTCATTAACAATTGGGCTTAATAAGCTTATGGACTTATGGAATGGTTTTTCATGGGCTTAATAAACTTATTAGACTTGTGGTATGGTTTTTCATGGGCTTAATCCACGTTGCTCCAGATAGTTTGGCATTATTGGGTTTTAAAATGTTCATTTCGATTTTGGTTTTTCTTTTGATAAAATTAGTTCTCTCATCGAAAAAATAATTACAGGGTGCTTGGTTGGGGGTAGTGGGGGTGGGGAATGGAAAGTTAATGATTAAACATGTTTGGTTATGATTAAGAAATGCAATCATTGTTTAGTATTGGGTAATGAGCATTACCCATTAAATTGGAAGGTATGTTATTATTACACACCACCGCCAGCAGTAGCCACCACCACCAGTCACCGCCACCACCAGCAACCACCACCATTAGCAGCCATCACCACCACCAACAGCAGCAGCAGCCATCACCACCACCACCAGCCATCACCACCACCACCACCACCAGTAGCCACCACCACCACCACCAGCAGCTACCACCACCACCAGCCAGCCAGCCAGCCACCACCACCACCAGCCACCACCACCACCACCACCAGCATCAGCCACCACCACCACCAAAAGCAGCCACCACCATCATCACCAGCCACCACCACCAGTAGCTACCACCACCACCACCATCAGCCGCCACCACCAGCCACCGCCACCACCACTTTGGTGGTTAATGTGTTTTTCTTAAACCAAGCACTGCCAAAGATAATGATAATCTCTATTCCATTCATTTACATTCCTTTTACCTTTCCTTTTCCCATTCCCCATTTTGAACCAAGCGCACCCTTAGACATATATGTGTCAACCCCTCAACCACATGACACAATAGTTATGACATTTGTTAGTTGTTTTGGGTGATATATGTACTTATAAATAAATGGTTGATGGTCTTTTAAGATTTTATATAGAAACAAAATTGATGTTGTAGTAATTATGTCACGTCATTTTTGGATGTCATGTTAGCATAAAACCGATCCATTAGGTACCAAATTAGCGCATAATTAAAGTAGATTACACATGTTTTTCATGTTCATTAGAAATGATGAGTTTTTAAATTAGCAAATCAACTAATGGTCTGTTTGGTTTCTGGCTTTGAGAAGGAGGATTTGAAATTGATGGGTAAATGTGTTGATTGTTCCAGAGATTTGAACTAGAAAAAGGGTTTCAAAACTACTGACAGATAACTCACTTGACATGGTGGGATTTCATTTTCTTTCTGGTTTTATAATTTTATAATTTAAATCTAAATTTAACATCATAAAATAGCTAAATATTTTAAATAATTACTTTTTCGTGCAATAATAAGTGTCGCCAAAAATATTTTGAGTTGTCATAAGATAAATCTCCACTTCATATTTCAATCAATCAAAAGAGACTATAGTGAGTAGAAATGTTATGTTTTTGATGAATTGCGTAGCTAGTATGCATTCATAAAACATGTGCATTTTTTTAGTAAACACTTATTATGGGACAAAAATAATAATACTTCTTCCGTCTCAAAATTATTGTCTATGGACAAGAACACAATTAAAAAGCTAAAAAGCCCAAAAATTCCTTTAAAAAGGTTGAGTTGGAGGGATGGTAATCTTTTTGATAAAGTTGCAATGTTAAAGAAAAATCTAGAAAAGGATCAAGCTCTGGAAGATGATGA
Organism: Chrysanthemum seticuspe; assembly: GCA_019973895.1. Classification (NCBI taxonomy): domain Eukaryota; kingdom Viridiplantae; phylum Streptophyta; class Magnoliopsida; order Asterales; family Asteraceae; genus Chrysanthemum; species Chrysanthemum seticuspe. The sequence goes on along the minus strand of BPTQ01000002.1, from coordinate 263,106,003 downwards.
TGTTCACAATCATGAATTAAGAATTGAGGCTGCTAAAACTTTGAAGGAGTATAATAAAGTTGTGATAGATGAGAATAAATTGTTGTATCAGTTAGCTAAAGTGGAATGGTTGAAAGAAGGTGACAAGAACTCTGTATATTTCCATCAAGCAATCAAATGGAGGAAGCATATAAGCCACATCAATAGTGTATGTGGTGAGCAAGGTGTTAGATATATATAAGAGGAGGTTCCTATGCAGTTCGTGCATCGTTTTCAACAATTCTTAGGAGCTAGTAGAACAACTCAGCAAATCAACAATGCTAATGAATTGTTTCCAACTCAAATTACTGCTCTTGAAGCTGAAGTTATGTGTGTTGCAGTGACAAATGAAAAAATTAAAGCTGCTCTTAAGAGTATTGATGATAACAAAGCTCTAGGACCTGATGGATTCACAACTAAATTCTTTAAATCAACATGGCATATAGTGGGTGGTGATGTGTGCACTGTAGTTAAGGAATTTTTCCAAACAGGTAAAATCCTTGGTAAATTGAATGCAACAATGATATCTTTAGTGCCTAAAGTCAAGACTCCCTAAAAGGTATCTGACTATAGACCAGTTGCATGCTGCAATGTGGTCTATAAAATCATTAGAAAGATTCTAACCAATAGATTAAAGAATGTTCTATGCAAAATTATATCTAAAAACCAAAGTGCTTTTATCCCTGGGAGAAATATTACTGATAGCATTCTTCTTACTCAAGAGTTAGTCAAAGGTTATGGGTGCAAATAGGGTAAAGAAATATGTGCTTTTAAAATTGATATAAGCAAAGCATATGACACAGTTAGTTGATCTTTCATTGAAGAAGTTTTTAATGGGTTTGGGTTCCCTACCCAGTTCACTGGTTGGGTGATGACTTGTGTGAAGACTGCAACTTTTTCTTTTTGTATCAATGGTGAAAGTTTTGGATACTTCAAAGTGGTAGGGGGTTGAGACAAGGTGACCCAATCTTGCCTTATCTTTTCACTATGGTCATGGAGGTTCTTACTTTGATACTAAGAAGGAAGATTCCTCAAACTGGTCATTTTAAATATCATTATGGATGTGCATATCTTCAAATTGCCAATTTATGCTTTGCTGATGATTTGATGATATTGTCTAATGGGGATGTTGGTTCTGTTCAAATTATTTTGGAGCATGTGAATGATTGAGATATTATGCAGAAGGCTAGTACTTGGTTATGTATCTCTTTCTTGTTTGTAAATCCTACCTCTGCAAGTGGTCTGTGTGACAGCATTGTGGAGATGAGTTTTGCGAATAAGCTAAGTGGAGATGAGTTTTGCGAATAAGCTAAGTGTTTATATAACCATAAAGTAGTTTCCTGCAGAGTTATTGTTTGGTCCAAATAGCTTTTGTCACACCCCCAAATTACCTGTTTTGCAGCGGAATGGAATTCCTGGGGGTTGACTGTCATAGCATCACAATCACAGTTATATTGAACGACCTAAAGTGTCGTTTGGAAAACACATCGTTTGATTTAATAAAATAATCAGAGTTTACAAAGTGTAGGTCCCAAATGAAAATCAACTTGTGCGGAAATAAGTTTGTTACAAGCCAAACGATGTTTTTAAAGTGTATAAATTCCATGTGTGACGCGTAGTCACCACGACTCTATGATATGTCCAAATGTATGCCATGAAGTGAATGCCTTAGATACCTGAGATAAAACATGCTAAAAAGTGTCAACACAATGGTTGAGTGAGTTCATAGAGTTTGGTTAACAAGTAAAGCTTTTAAAGAGCGTTCATGCAACAAAGGCAAAGTTTTTGGTCATATAGAATAGTCCACAAAGCAAAGGCATCGTAAATCCACTCAGTTCCAAGTTCCGCCCATACAAAACTTGCAACCTGTGTGTTCACAATCCACTGCCAAAATATGTATAGTTTATGTTCATGCACACGTTGCCAAATGAGTTCACAAAGCAAAGGCATTGTAAATCCACTCAGTTCCAAATTCCGCCCATACAAAACTTGCAACCTGTGTGTTTACAACCCACAGCTAAAAATAGTACTACAATCATGAATATGCGCATTAAGGTAGTTAAAAGTATAAATATCACCACAAGGGTCTTCCAACAACTCGTGTTGGGATGTTCCTCCAACGACTCACGTTGGGCTGTATCCATATAAATGGCCTTCCAACATATAAATATTGGGATGTTCCTCCAACGACTCACGTTGGGCTGTATCCAAATAAATGGCCTTCTAACATATAAATATTGGGATGTTCCTCCAACGACTCACGTTGGGCTGTATCCAAGTAAATGGCCTTCCAACATATAAATATTGGGATGTTTGTTTAAGTCTAATCACTTCACGCACCAAGTCTAAAGTATAAGTAATGTTGTTTGGCAAAAGAGTTTAAATGTTTTGATAAATAAGCATGTATCTTGCCCCAAATAGTTTATACGAATTTAAATGAGTAAAAGCGGGGTATGAACTCACACGGTAATCCTTAAAAGTTTATAGTACTTATGAAAGTAAATGAAAATAGTTGAGCATGTATCTCCCCCAAAAGTAATTCAAAACGTATAAAAGTAGGGGGCTATGAAAACTCACGGTAATCCTTAAATGTTTATAATACTTATGAAAGTAAATGAAAATAGTTGAGCATGTATCACCCCCAAAATAGTACAAAACAATTGAAAGTGGGGCTATGAAAACTCACCTGGTATGATTGATATGCTAACAAAATGAAGTGCACGAAAATGAGGCTCGGAAACTATCCGCAACTTGAAGGATTGAAGAGTTTTGAGCAAAGAATACTAAAATAAATCATGAGGTTTTTACTTCAAAACCTTTACTAGATCACTACATGAGCTTGATAATCACTTGAACTTTGAAAAATTATGGATCCTCTTGTGTTTCTTGAGATGGCCAATCCACAAGGAAGAAATGGAAGAGAGGATTTGCAAGTTTACACCTTTTGAGTATGTGTTTGTATGTATGATATTAAGATAGTAATATAATTAAAAATTAAGTAAATATAATTGTCCCTAGTAGATATTTGCTACTCAATTTGTGTTGTGTCATCAAATATGTCAACAAGGGAGGGACAAAGAAAAGTTGATGGATTTTTTTTATTAAGTAAGTGATTACATGATAATTGTAGTGCTTATCTTGTAAGTAAAAATAATTATTTAGTGTAGCGTTGGCTAGAAATAAATTTTAACGGAACAAAATAAAATATATCCAAGTCATAAAAATCATAAAAATGCATTTCTCACAAGTATTGAATGAATAAATATTTATCGAGTTGAATTTTCGAAAACCGTCGTAATTATATAAACATAACAATTTATATACGAAATAATTTGAAAACATCGGGTAAACTAATAATATAATTTTTATAATCTTAAAATGAGTATAAAAATATATTAGAGAAATTTTTGGAAGTGTCGGACCAAATGTTCAAAATAAATGATTACGCGATAGCGTTTATTTAATAAGAAAATAAACGTTTAATGTAAAATGCAAAACCCATGCATAAATTGATATGAAATGATGCTACTAATGATGTGTAGACTAAATCTAATCTATATGAAATGTCCTGAAATTACGAGTTGTCACATTCGCCCATCCAAAAAGGAATTCAGTCCCTGAATTCAGTTCGTGTTGGTCTCTCCGGTTTAGGGTTTGATGAGGCAAGCCTTCCCATTCTCGGGCAAAACCCTCAAAAGACTTTTAGGTAACCGATTTTTACTTAATCCCACAACTCATCAAACAAGAACTGTCATACGATTAGGCTAAATCGGTTTGAGCAACAACTTGTTTCTAGCTTGATCTTTGCAACTCATCAAAAAAGAACTGTCGCTCGGATCAAACTGGAAACAAGTGGTTTGAAGAAAATCTTTTGAAAATTTGGCTCGATTACGGAATTGCTTACACATATAAGCCTACTACTCCCTTCATTGCATGATTCTTCCTGAATTAGACATAGGTGATCAGGCTATGTATAGTTTAGGAGTAACTATGCAATGCTTAGACTAATCGACTCATATGATATTTGGTGTTAAGTCATAAACCCGCATGTATAATGAGTATGCACTTATAATGATATGATGAGATGCTATGATGATGTAGTTATAGTCTAGGGTCAATGATGCAACCTAGTTCTCTATAACCGAAGCTTTGATGCCAATCTGTCACACCCCCAAATTACCTGTTTTGCAGCGGAATGGAATTCCTGGAGGTTGACTGTCATAGCATCACAATCACAGTTATATTGAACGACCTAAAGTGTCGTTTGGAAAACACATCGTTTGATTTAATAAAATAATCAGAGTTTACAAAGTGTAGTTCCCAAATGAAAATCAACTTGTGCGGAAATAAGTTTGTTACAAGCCAAACGATGTTTTTAAAGTGTATAAATTCCATGTGTGACGCGTAGTCACCACGACTCTATGATATGTCCAAATGTATGCCATGAAGTGAATGCCTTAGATACCTGAGATAAAACATGCTAAAAAGTGTCAACACAATGGTTGAGTGAGTTCATAGAGTTTGGTTAACAAGTAAAGCTTTTAAAGAGCATTCATATAACAAAGGCAAAGTTTTTGGTCATATAGAATAGTCCACAAAGCAAAGGCATCGTAAATCCACTCAGTTCCAAGTTCCGCCCATACAAAACTTGCAACCTGTGTGTTCACAATCCACTGCCAAAATATGTATAGTTTATGTTCATGCACACGTTGCCAAATGAGTTCACAAAGCAAAGGCATTGTAAATCCACTCAGTTCCAAGTTCCGCCCATACAAAACTTGCAACCTGTGTGTTTACAACCCACTGCTAAAAATAGTACTACAATCATGAATATGCGCATTAAGGTAGTTAAAAGTATAAATATCACCACAAGGGTCTTCCAACAACTCGTGTTGGGATGTTCCTCCAACGACTCACGTTGGGCTGTATCCATATAAATGGCCTTCCAACATATAAATATTGGGATGTTCCTCCAATGACTCACGTTGGGCTGTATCCAAATAAATGGCCTTCCAACATATAAATATTGGGATGTTCCTCCAACGACTCACGTTGGGCTGTATCCAAGTAAATGGCATTCCAACATATAAATATTGGGATGTTTGTTTAAGTCTAGTCACTTCACGCACCAAGTCTAAAGTATAAGTAATGTTGTTTGGCAAAAGAGTTTAAATCTTTTGATAAATAAGCATGTATCTTGCCCCAAATAGTTTATAAGAATTTAAACGAGTAAAAGCGGGGTATGAACTCACACGGTAATCCTTAAAAGTTTATAGTACTTATGAAAGTAAATGAAAATAGTTGAGCATGTATCTCCCCCAAAAGTAATTCAAAACGTATAAAAGTATGGGGCTATGAAAACTCACGGTAATCCTTAAATGTTTATAATACTTATGAAAGTAAATGAAAATAGTTGAGCATGTATCTCCCCCAAAATAGTACAAAACAATTGAAAGTGGGGCTATGAAAACTCACCTGGTATGATTGATATGCTAACAAAATGAAGTGCACGAAAATGAGGCTCGGAAACTATCCGCAACTTGAAGGATTGAAGAGTTTTGAGCAAAGAATACTAAAATAAATCATGAGGTTTTTACTTCAAAACCTTTACTAGATCACTACATGAGCTTGATAATCACTTGAACTTTGAAAAATTATGGATCCTCTTGTGTTTCTTGAGATGGCCGGTCCACAAGGAAGAAATGGAAGAGAGGATTTGCAAGTTTACACCTTTTGAGTATGTGTTTGTATGTATGATATTAAGATAGTAATATAATTAAAAATTAAGTAAATATAATTGTCCCTAGTAGATATTTGCTACTCAATTTGTGTTGTGTCATCAAATATGTCGACAAGGGAGGGACAAAGAAAAGTTGATGGATTTTTTTTATTAAGTAAGTGATTACATGATAATTGTAGTGCTTATCTTGTAAGTAAAAATAATTATTTAGTGTAGCGTTGGCTAGAAATAAATTTTAACGGAACAAAATAAAATATATCCAAGTCATAAAAATCATAAAAATGCATTTCTCACAAGTATTGAGTGAATAAATATTTATCGAGTTGAATTTTCGAAAACCGTCGTAATTATATAAACATAACAATTTATATACGAAATAATTTGAAAACATCGGGTAACTAATAATATAATTTTTATAATCTTAAAATGAGTATAAAAATATATTAGAGAAATTTTTGGAAGTGTCGGACCAAATGTTCAAAATAAATGATTACGCGATAGCGTTTATTTAATAAGAAAATAAACGTTTAATGTAAAATGCAAAACCCATGCATAAATTGATATGAAATGATGTTACTAATGATGTGTAGACTAAATCTAGTCTATATAAAATGTCCTAAAATTACGAGTTGTCACAGCTTTAGTGTAGGTCAAGCATGTATAGCAGATCTTCTTTATTTTGATCAGAGGGTAAAGGTCAAGTGTTTTACTCTTATGTTAAAACATGATGCAACAGAATGTTGATTGCTTAAATTTGCAAATAAAGTCTCCTTATCAGCTAAAGAAAATGAAGACTACTTGAAAAGGTATTATCCTTATCTTCACAGTTTCATTTGCTACAAAAAATGAAACTTGAAGTCTTTTAGTTCACTTTAGATGAGGGCTCTATATCTTGGTTATGTTAGACTATCAGAGCTGTTTCTTCCCTCCCTACCCTTTAATAGGCCTTTGTTAGGTAATGAGGGGGGTGTTTGGGATTAGGCAGTTTTGAGGTTTTATCTACCCATAAAGTGAGTTTCCATCTGAGAATGGTAAGTGAATGGGTGTGGCAGTGTATGTTACTAGGAATTTTGAGGTGTGAAAGATAAACCTATATGGTCCTAGTTATACATTGCTAAGGAGGTAATGGATGGTCCCCCCTCAAGGTGAGTGTTTCTTGTTAAGTGAAGCCATTGTAGTAGATGGAAATGTAGCTTAGCAGGAAGAGCCCTTGAACAGGAGGGGATATGGGTCCCTAGTGAAGCCATTCTCCTTTTCCATTTTGACTATTGTGGATGACAGTTGAATGGTCATAATGGAAAGGTGAAATGAAAATGTAGCTAGATGGTATTAGTGCTTAATAATGGTGATATCAGTTTCAATGAAAAGCTACTGCAGTGGTTGAAGATGTGCTTTATGTTGTTTGTCAAAGTTTAGCTGTGTCCGAGATAGGATTTTAGTTTGTCTGATATCGGATGATGTATGTTGTTTAGTGTAGGAGAAAAGTTCCATACGGAACAAGTTTTATCTAAAGAACAAATAATTAGATATCAACCATCCATCCATTTGAATCCAACGGATTAGATTAACTTACATTTTAAACTAAAATTATACTTAGGGGGTCATTTTTGTAAATTCACATTATCATTATACATTTTACTCATTCGGTGAAAACACACACACTTCACTCACACACTCTCAATCTTCAGATCCCAAAAACCATCTGAAACCCTAAACCATCGCAAATCCACCAAATCCACCCCCAAACCGCCCCCAAACCACCACCAAAACCACCGCGAAACCGTAATTATTCAATTAAAATGGATATTCGAGATGAATTAGCCCTATCTAAAGGCGATTCAGTGGCAAAACCTGCTCCATCTAACGTTTCTGATAAAAGTAAGCTTCGAAATCCATTTTTAATTATTTTTTGATTAATTAACATCAGTTGCTTATTTATTTATTGAAGTTTTGTGACTGAAATTTGTGATGGATTAAAGTTTGTGTTATAGGAATCAGTAGCTAGGTTAATTTGCTTTTTCTTGTTGTTAGGACAGCCATAATAATCGGTTTTCAGCTTATATGCCCATTGGGATGTGATTAGATTGCTTATTTTAGAGGTTAATTTGTCAGCTTATTTTAGAGTTTATGATCAGATTGCTAAGAGAGGGGTGTTTTGATCAGGTTAATTAGCACCAGCAATTAGCACGTCGTTGTAGCTTTTGAATTAATGTGCAAAGTGACGTAAAAGTAGCGTTAGAAAAATTAGGTATAAAAACTTAGCAAATGCTAGCCGTTTGTTACCAAATAAGCTGCAAAGTAGGTGGATAAGGCTGTTAGAGATTTTTGCTATTAGGATCAAGTTTTAGCTTATTTACTTCTAGGCTTAGTTTAATTAGTTAAAAATAGTTGCAGTAGGTTAATTAAAGTTAGTTCAGTCCTATTTCAGCTTGTTGTAGCTTCTGGTACCAATAGCATAGCTTTTAGCTTATTTTCTCATGGGATTCTTAATGCTCAGTTATTGTATATCTATTTTTTTTTATGTTAGGTGTTGTCATTGGTTCCCCACGGAAGAAGTGGGTTACAAAATCTGAAAAAGAGGGGACAACGGCTGAAAAAGAGAAGGCATTGGCTGAAAAAGGGAAGGTGTCGGCTGTAAAAGAGAAGGTACCGGCTAAAAAAGAGAAAGAGAAGGTGCCGGCTGAAAAAGAGAAGGTTCTGGCTGAAAAGGAGAAGGTGCCGGCTAAGAAGGTGTCGGAGAAGGCACCTGTTGAAAAGGAGAAGGTGCCGGCTGAAAAAGTGAAGGTACCGGCTGAAAAAGAGAAAGTGTCGGCTAAGAAGGTGTCGGAGAAGGCACGTGTTGAAAAGGAGAAGGTGCCGGATAAGGTGGTGTCGAAGAAGGCACCAGTTGAAAAGGAGAAGGTGCAAGAGGGTAAGAAGGCTTTTGGTAAGGAGCGAGGGGGTAAGAATGTAAAGGAACATGCGAAAGGTAATGAGACAGATGTTAAGGAGGCGGAGAGTAAGAAGGTTAAAGAGGCAGTGGGTAAGGAGCAAGAGGAGAGAGAGGTTGAAGTGTCAGTGGGTAAGAAAGTTAAGGCACGTGCAAAGGGAAAGGAGAGAGAGGTTAAGGAACCAGTTGGTAACAGGAGTAAGGTTCAGGCGCGTGCGATTATTGAGCCACAGGATACCACTAATGTTAAGTTGTCTAGTCTTATCAAGAAGCCAAAGGATAAGTCGGCTAAGGTTGATAAGTCGGCTAAGGATAAGCCAAAGGATAAGCCAGTTGAGGCTGAAGATAAACTGAAGGTCTATCAGAAAAAACTGCAAAAAGGTATATTTTTTTATCTCATGGGATTTATTATGAATCCCATTGGATTTTGCATGCTCCTTTTTTAGTTGTTAAACACTTCTAAATCAGCTGATGAATCCCATGAGATTCCATACAATCCCATGGGATTATATCATGGTATTTTTTTATCAATATATTTATATTATGTTTTTTTATGTAGATTCTGTTGTTAAGTTGGATAAACTGGAGTCTGTTGAACCAGTTCAGTCCAAAGATGAAGTGAAGCGTAAAAGGATTTTGTCTTTATCTAAATTAGAAGAGAGTAGAAAAAACGTTAAGGTCTAGGAACAAAAAGGTATAGTTTTAATCTGTTTTAATGTTGAGATTTATGTTAATTATCAGTTTTGAATCAGTTTAAGACAGAAGTTCTTCTAATTTTAGTAGTGAATTGCATTTTAGAAGTCATAAAGTAGTGTTTGGATTATGCTAGTTTTTGGAGTTTAAGTCTAATTTTCAAGTTGAATTTGATATAAGTAAGTTTAGAAACTATTTTTAAAGTTAGTTCGGTTAAGGTTTCAAGCTTTCAAGTCTAGATTTGAGATTTCATTTGTTTGTTCATAATTTTCAAATAGTCCTAGATAGTAGTTTTACTTGGTTTTGATAAACATTTTTAGTCCAATTCAGTTGTTACAAAAAATTTTAAAAATCAAAAACAGTTTTTTCATTAGCTTGTTTCAGTAGTCCCAAAAGGAAAAAAATAATAAAAACCATTTACTTATGTCATTTGTTGCTTGAAGTGAAGGGTTTGGATGAGATATGCCCTGCACCACAGTATGCTACCTGTTTCAAATTTGTTTTTCTGTTATATGTACTTGAGTTTATTGTTGCACATCTAGCATCCCTAAGTAGTTAGTAGTAGCAGGCTATAATTGTTAGGATCTGATCTCACCATAGGAGCTTGCAGTATTAACTTTTTAGATCTACAAGTACCCTTTTTCACCTTATCTGCTCTGCACATTAGTTCTCCATATGTCCAAATAGCTTATAGTTTTGATTTTTAATTTCCTCATAGCATGTCCAAATTAGTTGAAATTCTGGAAATAAGCTATTTGGTTGGTTGTGGTTAGCAAGCCTATTTTAGTATAATTTTAGGAATTTTCTAAGCTGGCTTAATCAGGGCTTAAAGTAGGTAGTTGAGGGCTTAATGAGGACTATTTGGTTGATTGTATGTAAATCCCATGGGATTTCTAGCTGAATCACATGGGATTGTATGTGAATCCCATGGGATTCATTGTGAATCCCATGGGATTGTATGTGAATCCCATGGGATTCATTGTGATCCATACAGGTTATGCATACAAGTTTTTGAAATAGAATATAAGTATGGGATTCATTGTGAATCCCATGGGATTCATTGTGATCCATACAGATTATGCATGCAAGTTTTTGAAATAGAATATAAGTACGGGATTTTGTTGACCAACATATTTATAATGTCTTTTTTTTACGTAGATTCTGATAACATTGAAGATACGAAAAAGGATTTGAAGGGAAATGGTGTGGTTAAGAGAAAGAGGGAGAATTCTGATGACATTGATGATAAGAAGCAGTTGACGCTTGCAAAAAAGGAAGAACTTGATGAAGAGGCAAAGTTGAAGAAGAAAGGTAAGAAGGAGTTGACGGCCGCAGAGGAAGAGCATGAAAAGTATGTTGCCATGTTTCCGATTCTTCATGCACGGACAACACCTACAGCTCTTTTTTCTGCCATCCGTGATTCTAAGGTTGATATGAGGAGTTTTTTGGCTGACATCGGTTTTAGTTCGTTACACAATGTTAACATAGATCACGTTCTTTCAAGGTTGGGAAGGTATGTAGTTTCTAGATTTAATTCAGAAAGTTGTGAGTTGGTTTTGGAGAATGGCAACTCAATCAAGGTCACTACTTCAAAAATTCATGAGATATTAGGTGTTCCGTTTGGTGGTCGATCTCTTTTTTATTTAGACCCTAGATCAGAAGATGATGAGTTTGTGAGGCGTTGGATCGGTCAGTTTCATCCTAAAGCACTCAAGGATGTCTGTGTTAATGACATTGCTCATAAATTGATTGAGTCTCGAGAAGCTGACTTCCTTTTTAAAATCAACTTCTGTACTCTTTTTGCAAACATGATGGGTATGGTTGATGGGTTAAAGGGGAAGATATGTTTGGATGTTGTGTTAAGATTGCGTGAACATATTAATGTTAAGGATATTGATTGGTGTGACTTTATTTTTTCCTGCCTTAAACGCCATAAAGTCCCAACAACGATATCTAATCATTATACTGGTCCATATACCTTCCTCGTTGTAAGTTTCTAAGTTTTGAACTCTATTTTTTTATTATTAAACGTGTTTGTGTGACAGATTTGTTATAACATTCTTTACACTTTTTTGTTTTTCAGCTTTTTTATCTGGATTCCACAAAGCATGAAAAGATTCCTGTTGTCCGGACATGTCCTGCAATCAAAAGTTGGCCTTCATATTTAATGTCCCTATGATAGGATCTAGAACTTAAAGAAGAATGTTTTGGTTTACTAAAACTTCAACCAGAATGGACTGAATCCGAGGTTCAACAGGCTGAAGGGTTTATTTCTGGTGTTTCGGAAGATTCTTTTTTGAAAGAGGTTCCTTTAAATTTTTTGTTATCTGTTTTTCATTTATTGTTATTAAATAATATCATTGTGAATCCCATGAGATTGTAAACATGATCCCATGGGATTCACAGAGAATCCCATGGGATTCACAGAGAATCCCATGGGTTTCATTGCAATGTGCTTTATTATCACGTACAATGTGTTTTGTCAAAATCCTTCACATACAATCCCATGTGATTCAGTTAGAAATCCCATGGGATTTATTGCAATGTGCTTTTATTATGACTTACAATGTTTTTTGTCAAAATCCCATGGGATTCATTGCAATGAGCTTTATTATGACTATTACAATGTTTCTTATTGCAGGATTTGTTTAATAAACTTGAAAAAAAGTTAGAGCTGATTTGTGATGAAAGACTTGTTGTAGAAGATTATTTCACGAAAGCAATGTCAGATTACCCCGGTGATGTAAAGTTGCTTGAGCTACATCAAAAGTATGCTCAAATTTTCAAGCAACCGAAGCCACTAAATGATGATGGTAATGGGGAGGATGTCGATGATGGGAAGGATGATGATGCTGATGGTAATGGGGAGGAGGACAATGATGAGGAGGATGACGATGATGATGGTAATGGGAAGGATGACGATGGTGATGAGGAGGATGATGATGACGATGATAAGGATGGGAATAAGGTAAGTTTAGAAGATTTGGATGATGAGGCCGAGAAACAAGATGATGATAACACTGTGGTTGTGGTTGATGAATCTGAAAAAAAAGAGGATGATGCAGTTCCTGAGAAGGAAGTTGATGCATCTGATAAAGAAGAAATATGTGAAGAAGAAGAAGAGCCTGAGATCACGCGCATACCTGAGGGGTTAACGCAATGGTTAAAAAATAATTTAGATACGGTTGATGAGATTATCAATTGTATAGCTGTTAAGTACGCATATGTAATGTTCTTGAATCTCTTTCTTTTTTACTAAAATTTTGTTTCTTTTTAATTAAATCTTTTTATTGTTTTCAGCAAGAATCGCTCAATGGAGGTCCGGATCCAATGATGCCGGATCCAATGACTCCTGAAAAAATAGCTACTCGTGCTGGAAAGCGTGTGGTGAAACCTTCTTCGTACCTGTTATCTCCCTATATGAATAAGAAGACAAAGGTTGTAGCCAAAATTACAAAGCTGGAGTTTATTCTCGGAAATAGTTTGTTTGCGATGCAAGGTGACAAGCTGTAAGTTTACATGTGTATTTTTAATATAGTTAATAAAAATTCACATCTAATCCCATGGGATTCAGAATCCCATGGGATTCAATACAGAATCCCATGGGATTCACTAAAAATCTTATAGGATTCATTATGAATCCCATGAGATTTGAAGTGTATCCCATGGGATTCTGTATTGAATCCCATGGGATTCATACAAACTCCAATGTGATTCTAAAATGATTTTTTTTCTTTTTCTTGTTTACTCATATAGTGAGAGAATTTTTGAATCCCATTCTCGGGAGTTCACGGTGTTTTCCATTCGTTTGGCTATGGAAACATTAGCCCCCAGTTTGTGGATAGATGCCAATGTTGTTGACTGTTGGAGTGCCATTCTGAATTATGAAGAAAGATTTAAAGAACATGGCTTTCCATCACGGCACTTTTCCCAACCGGATGTATTGTAAGTATTTATTTTTGATTTGCTTAGTATTCTTATTTGTTTAATAAACTGCTTATCATGTTATCTGACTTACCAAACACCCCCAAAGCAATACAAATCATAACATGATCTTTTAAATTGCATATACAGATAAAATCTATGTTTGATGGGACTTTGGCGTCTGAGGACAAAAAATTTGAAAGTTTTGAAAATGAAATTTTAGCTCAGTTTGCAGATAATGTTGCTGGCTTGGCTCTTGACGGCATTGACTTGGTATTTTTTTTTATTATTATTTTTTGTTATAAATTGTTGTTTGTGTTTTTACTTTGGATTCATTTTTATTATTTTTGTTTTTGTTAAAACATGCTTTCTTTCCAATTTGCAATGGTGGCCACTTTTATGTCATCGTCATCAGCCTTACCAAAACAGAATCGATAACGATACTAGATAACAGTGATTCGGGAGCAACATATGATTCGAAATATAAAAAAAATGTGAACTACTTGTAAGTATTGTTTTTTGAACTTACTACTTATAAGTATTTACTTTTCTGTTTTTAATGGGATTCATTAGAAATCACATGGGATTCTGTATGAATCCCATGTGATTACTGCAGAATCCCATGGGATTCTTTGATGAATACTTTATGATTTAAACATAATCCCATGGGATTCATACAGATTTCCATTTGAATCGCTATTGACATTTTCCCAGAATTCTAGTAATTTATGATCTTTTTTAATAATTTTGTATAAAAAGTTGTTTTCCCGACATCTGAAGCTCTATGGTCACAAGAAACATGCTAACATTCTTAAAGCTAAACCAAAAATCCCAAAGCTAAAATGGAGAACAAAGAAAATTTTTAGTGATTGTGGTATTTTCACCATGGTACATATGGAATGTTACCACGGTGAACCTGCTACAAAATGGGATTGTGGGCTGGTTTCCGAGTCTGGCTGCTGTGAAATGGATGGTTACAAGATGAGGCAGGTCGACATGTTGAGGCGACTGAGATTCAAGTTTGCTACTAAGATCTTGTTACATGAAATTAATATGCATGCTGGTAAGCTTATTGATCTAGCAAAAGAGTATGATAAAGTTCCTCCTCTAGAAAAGATAAATATAATTGTTGAAGCTAAAGAATAGGGAAAACGCGAAGTGATTGCAGAAAAGACTGAAAAGTTACCAGTTGATCCAGTTGAAGGTACCTTGATTGTAGAAAAGTTACTAGTTGATCCAGTTGAAGCTATCATCAGTTGATCCAGTTTATCCCATAGTAGAACAATTTGAGAATGTTAGAAAACATGTTGATTGATGTTAGATCGTTAATTGATGTTAGATCAGTTTTGAGAATGTTCTTTTGAAAACATGTGCATTGATGGTAGATCATTTTGAGAATGTTAGAACAGTTTATGATGGAGTTTTATAATGCTAACTGCTTTTTATCTTTTATGTGAATTATACAGAATCCCATGGGATTCATTGTGATCCATACAGATTATGCATACAGCTTTTTGAAATAGAATATATAAGTATAGGATTTATTGTGAATCCCATGGGATTCATTGTGAATCCATACAGATTATGCATACAACTTTTTGAAATAGAATATGTAAGTATAGGATTTATTGTGAATCCCATGGGATTCATTGTGATCCATACAGATTATGCAAACAAGTTTTTGAAATAGAATATAAGTATAGGATTTATTGTGAATCCCATGGGATTCATTGTGAATCCCATGAGATTCATTGTGATCCATTCAGATTATCCACACAAGTTTTTAAACATAATATAAATAACAAAGAAAAATAAATTTTCTTTTGGAAATCATCTAAAAAACATCTGAATATTCAATCTATATATTCAAGAAAATTAATTTTTTTCAAACATCAGTTGGTTTCGCCTTTCGCCTTGCCTTTGGGTTCATCGGACAAGTTGTTTTCGTATGCAAGTTCGTCTTCTTTCCACAATGTCCACAAGGCTTCATTTGTTTCTTTTTAACTTGAAGCGCTTTTTCTCTTTCGCTCTTTCACCTTTCATTTCGTTCTGCTTCTGAAATATTCCCTTTATTTCTTGCTTTTGTTGGATTGTTAACTATTTTCTTCTCAGGGTTAGAAATAGTAAAATGATCACCAATTACATCTCCTGTATTTATTGAAGGAGGATTTGGCACCTCGGCCTCCACTTCTGTTTTCAATGTCTTTAACTTTTCTACAAAAGCACCCATCTTCACTTTGTCTTTGCTCAACCAAAACAAACATTCATTCACTTTGTCTGTTTCTTTTCCTTCTCAAATCAGGTGGTATTATATCTCTTGTCCAACGCCTCAAAATATATTGTTTTGGAATAAAGTTAATATCACGATTCTTGAAAACACAGAATATGTGTCGGCATAGGAAACCGAATCGTACAAAATGTCTGCAACTACACACCACCGACCCATCTTCTGTATTACGCAATACCTTTTTAAAACACAATAATTATTAGCCAATCCCATTAGACAATCCTATGGGATTTTAAACAGAATCCCATGGGATTCACAAAAATCCCATGGGATTCCCAGTGAATCCCTATAATTATTAGCCAATCCTATTAGACAATCCCACGAGATTCATACCGAATCCCATGAGATTACTATGGGATTGATTATGAATGCCATGGGATTGATTATGAATCACATGGGATTACTTGATTAATCCTAGTTTATACCAGAAAGTAATATACCTTATAGTCTACAATTTTTTCTATTGCTACTGTTTCGCCTTCATTTGCTAGTTCTTTTGCAACTTCCTTATTAAGGATTCTATAAGCTGCCGGATTTTTGTCTCTAACAGTGACAATCTCACAACCTTCTTGTATTTTTAGTTCCTGTATTGCACAAGTCCAGCATGCCTCTTTTATTTCCGTTTGAACAAGTAGAAATATTGTCCTAGTATAAACTTTTGCTGCATGACGTTCAATTGCTAACTTTGTTTCACATTTTGGAGCCGCATCTAGTGTTTTAAAGTCCAAGTTTTCTTGAATATAACGTTGTCTCTCCATTGTTGATTCATAGGACATCATTAAACTAACTAGTGTCGCTCCTGGGCTTGTGAAACTTTTGAAGAACGAGTTTTCACTCTCAGACCTTGATGTCGTTCTCATCAATCTATACAAAGGCGAGGTGATAAAATAAGCTGGAATCCACATTTCTCGTAGTTTAAACATTTTGGTCATCCATTTGTGGTTTTGCAAACCAAAATCTTCAATCAACTTAGCCCATTTCTCTTCAAATTTCATCGGTTCCATGAACATATTCCAAATTATCTTGTTTAAACGCTTCTTGAAATCAGTTTCATTGTATATTTCCTTACAAATCTGTAAATAAATTGATAAACACATGTAAACCACTGTCGGATTCCCAGATGAATCCCATAAGATTCAGAGAAGAATCTCATAGGATTCTGAATGAATCTTATGGGATTCAGAAAGAATCCCATGGGATTCAGAAAAGAATCCCATGAGATTCAAAGAAGAATCCCATAGGATTTTGAATGAATCTCATGGGATTCAGAAAGAATCCCATGGGATTCAGAGAAGAATCTCATGAGATTCAGATAAAAACATTCAATAAATTACCTTTTCTGGAATTTTTTGGTGAATATGCCACATGAAAAGTCTATGTTTCGATTTAGTAAAAACTGCTTCAATGGCTCTTTTCATTGCCCCGTCTTGATCCGTCACCACCATCGTTGGTTCTTTAGAAAAAGCAGTCATGAATGCCTTTAGTAGCCATGTGTAGGATTCAATGTCTTCTTTTAAAAGCATTCCCGAACCAAGCGTGACACACTTTTTATGATTATCGACACCGGTAAATGGTACAAACACCATGTTGTATCTAAAACTAACATAAGTTTTAGTGACAGAATCAAATGTGATTACTGAATCCCATAGGATTCATGGTGAATCCCATGGGATTCTCTATGATCCATGTCTTTTAATAATTTTACTTGTCAAGTATCTTTAATTCTTTATGTGATTTAAAAACAATCCCATGGGATTCACAGAGAATCCCATTGGATTCACAGAGAATCCCATGGGATTCTCAAGGATCCCTTGTGATCCATACAGATTACCCATGTGATCCCTTGTATAATCCCATGGGATTCACATATAAATCCCATGGGATTTTATAACAGAATCTTATGTGATTTTCATCAAAATAAATTATATTAAGAACAAACACTTACTTATTACTCCTGAATGTTGCATCAAAAGATACTATGTCTCCAAACTCCTTATAATTGCATTTTGCAACTTCATCAACCCAAAACATTGCGGCTAACTCACTTTCTTCTAATTTATACTGAAATGTAAAGTTTGGTACATACAACTTTCTGTTTTCCATTTTATTTATAAGCATTTGTGCGTCACTTTCGCCTATGAAAATATTAATATCCCGCTGATGATTCTTAAAATCATCAGATGTCCCATGTACATATTCATATCCACCTTTCATACTCGTTAACAAGTGGTGAGCCCGTGTCGCACCTATTTTGTTTGTTGCTGCTTTAACAACAAACATTTTTTCTGCTTTGGTCATTTTTCTTTGCTTTTTTGTAAAATGTTTATACTCTTTTGGTATAAGCATATGATTGTGTTTTGCAATAAACTTAATTAGCTTGTATTTTCCAGAAACGATATCCAATTCTAACCTTATACGAGCTTGACAACCTGTTACATGTAGAGTTGTATTTCTTTTTTGTTTCTCGCTGTGATTAGGATCCAAAGTGTCTACATTAATATTTCTCGGAGCTCCTTCTTTGTTACACATGATGTATTTGGCTTGTACAATTCCAGATTTTGTTATTCGTTGTCCTGCTTTTTTAATTTGAAACCCTCCCGCTTCAAAATAGGTACTATACATATTCATAGATTCCTCTATAGTATCATAGTATTTCCCCTCTTGTGGTACAACAATTCCTTCCACATGAGGCTCCCAATATATCGATCCACATGGTGTCTCGGTGTGTTCATATAAAGTTGGTCTTGGTGATCACATAGAATTTGCATATAAAAAGAATAATATTAAGGGATTAAGATAAAAAAAAATGTGAATCCCATGGGATTCACTGGGAATCCCATGGGATTCACTGGGAATCCCATGGGATTCAGAATGAAGACCTTTATATTTTTGATGGGTGTCTAAATACTCATCATTTTTGTACCATTTAAACTGCAAAAACATCTGAAAACACTCAGAAATGCATCAAAATGATAAAAATATCACAAATAAGTGTTTTATGTGTTTTAAACGCAAAAATACCAAAATAAGATGAAAAACGTATCAAGTTTGCATAATTGGCAGTTTTAGTCCCCCAAGTTTCAAAAGTTGTCAAATCTAGTCCCTGAAATCCAAAAATGTGGAGTTTTATCATTCAAGGTCCCTGAAATATTCTAAGTTGTCAAAAATTGTAAAACCCTAAAATCTCAAACGCGTGAAATGACAATTTTGCCCTCCAATTTAAAATTATACAAACTCGGGAAACACTTCAACATCGTTAAACAAATTATATCATTAATAATATTCATCCATTATGAAGTAATTAACTTATGTTATAAATTAAAAGAAACATGAATGATTAAATCCTAAGTAACTATTAAACATACCAAAGTGTACACAAATTAACTTGGACTACAAAGGGGACTAAATACATTATGAATAGATAAGATTGGAAGTTACAAAACTTGGTCTTCCCCCCCCCCCCCTATGTGACCGGCCACTATGAGGCTCCCCCATTTAATTCTCAATCAATTATAATAAATCACAATTATCATTCCATTCTCATTTCAAAAATACCAAGAAACCCTAAAAGTATTTTCTCTCATCTTCATTGGCGGAACCATTTATTTTTCATCATTCCATCCAAAATTCATAACAAACAAAGGTTCCTAGGAGGCTCGTGATAGTGTTTGATCGATTGGTGGAAGTGGGGATTGTGTTTGGTTCGAAATTAAGCTTGGTCGTGGGTTTGTTATTGTGTACGTGGGGTTTGTTTAGCCAAGGAGGCTTGGTTTTGATCGTGTTGCTTTGATTCTTGTTTCTTTGTCACGTACACGCTACGAGGGTAACGTATCATCATCTCAAATCTTTTCCTCCTTGTTTCTTATTCAATTCGTGGCTCATAAGGTTTTTCTAGGGCTTGTAATATCTAAATAAAACACATAAAATGATGATTTCGTTGTCACATAAAATGATGAAATGGAACCTATATAAATCGTATGGTATATGATGTGTAACATGAATACGAAACTGAATTTGGGTCTCTCTTTATGTCGACATACGAATATTTGGTTAAGGGGTTTAATGAGCTTACGAAATTATATGTATACGTATGTGATTAATGGATTCGATAACGAATGATTTACGGGTTGTTTTGATTTGGAATATGGGGCGTACATATATAAATATTGGAAGAGATGTTTCGAATTAAAATGTTACCACATAATGAGTCTTATAATCTTGTAATAACCGAGCTAAAATGGTTTAGAATGGATACGTAATCATAATCTAAAACTAGGGTTTTGTAATTACATGATTTAATAAAGTTAAGGGATTATTTTGTAAATTATGAAACTTGATGGATTAACTTGTTAATATAGTAACTAAATGGATTTAATGAGTAAAATGAGTAAACTTGCTATATTTACATTTTTAACCCTATACTTTACATTATTAACATTTTAAACCCTAAACTTTTGTAACTTGTTATAAATGATCCTTAAATCACAATAACACTCATTTTCATTATTTAACTTTAGATAAGTGACTAAGTTACTAAATATGGAAACCTGCAAATTATGGAAACTTACTAAATATGGAAACCTGCTAATTGTGGAAAGTTACTAAATATGGAAACCTGCTAATTATGAAAAGTTGCTAAATATGGAAACCTGCCTAAAATAGAAAGCTGCCTGATCTGCGCAAAACAGTCAAGTCTAGAAGACTTAAAACAGCTCAGACACAAATACAATGAAGATCAGAGAATACAGGGGATTCCCGGGTCGTTATGTCCCACGGAGACTCAATGGTGTGTTAAACACATGATCAGACGATAGAATGACCACTAATGATAGCGATCAGAAAGGATTAAGATAGGATAATTACACTACTGAAAAAGGTTATAAATAAAAGCGACTTAAATGCAAATTAAGAAAATTAAAAAGATAAAAAATATTAAATAAACGCTATCACTATATTTAAAGTGATGAACGTTTAAAACCTAAAAACTTAAAACTTACGTTTAAATAAAAATTACGTAAACGTACAAATAAAAACGTGAAACTTACACAATATAAATCCTGAAAATATGAAAAATACATTTTTACAAACCTAATGATAAAAGAAAATTTATAGAAAAGGAAAATTATTTTTATAACTAATTAATTAATTATTATTAATTAAAAACTATTTATTAAGTATTTAAAATGCACTAAAATAGAAGAAAATACAAAATTAACCTAGAAAAATGAAATTATAACTTGGAAAAATCTAAAATATGATAAAACTAATTTTAAAACTGAAAATATATTTTTTAGACTTTATATGTATTTATTATTAATTTAAAACTATTTAAAACTAATTTAAATTATTAAAAATACCAAATAAAAGGAGAAAAATATGGAAAAATAATTTTTAGGCTTTTTACATTTATCTAAACTTAAGAAAAATGAAAAATTATTTTTTAGAACCTTTTTCTAATTTTTTGTATTTAAAGCTAATTAAAAAGGATTAAAAACTAATTTAAATTCAGAAAAATAGCAAAACAACTTAGAAAAATCTGAAAATTTCAGGAAAAGCTTAAAATAAAGTTAGGAAGCTAGGAAAAATAGAAAAACATAGGGTTACTAGGAGGAATATGCAACTGAAGTGGAAAGTGCTCAAAAATAAGCACTTTGATAAGCTAAAACAACACCAAAAGGTACCAACTGTTAACAGGAACTAGATTAAGCTAAAACAACCAAAATTCAACAAGAAACCACAAGCTTAGACCTCTGATTAGCAAGATGCAAAGATTTGGAGATTTGAGCTATAAGCTAGAAAACAGTTAAGAGGGTGCCTAGTTTGAGCTAATGCACAAGCTTCAATATAAGCTAAAACTGAAAAATACCAATTGGAACTTCAAGACAACCTGGCTAAGAACATTTAGACCAAAAATCAGACCAAGAGGAGCTTAAGTGAGCCCTGTGCAAGGTCTGTAAAACCTGCACAAACCTGTGCAGGCAACAGTGCCCTGCACAGGGGACTTGACATCATTTGGACAAGCTTTTTTGAGGCTTAAAGAAAATTTACAAAATTTGGAAAAAATGACCATGTTAAAATAGACCAGAAGCACTTTCTAAAACAACAAGTTTCAAAGAAAATGACTCAGAAATGAGTCCATTAAAAATCTTTCCATTTGACCCCAAAACTGAATTTGCAATTTGACTTTTTATTAAAAACTTAAAAGTTGACTTTGTTGAGCTTTAATCCTGATTTGTGAACTGAAAATGGACTTAATAGATGAAATAAACCTAATGCTAGCTTAATCTAGGACATTTAAACACAAAATAAGAAATGGATTTGCAACAAACCCAACAGTGGGCTGCTAAAACAAGTTAAGTTGGATTTTGACTTTTTAAGGTTTAAAGATGCAATATAAAGACAGATATCAGCATATTAGAGATAAACAAACATGAAACAACAGATCTTAACTACTGAATAAACCTATGACACAGATTAAGTAGAAAATCCAAACACCACTGTAATGACTGATATGCAATCAAAACAAAGCTAAATACTGATCTAGCTAGAACCAATGACCAAACTGAGTTTAACTTATCTTATTACAACTAATTAAACACCTAAAAACAACTTGTAACCACAGATATTCAAACAGGCAAAATATGCAATTTGGCTTGAAAATAAAAAGTGAGACAAATACTCACTTGTGCTCAACTGGTGTAGCAGGCTAAAACAACCCAAAACCAATCTAATCTATGCTAATCCAACCCAATATCAGCCTCTGCATCACCAAAGCCAATTCATTTGCAATTTGAGCTCAAGGTTGACTTTTGTTGACTTTTTACTAAATTGCTTAAACTGATTTCAAAAGCATACCAAAGGTTCTAAAAAGCTTAAATGAGCTTATTTGACTACAACATGAGCTATTTAGAAGATTGAACATAAAATTTTGAAACTGCAAATTAGACAGTGAACTAGAAAGTTGCATTTGTAAACATAACTGAAATTCTTGCTTGCATTAAGTCTCAAAACTCTTAAACACTTTAAACTGATACAATTTAACAAGATATTACAAGTTTTTATACTAAATTAAGGAATTTAAGATAAAAACGACATTAAGCAAAAATTACAAAACTAACTACTACTCTCTATGCTTCTTTCTTCTTTTCTTTTATACCAACATGCTTCCCCTTGACTTTCTGAGCATTTCCCACTATTATTTGTGGCCATTGGATGTCTTGGGACAATTTTGGCCGTTGGATGGTTTTTGGCGCCAAAGTCATTTTTTTAACTGTTGGGGTTGATAGGAATGGGTAAAGGGCACAATTAATGGTTTTTGTTTTGTGTAGAGGTGGAGGGGACAAGGGTTTGATTTGTTGAGGTGGAGGTGTGGTGTTGTGGAGTTGCAGAGAATCAAGTGGGAGAGGGAGAAGGTAGGCGGGAAAAAAGGAGGGTGTTTGTTTGACTGGGAGGTGTGAGTTGACCGGGGTTAGATATTAATAAGAAAAGGGTCAAAACCAGGCAGGGGGTCCAAAAGGCTAGGCAGGGTTCAATTGGGTAAATGATAGGTCCAAAAAGGTATTAAAGGTTTTATAACTTAGGGACTTAATGTGTAAATTCTGAAACTTGAGGGGCCTAAGCTGCCAATTCATCAAACTTGTTTCAAGGGACCAAAAGTGACACTCTCATAAAGTACAAGGACCAAAGCTGTCATTTTCACATTTTCCAGGGACTAATTCTGCCAATTTTCAAAGTTGAAGGACCACTTTTGCAATTTTCTCAAACTTTTTATATTTTTCACCAAAGGACTAAATTTGACAAGTTATGATTTAAAAAGGACCTTTGGTGACTTTTCTTTTGAAATTTTGACTCAAGGACTATTTTTGACAATTTTAGAAACTTGGGGGACTAAAACTGCAATTTTTGCAAATTTGATATGTTTTTCATCTGATTTTGATATTTTTGCATTTAAAACACATAAAACACTGATTTGTGATATTTTGATCATTTTGATGTGTTTCTGAGTGTTTTCAGATGATTTTGCAGTTTATTTTATACAAAAATGATGAGTATTTACACACTCATCACTGCCTAAAATAGAAAGTACTTAAAATGGAAAGATTACTAAAAATGGAAAGCCGTCTTAAACGAGTAATCTGATTCTTATAGAACGTTATTTAATTCATATAGGTTCCGGGCGACGGGATTGATCTTCTTTCTTGATTTTACTTTCATTGTGATTTGCTTCGAATAAGGTACAGATATTCTGACCTTATCTCTTAAGGTTTCTCGTGATTCTTATACATCTTTCGATATTAGCTTGAACTGTTACGTTGTACTCTAAGCCTCATTATTAGGGCTTCCCTATGACTTTGCTATGCTCCCTCGAACCTTTGATATGAAACTCTGATATGAAACTATGATATGAAACTTTGATATGAAATCTGATATGAACCCTTATGATATGAATATGCTTTGACCCTTCAGTCTGATACCCGAGCCAAAATATGTTTCCTAGTCAGGAAGGTAACCTGACCGTGTCATTGATGCACCAATGGCATGACTCCAGTGTGTACGAGTGATGATACACACCGTCCCCTATTATGATATGATTTGATATGTATATGTTTTGGCCACTGGGGGCGTATGGATGCATCCTAGATATGATATGTTTCGAGGGATTTGATCTGATTGGAGCTTTGTCTGGTGAATGATGTCGGGTGCAATCCGCGTCTTCACATTTCTGGGAGTTGATCACTCCATGGTTACTTGAGGTCTCCCCTCCTTTATATGGTATTCCGAGGTCACCCCTCGGGATACAACTGTTATGATATGATATGATATGTGTATGATATGATATGGGCTCGTGGTTGAGGACTGACCTTTAATTTCCATTTCTATTCGTTATCCTTTGTTATGCCTTATGATATTCCCATTTGCACCTTATGATTATGCTACCTTCGTTACTTACCTTCGATTATTCGTTTGTTATATATATCTGTTCACTGGGCTTTTTAAGCTCAGCAGCGTTTTCTTTCCATGCGGCAGGTAATTAAGCTAGATGCTGGGATTCTTAGTTATGGGTTTGAGTGATGAGCGGATATGCGGACTTATGGCTTTAGTCATCTTAGTTTCTACTTCATTATGTTGACATTATTTAGACTCGGATTATGCTTATTTATGTCTTGGAATATTTCCTTTGATTCCTTTGAACTTATGTAACGTTAAGTCGTGTTGGCTGGATTTTCCTTTGGTTATTTATTTATGACTTCCGCTGCTTTGTTATGTTCATTATGTATGGTTTGATATGACACCATTTTGTAATACTTCTACCCTTAGCGGGTTGGGGTGTTACAATTATGGTATTAGAGCCCAGGTTTACGACTTGTAGTCAGGACCTGTGACATATGGACCCTAAGCGCTATCCGTAGAGCTTAAGTTTTGACTGGTGAGGTTTGGGTAGATTCTAGGTTCATTATCATCGTTTCCGTTCTTGATCTTCATCTTATTTTTCTAACCTTTGCTAATCGTGTAATGAACTCTTCAGATGGTCCAAACTCAAAGGAACGGCGACGACAACGGGGATGGACATCCTAATTTCGAAGCTTTGATTGCACGCGCTCTGGCCACTGCTATGCCCGAGATCGTTGCTACCATCACTAATAACGTTCGGAATGGCGCTAGTTCTTCTGGTGGGGATAATGGTGGGGGTGCTAACCCACCTACACCCATTCATGTATGGATCGAGCGCTTCAACAAACTTAAGCCAATTCCTTTTCGCTTGGCAGCTTCACCTAATGAGGCAGAGGACTGTATCACGCACATGGAAAAGCTTTTCAATGTGCTAGGTTGTGGTGATGAGGTGAAAACCCATCTTGCTGCCTTCAAACTCGAGGGTGATGCCCTAAATTAGTGGAAGGCCTATCTCTTGTCCAAAGAAGAGAACTTCCTTGATACTTGTGCTTGGAATACCTTCAGGGACATCTTCTACAAACAGTATTTCCCTGAGTCAGAACAGCTTCGATATGAAAGGGAGTATGAGGCCATACATCAGTTGGATAAGGAAAATTCCCACGAGTATATGCAACGGTTTATGAGGATGGTTGGGTTTGTAGGTACTGTTGTTGCTGGAGATGCTCGTCGTCAGGCTCGTAAGTTCAAATGGGGTTTGAAGAAGTGGGTATTGGATAGGGTGATTAATACTGAGTACACTGAGGTGGCTGCAGTTGCGGATGCTGCCCGCAACATCGAATTATTGTATGTGGAGCAGGGTTACAACAAGAGGAACAGGGATGGTGATCGTATTCATCCTCGAGGTCGACAGGACCAGACTCAGGAGTTCAGGGGTCGGCATGACCGTGGGCGTCAGGATACTAGGGCACATGGTTCTCAGATGTACGACAGATCGGGAAACGACCGTCAGGGTCGTGATGGTGGGGGTCAACGTCAGGTTAGGGACCAATCTTATCGCGGTGGTCAGCAGGACCGTTCTTCTGGTTCGTCATATCAGCGGAGGCCCGCTGAGGTTTTGCCTCCTCCTCCACTTTGCAACACTTGTGGTAAGCCTCATCCGGGCGTTTGCTTCAAGGCCACAGGTGGTTGCTATGCATGTGGGTCTACTACTCATAGGGTGAAAGATTGCACTCAAGGGAAAGTGACTACTCCGGGAAACACGGCCAAACCAGCTCCGACTAAGGGTCATGTGTTTTCTGTTACTCGGGACCAGGCAGCGAACACTCCAGGTACCATTACCGGCATTATTTATATTGGTGATATTTCTGCCTTTACTCTATTTGATACCGGTGCTACACATTTTATGATATCTACTTCGTTAATAAGGAAGTTAAATATGACACCCACACCTTTGTTAAACCGAGTCTCTATTTCCACCCCTATGAAAAACCAAGTGCTTATTGATCGTGAATATGTGGATTGTCCCCTACGTTTCGATGATGGTATTCATTCGGCTAATCTTCTTCCTTTGGATATGTTTGATTTCGATATTATTCTGGGTATGGATTGGTTGGCCTTGCATAGGGCTACCATTGACTGCTATGCTCGAATTGTTATCTTTGGTAATATTCACCAACCTGATTTCGTTTATCATGGTGCTCAACCGCCTAAGTCAGTTAAGATCATCTCGGCTATGAAAGCCCGCACTCTCATTTCGCATGGTTGCCTTGGTTTTCTGGCATCCATTAAGGATACTTCTCTTGAAGTTCCGACCATTGAAAGTCTTTCTGTTGTACGCGAATTTTCCGACGTTTTCTCTGATGAACTCCCTGGTATTGCTCCGGTTAGGGAAGTTGAGTTTGGCATCGATCTGATTCCTGGTGCCGAACCTATATCTAAAGCTCCTTACCGTATGGCACCGATCGAATTGAAGGAGTTAAAGGAACAGTTGCAAGAACTGTTGGAGAACGGCTTTATTAGGCCCAGTGTTTCACCTTGGGGAGCACCGGTGTTGTTTGTTAAGAAGAAAGATGGGAGTATGAGGTTGTGTATTGACTACCGTGAGCTGAACCGTATCACTATCCGTAACCGTTATCCCCTTCCACGCATCGATGACTTGTTTGATCAATTGCAAGGTGCAAAATTCTTCTCTAAGATTGATTTGAGGTCTGGTTATCATCAATTACGTGTGAAGGAGCAAGATGTTCCTAAGACCGCGTTTCGTACTCGCTACGGCCATTATGAGTTCCTGGTTATGCCGTTTGGTTTGACGAATGCACCTGCAGTTTTCATGGATCTTATGAACCGTGTTTTCCACGAGTATCTCGATAAATTTGTAATCGTCTTCATCGATGACATCCTTGTGTATTCTAAGAGTGAGGCTGAGCATGAGCAGCATCTTCGTATTGTATTGGAGACTCTTCGGCAGCAGAAGTTGTATGCAAAATTTTCTAAGTGTGAATTCTGGCTGAGCCAAGTTGCTTTCCTTGGTCACGTTGTGTCTGCAGATGGTATCAAGATGGACACATCTAAAGTCGAGGCTATCACAAAATGGCCGAGACCTACTACCGTGACGGAAGTGAGAAGTTTCCTGGGCCTTGCTGGTTATTACCGTCGTTTTGTTGAGGGTTTCTCTCGATTGGCGTTACCTTTGACGCAATTGATGAGGAAAGGAGAAAAAATTAAATGGACGGAGGAGCGTGAAAAGAGTTTCGAGGAGTCGAAACGTAGATTGGTTTCTGCGCCTGTTTTGACACTTCCATCGGGTTCCGGAGGTTTCCAGATTTATAGCGACGCGTCAAAGAAAGGGTTGGGTTGTGTATTGATGCAGCATGGTAAGGTGATTGCCTATGCTTCAAGGCAATTGAAATCGTATGAGGAAAATTACCCCACGCATGATTTGGAGTTGGCTGCGGTGGTTTTTGCCTTAAAGATTTGGAGGCATTACTTGTACGGTGAGTCGTGTGATATCTTTACTGACCACAAAAGTTTAAAGTATATATTCACACAAAAGGAGCTCAATATGAGATAGCGGAGATGGTTAGAGCTTCTTAAGGATTACGACACGAACATCCAGTATCACCCGGGTAAGGCTAATGTGGTTGCTGATGCACTAAGCTGAAAGTCGGGTACGATTGCTAGTTTGGAGATTGAACCCAGAGTTCTCCACGATCTTGAGCTTATGGATTGGAATTTTGTTTTCGGGGTTATGATGGTTTTTGGGCGAGCTTGAAAGTAGAGTCCAACCTTATATTGCGGATTAAGGATGCTCAGAAGGATGATGGTGAGCTTTGGTCTATAGTTCAGAATATCGAGGCGGGTAAGCAGACTGAGTTCAGTGTTGATGGTTTCGGTGTCGTATGGTATGAGGGTCGACTTTGTGTTCCGAATGATCCTGCTTTGCGTGAAACTGTTTTGTTAGAGGCTCATAGTTCCCCTTTCACTATTCATCCTGGTTCTACCAAGATGTATCGGGATCTTAAGCAACATTTCTGGTGGAATGGTATGAAGCAAGATGTGGCTTCATTTGTGGCCAGGTGTATGACCTGTCAGCAGGTTAAGATTGAGCATCAGAGGGCTAGTGGTTTGTTGCAGCCGTTAGATATTCCTACATGGAAGTGGGAAGAAATCTCCATGGATTTTGTCACAGGTTTGCCTCCTACTCAGAAAAGACATGACGCGATTTGGGTGGTTGTTGATCGACTAACCAAATCTGCTCATTTCTTACCTATCCGGAAAGATTATCGTGTTAGTAGATTGGCGGAGATTTTTCAGCAAGAGATTATTAGATTGCATGGTACTCCTACTGCTATTGTTTCCGATAGAGATCCGCGCTTCACGTCACAGTTTTGGAAGAGTCTGCAGAAAGCTTGGGGCACGCGTCTTAAATTCAATACTGCTTTTCATCCTCAAACTGATGGTCAGACGGAGAGGACCATTCAGACTCTTGAGGACATGTTGAGGGCTTGTGCATTGGAATGGACTGGGAACTGGGATGAGTATCTGTGCTTGGTAGAGTTTGCCTACAACAATAGTTGGCACGCTAGCATCAAAGGAGCACCGTATGAGTTGTTATATGGGAGGAAATGTAGAGCACCTATTTGTTGGGACGAGGTAGGTGAGCGTTCGATTGAGGGCCCTGAACTCATTGAGATTACTAATGAGAAAGTGGCGATTGCTAGGGAAAGATTGAAGGAGGCTCGTTCACGACAGAAGAGTTATGCTGATAAGCATAGGCGCGACCTGGAGTTTAGTGTTGGTGATCGTGTTTTTCTGAAAGTTTCGCCGTCCCGTGGTATTAAGCGTTTTGGAATCAAGGGCAAGCTCAGTCCTCGATTCATCGGACCTTTCGAGATTCTGGATCGTATTGGGGAGGTTTCCTACCGTTTAGCTCTACCTCCTCAGTTATCTCATGTTCATGACGTGTTTCATGTATCTCTGCTGCGGGGATACAACTACCATCCGTTACACGTGGTTTCCTATCCTTTGGATCAGATTCAGCCAGATATGTCCTTAACGGAAGAACCCGAAGCTATTTTAGATCGACGAGATCGAATCACGAGAAACAAAGTAATTCCGTTTGTTAAGATTCTTTGGAAGAATCACCCAGAGCGTGAAGCTACCTGGGAGACCGAGGAATCTATGCGAGCTAGTTATCCACATTTCTTTTCATCATCGGGTATGTCTTCGTTTATTGCTTCGTTTCCTTTTCAATTTTCGAGGACGAAAATTTTCTTTTTAGAGGGGAAGAGTTGTAAAACCCTAAAATCTCAAACGCGTGAAATAACAATTTTGCCCGCCAATTTAAAATTATACAAACTCGGGAAACACTTCAACATCGTTAAACAAATTATATCATTAATAATATTCATTCATTATGAAGTAATTAACTTATGTTATAAATTAAAAGAAACATGAATGATTAAATCCTAAGTAACTATTAAACATACCAAAGTGTACACAAATTAACTTGGACTACAAAGGGGACTAAATACATTATGAATAGATAAGATTGGAAGTTACAAAACTTGGTCTTCCCCCCCCCCCTATGTGACCGGCCACTATGAGGCTCCCCCATTTAATTCTCAATCAATTATAATAAATCTCAATTATCATTCCATTCTCATTTCAAAAATACCAAGAAACCCTAAAAGTATTTTCTCTCATCTTCATTGGCGGCACCATTTATTTTTCATCATTCCATCCGAAATTCATAACAAACAAAGGTTCCTAGGAGGCTCGTGATAGTGTGTGATCGATTGGTGGACGTGGGGATTGTGTTTGGTTCGAAATTAAGCTTGGTCGTGGGTTTGTTATTGTGTACGTGGGGTTTGTTTAGCCAAGGAGGCTTGGTTTTGATCGTGTTGCTTTGATTCTTGTTTCTTTGTCACGTACACGCTACGAGGGTAACGTATCATCATCTCAAATCTTTTCCTCCTTGTTTCTTATTCAATTCGTGGCTCATAAGGTTTTTCTAGGGCTTGTAATATCTAAATAAAACACATAAAATGATGATTTCGTTGTCACATAAAATGATGAAATGGAACCTATATAAATCGTATGGTATATGATGTGTAACATGAATACGAAACTGAATTTGGGTCTCTCTTTATGTCGACATACGAATATTTGGTTAAGGGGTTTAATGAGCTTACGAAATTATATGTATACGTATGTGATTAATGGATTCGATAACGAATGATTTACGGGTTGTTTTGATTTGGAATATGGGGCGTACATATATAAATATTGGAAGAGATGTTTCGAATTAAAATGTTACCACATAATGAGTCTTATAATCTTGTAATAACCGAGCTAAAATGGTTTAGAATGGATACGTAATCATAATCTAAAACTAGGGTTTTGTAATTACATGATTTAATAAAGTTAAGGGATTATTTTGTAAATTATGAAACTTGATGGATTAACTTGTTAATATAGTAACTAAATGGATTTAATGAGTAAAATGAGTAAACTTGCTATATTTACATTTTTAACCCTATACTTTACATTATTGACACTTTAAACCCTAAACTTTTGTAACTTGTTATAAATGATCCTTAAATCACAATAACACTCATTTTCATTATTTAACTTTAGATAAGTGACTAAGTTACTAAATATGGAAACCTGCTAATTATGGAAACTTACTAAATATGGAAACCTGCTAATTATGGAAAGTTACTAAATATGGAAACCTGCTAATTATGGAAAGTTGCTAAATATGGAAACCTGCCTAAAATAGAAAGCTGTCTAAAATAGAAAGTACTTAAAATGGAAAGATTACTAAAAATGGAAAGCCGTCTTAAACGAGTAATCTGATTCTTATAGAACGTTATTTAATTCATATAGGTCCCGGGCGATGGGATTGATCTTCTTTCTTGATTTTACTTTCATTGTGATTTGCTTCGAATAAGGTACATATATTCTGACCTTATCTCTTAAGGTTTCTCGTGATTCTTATACATCTTTCGATATTAGCTTGAATTGTTACGTTGTACTCTAAGCCTCATTATTAGGGCTTCCCTATGACTTTGCTATGCTTCCTCTGATATGAAACTTATATGAACCTTTGATATGAAACTCTGATATGAAACTATGATATGAAACTTTGATATGAAATCTGATATGAACCCTTATGATATGAATATGCTTTGACCCTTCAGTCTGATACCCGAGCCAAAATATGTTTCCTAGTCAGGAAGGTAACCTGACCGTGTCATTGATGCACCAATGGCATGACTCCAGTGTGTACGAGTGATGATACACACCGTCCCCTATTATGATATGATTTGATATGTATATGTTTTGGCCACTGGGGGGCGTATGGATGCATCCTAGATATGATATGTTTCGAGGGATTTGATCTGATTGGAGCTTTGTCTGGTGAATGATGTCGGGTGCAATCCGCGTCTTCACATTTCTGGGAGTTGATCACTCCATGGTTACTTGAGGTCTCCCGTCCTTTATATGGTATTCCGAGGTCACCCCTCGGGATACAACTGTTATGATATGATATGATATGTGTATGATATGATATGGGCTCGTGGTTGAGGACTGACCTTTAATTTCCATTTCTATTCGTTATCCTTTGTTATGCCTTATGATATTCCCATTTGCACCTTATGATTATGCTACCTTCGTTACTTACCTTCGATTATTCGTTTGTTATATATATCTGTTCACTGGGCTTTTTAAGCTCAGCCGCGTTTTCTTTCCATGCGGCAGGTAATTAAGCTAGATGTTGGGATTCTTAGTTATGGGTTTGAGTGATGAGCGGATATGCGGACTTATGGCTTTAGTCATCTTAGTTTCTACTTCATTATGTTGACATTATTTAGACTCGGATTATGCTTATTTATGTCTTGGAATATTTCCTTTGATTCCTTTGAACTTATGTAACGTTAAGCCGTGTTGGCTGGATTTTCCTTTGGTTATTTATTTAAGACTTCTGCTGCTTTGTTATGTTTATTATGTAATCTTTCCAAACCTCTATCCAAACATAGTGTTGCCACAATTGATCAAAAATTTGAAAGAATCAATGCAACACTCTCAAATTTCACGGTTAAGAGGAGTCACCAAAAACGTGCTGAGCTAAAAGCTATGAAAATCAACCATGGTTCAAACAAATGGTTTGAAAGTTGTACCAAGGAAGTCAAGAGTGTTCTTGATGATGATGATCTAGAATCGGAGACTTTATCAGAAATAGTGGAAATTGCTAGCTCTAAGAGCACACCACTTGTCCCACCTCCGGAATCAGTTTATCGTATTGAGTTTGTTAACTCTGTGGATAAAACTAAATTCTCTTCAAATGATCCATCATCCATTTCATCTCTTGATCCAATTGTTTCCGACTATTCCATTTCTTCTCTCACACCGGATGAGGAAGATGACAACTTTTGGAATGAAGTCGATGCTTTTCTAAGTGATGAGTCAATTCCAACAGGGGTTGATGATACTTACTTGGATTCAGAGGGGGACATCCTTTTTCTTGAAAGTTTATTAAACGAAGAATCGTCTCCAACCCTCCCTCCCGGACATCTTATTGACAATCACCATAAAAGCTTCAAGTTTAAGCTTAAAAATGTCAAACATGGTGATTTGCTTCTTACTGATGAGGAATGGACATGCATTGTGATGCACATCTTTATTCCATTCTTCACGGATGGTGTGGTTGCTCGTTCCCTTTTCTCTTTCGGGAATGAGGACACCATCTTTGACCCCGGTATTATCGTTTATAGTTTTTACTATTAAAAATACCGGTTGTATCTCGTCAGTGTGGAACTTTCTAATGTTCATATGTTTACTAAAACTGTGAATGAAAGTCCGATCGAGATTGGTTTTCCACGTTGCTTTCCCCATGAACCAATGAATGCGGGGATCGAGTCAAGCTAATGACTCGGTAATCAAAAACAATAGCATACACCACATGGGTTTTCACCCATGAGTACCACCCTAGTGTGGGGGAGTTGCCCCCCGCTGTTGTATATAAGTTTTCTTCTCTAAAAAAAAAAAAAAAAAAAAAAAAAAAAAATGTGTATACAAAAACAAAATAATGGCCGTAATATTTCCCTTTTACGTTCTATGTTTCGGCATAACCGCCGGTACTTTGAATATTGAGGGCAATATTCATTTCTAGTGTGGGGGGGATTGGAATTCTCACGAATTTTATCATGTAATTATATCACCCAATTTCCCAATTTTTGGCTAAAATGTTTTTTGGAGTAAGTGTTTTTCACTTACTCAGCATATGGTAATCAGTCCGCCATGTCTAACACACATAAGGATTGGCTAATCCAGGAGCAAACGGCTCTTGGTAAAGATATCTCAAATCCGTTTATGGCTTGCAATTTGCCCAAAATTGTATGGTGTTCAGCTCACCATATCTTTAATTAGTGAAGAGTTGGCTAGCCCGCAAGTTTATGGCTTGTGGTAAAGGCAGTTGGAAAACCATAATTGGTAATCGACTCACCAAAGATAATATTGATAATTTATCTAAGAGTTGGCTAGTCCAGAAGCAAACGGCTTCTGGTAAAGACAAATCAAATCCGTTGAAAGCTGGTGATTTGCTCAAAATCATTTGGTTATCATTGTACCAAGGTTCTTACTTGAACTGAAACAATTGGCTACTCCAGAAGTAATGGCTTTTGGTAAAGAGATGAAATCCATTAATTTTAATCAAAACATTGCTAGGGACTAGCAATATCTTAGTGTGGGGGATTGATGAGTGTCTAAATACTCATCATTTTTATACCATTTAAACTGCAAAAAATATCTGAAAACACTCAGAAATGCATCAAAATGATAAAAATATCACAAATAAGTGTTTTATGTGTTTTAAAGGCAAAAATACCAAAATCAGATGAAAAACGTATCAAGTTTGCATAATTGGCAGTTTTAGTCCCCCAAGTTTCAACAGTTGTCAAATCTAGTCCTTGAAATCCAAAAATGTGGAGTTTTATCATTCAAGGTCCCTGAAATATTCTAAGTTGTCAAAAATGGTCCTTGAATGAATCTTTGGTCAAATGGCAGAAAAGGTCCCTAGAGTTTAAAAAAGTGTCATAAATAGTCCTTGGATATTTAAAAAGTGAAAATTATCAAATATTATCCTTGTGCTATTAAAGATTGTCAAGTTTGGTCCTTGTGTTAAGTTTGGAAAAGTGGCAGGTTTAACCCATCAAGTTTGGTGAAATTGCAAAATTGGTCCTTGTATTACTACTAAACCAAACCGGATCCTATATCAAAACCAAATCCAAGCCCAATATACTGCTGGCCCAAACACTAGCCCAACCCACACCACTTGAACCTTGACCCTTGACCCCTATACCCTTGAGCCAGTCCAAATGTAATTTTGACCTGCCATTGCTCTATTTTGAACTCCCCCGTATTATTAATATCTCAGTCAACGAAAGTCAAATACCGTTGTTACTGTTCATCATCCTCACACCATTCGCGCCAAAACCAGTGACTCCTCAAACCACCCTGGTTTCCACCTTTTCACCTTTACACCTCACATTCCCATCTGTATACCAACCCCCCTCCACCTCCACATCCTCCCAAGCTTCATTAATTGTAAAAACCTGCTCAAGACTATTTTGGCGCCAAAACTCCACTTGTATGAATATGATGAAATTTGAGGATCCAATGGCTGAGGTTAAGTGGGAAATGTTCAGAGATATCGACAAAGCCCTAAAAGATCATTATAAAGAGAAAGAGAAGCAATGTGAAGGAGTATCTAGTGTAATTTTAATTTACTATGTCGTTTTAAACAATTTAAACTTTCCAGTGTTTGTTTAAGCTTTCAAGCTTTGAATTAAGTAATTTCAGTGTGTTATAAACCTATTTCAATAAGTAATTTCAAGTTTCCTGTTTGAATTCAGTATATGTCAATTTTCTTGTCTAAATTCTCAAATTATGCAAATGTTGTTATTAGTTGTTGCTAAGGATTCTTAAGCTCAAATAAGCTCTTGACAAAGCTTATAAGCTTTTAGGAACCTTAAAAATACAGTTTTATTCAACAATCCAGAAGTACAAGAAAAATACTAAAAAAATAGTTATAAAATAAAAAATTCAGTGAAGAAGGTGCAAAAGGCTGAAGTAGGGTAATCTTTGGATTGTCTTGGTTTAGAAGCTTTGTGGAAAGCTATTAGGAGTGTTCTTGGTTCATAATTCATGGTCTTTGGCTGAAAAAAAAGTTGTAAGCCTTTTGTTCCTTTTTAGCATTTCACTGTGTATGTATGCATTATGCTTTAATTCTCATGTTTTTATGTTTCAGTGGTATTATTAAGTGATAATATAGGTTAAATTAGGTTACTTGTTCTTTAATATTGGATAGTGGTTAAAATCTCATTTTAACAGTTATAATAGCATCATCATCATTCTTGAGTTGTATGCTATTGTTTAGTGTTTATTTAGTCTTATTAAATGTTAATATAAGGACTGTAATCAATAGCATGGTCTTAATCTTTGTTTTGTTTTGAAAATCACCAAAACAGTCTTATTAAGTGATGTTTGGATTTACTTGTTTAACTGTGATATAGGTTGTTTAAGACTTTGTCCTTGGTTGTTATCTGTCATACTTGGTCTAAATAGCCTAGTGAAACAAAGAAAACCAGTGCTCATAAGTTTAAAAGTCAAAATAATCTTTGATCCCACCTTGTTAGTTAATTGTTGGATTTTCATGATCCATGATCTTGTTTTCATACTTATAAATTGATAACATTGATCAATTCAGTCTCAATCCACCTTAATACATCATAATCAGTGCTTAGGATTGATTCAAAGTTCGTCTTAGTCAACTTATTTGGTTTTTATAAAAAGTCAAAATTTTAGTTTTACAGTTTTTGAATAAAATAGATCAATTTATATAGCACTTAACATTAGCTTTCAAGTCTTAAGCCTTTAGGATATTAATTTTCAACTGCTTAGCTTTATCATAGTATTTTTTATATTTTCTAGATAGCTTTTTAAACAGCTTAAATCTTAGCTTCTTTTTAGACCTTTTTCAAATATGTGCCCTGTGCACAGTTTTATAGTCATTTTCACAAGCTTGTCACAAGCTCATAATTGAACCTCAGCTTGTGAATTTTAGTTCTTTGGAAAGCTAACCAAGCCATCTTAAGGTCCCAAGCTTAAAATTCCACTTTGTAGCTTATTTGATAGGGTTGCAACAGGCTTTTAGATCTGTCCATTTCTCAGTTTAGCATAAGTGCTTATTTGCTTATTTCCAGCTTTTCAGTATGCTTATTTGTGTCTTTTAGCTTTATATAAGTAGCTCTAGCTTGTTTATAGCTTATTTCATCCTTGTTTCAAGCTGTGAAGCCTGTTTGAGCTTAAAAACATCAAATAAGCTCATAAACTTTAACTGTTGAGCTTTTAAGCTCTTAATCAGCTTATTTTTAAGTTTGAAAATTTTTGTTTTCATTAAAGTTACATAATTTAAGTAGTTAAATAGTTTTCAAAAAGAAAAACCACAAAAACATCATTTTAAATATAGTGATAGCGTTTATTTAATATTAATTAGCTTTCTAAATTTTCTTTTCAGCTTATTATTAAGCACTTCTTGTTTTTATAATTTTCTTAGCCTTCTGTCATCATAAGATATTTTTATAAAAAGTTTCATAATTTTCCTATCTTGTTTAGTATTTATTAGAATTTAAAATAGTTAAAATTATTAAATAATTAGTAAAAAAATAAATAAAAAACATAAAAAATATCTTTTCAGTTTTAAAATTAGTTTTATAATATTTTAGATTTTCCTAAGTCATAATTTTATTTTTCTAGCTTTATTTCATATTTTATCATATTTTAGGTTATCATTAATAGTTAAAAATAGTTTTTAATTAATAATAATTAAATAAATAGTTTTAAAAATAATTTTAATTTTCCAATAATTTTCTTTTATTTTTAGGATTCCAAAAATATCATTTTCATATTTGTAGGTCTTTTATTTCTTAGATCTCACGTTTTAATTTGTACGTTACGTAGTTTATTAAACGTACGTATTTACGTTTCTTTAATCTGATTGTTGTGCTTTACAATTCTGTATCCAAATACATTCCAATCAATCAGTAGTGTAGTTATTCATTAAAATCCTTACTAATCACTATCCTTAGTGATTATTCGACATCTGAACGTTTTTTGAACACCATTAATCCTCCGTGGGACTTAACGACCTGTGGAAACACTATACTCTCCAGATCATAATTGTATTGGTTTTAAACAGTTTTAATTTTATTACGGTTGACCATTCACAAGTGGTTAGCTTGTGTGATAAACTTGACTGTTTGTCATCAATTAATTTTTGGCGCCGCTGCCGGGGAGGCTTTAGCGTGTTCTAAACCTTTTTCAGACCCGTACTTGCACATATACCACCTTTTGTAAACAGTTTTTTTTTTGTAAAGTTATCATAAATCAAAAAGTTCATTAACACTTTTCCTAAAGTGTTAACAAACCCAAAAAAAAAATATAAAACAACAAAACAATCGTAACGTTTTCTATCTTGTATTTTCTTTAAGGTGATTCTTAAAGCGATACGATTTGGTTAAACGAGACGATACCAAAAATATTGTCCAAAAGTTTTTAAACCCTTTACCACAAATCTATACCTACGTCTTTTCAGTGGTACTTAATTAATACATAAAAATCAACCACCGCAAATCAAGGCAGAACACCTACCAACTGGGGGTGTGACCATAATAAGTTCCCAATCTTACAGATCAAAACTTGCCTTTGTGTCCTTGTGATTTGGTGTACCTTTTTCAAAGAAGCCATTTCATTTGTAATTATTGGTTTAAGTTCACTTGTTGTTTTGCCTCGCATTTGTTTTGAAAACTGATTTTTATACTTAGTGCATGCGCACTCGTTCTTCCAGTTCTACAAGTCCACTGTCTGAGCTTGCAAATATTCCTCGTAGACGTAGAGGACGTTCTGCTCCTTCAGCCGTGACTGAGGAACAACTAGCATCACCACCCCCTGTCGTAATGGCAGAAGATAAGCCTATGAATGAGCTTCTCCAAGCACCCATCGAGGGTTACGGAGATGCCATTGTTGTCCCAGCCATCGTGGCTGATACCTTTGAGCTCAAAACCGGGTTGCTTAATCTGGTAAACCAAAGCCAATTCTATGGTTTTGAGTGGGTTGATCCTCATGCACATATTTGATGGTTTAACAAGATTGCATCAACCATCAAATACAAGAATGTCCCACATGAAGCAATTAAGCTTCTTCTGTTCCCATTCTCTCTAGAGGGACAAGCCCGGAATTGGCTTGAGAAACAACCCCCTCGTTTCATTGAGACATGGGAGGATTTAGTCACCAAGTTCGTTAACAAATTCTATCCTCCATCCCGAACTACAAGTCTTAATAATGAGATAATGAAATTCTCTCAAAGATTTGATGAATCATTCGGGGAGGCATGGGATCGTTACAAAGAGTTTCTCCGCAAGTGTCCGCATCATGGTTTTACCGAGTTAATGCAAATGGATACTTTCTACAATGGTCTGAACCATACTAATCAAGACTCTTTAAATGCCTCCGCGGGAGGTAATTTCCTGAGCAAGACCACAAAAGAAGCCTTGCAAATCATTGAAAACAAGTCCCAGGTCCGCCCTTTCCGAACAAAGACATATCAATCTCAGTCTAATGCTGGACCTTCTACTTCATCTCACGTGAGTACATCTAGCACCGATGCTAAGATTGACAAACTCACGGATATTGTTCAGGCTATGGTTCTTGCTAATCAAAAGAAAGTCACTTTCACACAGACACCATCACATGGTGAAGTGAAGAAAGTTGAAGTTTGTGTTACTTGTGGTGGCCCTCATGCATACTACAACTGTACTGCCACCGATGGTAGTCCGGTTGAAGCCAATGTTATAGCCGGTACTTCACTTCAAGGAGGTAATCAATACCGACCACAAGCTGATCCTCACTACCGTGCACCTAGCAGTATGACACCACCCGATTTTAACCAGAATCCTAACATACAAAACCGGAATCAGAACCAACCTAGAATGAACCAAGGCTATCAAAACCAAGGTAATTTCTATCCCGGACCAAATCAAGGTTTCCAACATCAAGGAAACCTTAATCAAAACAATTTCAATCGAGGGAATCAATTTCATGGGAATATGAATCCTAACCAAGGAAATTTTCAAAATCAAGGCCCTAATCCAAACATTAGAGGCCAGAATTTTCCTAATCAAACTCAAGCCATTGTTCAAAGTGGACCATCATCTGATGAGTTATTGAAGCAATTCATGAAATCCCAAGATGAAATGAACAGGTTGTTGGTCAGTCAGATCGCTGATCTAAAGAAGTCTTTAAATGATCAACCCTCGGGCTCATGAAAACTTTCGAGCAACACGATCGCTAACCCGAGGGGCGATGCAAAGGCGATCACAACCAGAAGTGGTGTTTCATACAATGGACCCGCTATTCCTACTACCTCTTCTTCTTCTCTCCCAAAGGTAGTAGAAAGTGAACCTAAGACGCACAATGGACCTTCGACTCCAATGCCTCCTCCACCAGGAGCAATGAGTCAAGTTACCAAGGATACAACGGACAAGGTGCATTTCTCAAGCCCACGAAGTACCGCACACGTTCCACCTTCGGTAGTCCAAGCTTTAAGTCCGGAACCTAAAGTTCCGAAGACAAATTCTGATCCAGAAATGATTTCCGTCCCGGCTCAAAAGTCTAGTCAACTTCCTTACCCATCAAGATTGCATGATGAGAAGCTCAAAGACAAAACCAAAGAGCAAATGGAAAAAATTTTCCAAATTTTCAATGAACTGCACTTTGATATAAGCTTCGTTGATGCTCTCGTTCTAATGCCCAAATTTGCATCCACGCTTAAAGGCTTACTGAGCAACAAAGATAAGTTATCTGAAATGGCTAAAACCCCTCTCAATGAGCAATGCTCAGCGGTCCTTCTCAAGAAGCTTCCTAAAAAGCTTGAAGACCCTGGCAGGTTTTTAATCCCGTATGATTTCTTGGGGATGGTTCAATGCTCAGCCTTGGCCGATCTTGGCGCAAGCATTAACCTCATGCCACTCTCAGTATGGAAGAAACGGTCTCTTCCTAAACTTACATCTACTTGTATGACACTCGAGCTAGCGGACTGTACAATAACTCGTCTACTTGGGATACCCGAGGATGTCGTGGTAAAAGTAGGGAAGTTTCATTTTCCTACTGACTTTGTTGTAGTAGACTTTGATGCAGGTCCTAGAGTTCCCCTTATCTTAGGGAGAGCTTTCTTGAGAACGAGCCGTGCTCTAATTGATGTATTTGCTGAAGAGTTGACCATACGGGTTGACAACGAAGAACTCACGTTTAATATCAATCAGAACTCCAAACCTCTATCCAAACATAGTCTTGCCACAATTGATCAAAAATCTGAAAGAATCAATGCAACACTCTCAAATTTCACGGTTAAGAGGAGTCACCAAAAACGTGTTGAGCTAAAAGCTATGAAAATCAACCCTGGTTCAAACAAATGGTTTGAAAGTTGTACCAAGGAAGTCAAGAGTGTTCTTGATGATGATGATCTAGAATCGGAGACTTTATCAGAAATAGTAGAAATTGCTAGCTCTAAGAGCACACCACTTGTCCCACCTCCGGAATCAGTTTATCGTATTGAGTTTGTTAACTCTGTGGATGAAACTAAATTCTCTTCAAATGATCCATCATCCATTTCATCTCTTGATCCAATTGTTTCCGACTATTCCATTTCTTCTCTCACACCGGATGAGGAAGATGACAACTTTTGGAATGAAGTCGATGCTTTTCTAAGTGATGAGTCAATTCCAACAGGGGTTGATGATACTTACTTGGATTCAGAGGGGGACATCCTTTTTCTTGAAAGTTTATTAAACGAAGAATCGTCTCCAACCCTCCCTCCCGGACATCTTATTGACAATCACCATAAAAGCTTCAAGTTTAAGCTTAAAAATGTCAAACATGGTGATTTGCTTTTTACTGATGAGGAATGGACATGCATTGTGATGCACATCTTTATTCCATTCTTCACGGATGGTGTGGTTGCTCGTTCCCTTTTCTCTTTTGGGAATGAGGACACCATCTTCGACCCCGGTATTATCCTTTATAGTTTTTACTATTAAAAATACCGGTTGTATCTCGTCAGTGTGGAACTTTCTAATGTTCATATGTTTACTAAAACTGTGAATGAAAGTCCGATCGAGATTGGTTTTCCACGTTGCTTTCCCCATGAACCAATGAATGCGGGGATCGAGTCAAGCTAATGACTCGGCAATCAAAAACAATAGCACACACCACATGGGTTTTCACCCATGAGTACCACCCTAGTGTGGGGGAGTTGCCCCCCGCTGTTGTATATAAGTTTTCTTCTCTAAAAAAAAATGTGTATATATCAAAAACAAAATAATGGCCGTAATATTTCCATTTTACGTTCTATGTTTAAGCATAACTGCCGATACTTTGAATATTGAGGGCAATATTCATTTCTAGTGTGGGGGGGATTGGAATTCTCACGAATTTTATCATGTAATTATATCACCCAATTTCCCCATTTTTGGCCAAATTTTTTTTGGAGTAAGTGTTTTTCACTTACTCAGCATATGGTAATCAGTCCGCCAAGTCTAACACACATAAGGATTGGCTAATCAAGGAGCAAACGGCTCTTGGTAAAGATATCTCAAATCCGTTTATGGCTTGCAATTTGCCCAAAATTGTATGGTGTTCAGCTCACCATATATTTAATTAGTGAAGAGTTGGCTAGCCCGCAAGTTTATGGCTTGTGGTAAAGGCAGTTGGAAAACCATAATTGGTAATCGACTCACCAAAGATAATATTGATAATTTATCTAAGAGTTGGCTAGTCCAGAAGCAAACGGCTTCTGGTAAAGACAAATCAAATCCGTTGAAAGTTGGTGATTTGCTCAAAATCATTTGGTTATCATTGTACCAAGGTTCTTACTTGAACTGAAATAATTGGCTACTCCAGAAGTAATGGCTTTTGGTAAAGAGATGAAATCCATTAATTTTAATCAAAACATTGCTAGGGACTAGCAATATCTTAGTGTGGGGGATATCACCCAATTTTATCATGTAATTATATCACCCAATTTCCCCATTTTTGGCCAAATTTTTTTTTGTCTAACACACATAAGGATTGGCTAATCCAGGAGCAAACGGCTCTTGGTAAAGATATCTCAAATCCGTTTATGGCTTGCAATTTGCCCAAAATTGTATGGTGTTCAGCTCACCATATCTTTAATTAGTGAAGAGTTGGCTAGCCCGCAAGTTTATGGCTTGTGGTAAAGGCAGTTGAAAAACCATAATTGGTAATCGACTCACCAAACATAATATTGATAATTTATCTAAGAGTTGGCTAGTACAGAAGCAAACGGCTTCTGGTAAAGACAAATCAAATCCGTTGAAAGCTGGTGATTTGCTCAAAATCATTTGGTTATCATTGTACCAAGGTTCTTACTTGAACTGAAACAATTGGCTACTCCAGAAGTAATGGCTTTTGGTAAAGAGATGAAATCCATTAATTTTAATCAAAACATTGCTAGGGACTAGCAATATCTTAGTGTGGGGGATTGATGAGTGTCTAAATACTCATCATTTTTGTACCATTTAAACTGCAAAAACATCTGAAAACACTCAGAAATGCATCAAAATGATAAAAATATCACAAATAAGTGTTTTATGTGTTTTAAATGCAAAAATACCAAAATCAGATGAAAAACGTATCAAGTTTGAATAATTGGCAGTTTTAGTCCCCCAAGTTTCAAAAGTTGTCAAATCTAGTCCCTGAAATACAAAAATGTGGAGTTTTATCATTCAAGGTCCCTGAAATATTCTAAGTTGTCAAAAATGGTCCTTGAATGAATCTTTGGTCAAATGGCAGAAAAGGTCCCTAGAGTTTAAAAAAGTGTCATAAATAGTCCTTGGATATTTAAAAAGTGAAAATTATCAAATATTATCCTTGTGCTATTAAAGATTGTCAAGTTTGGTCCTTGTGTTAAGTTTGGAAAAGTGGCAGGTTTAACCCATCAAGTTTGGTGAAATTGCAAAATTGGTCCTTGTATTACTACTAAACCAAACCGGATCCTATATCAAAACCAAATCCAAGCCCAATATACTGCTGGCCCAAACACTAGCCCAACCCACACCACTTGAACCTTGACCCTTGACCCCTATACCCTTGAGCCAGTCCAAATGTAATTTTGACCTGCCATTGCTCTATTTTGAACTCCCCCGTATTATTAATATCTCAGTCAACGAAAGTCAAATACCGTTGTTACTGTTCATCATCCTCACACCATTCGCGCCAAAACCAGTGACTCCTCAAACCACCCTGGTTTCCACCTTTTCACCTTTACACCTCACATTCCCATCTGTATACCAACCCCCCTCCACCTCCACATCCTCCCAAGCTTCATTAATTGTAAAAACCTGCTCAAGACTATTTTGGCGCCAAAACTCCACTTGTATGAATATGATAAAATTTGAGGATCCAATGGCTGAGGTTAAGTGGGAAATGTTCAGAGATGTCGACAAAGCCCTAAAAGATCATTATAAAGAGAAAGAGAAGCAATGTGAAGGAGTATCTAGTGTAATTTTAATTTACTATGTCGTTTTAAACAATTTAAACTTTCCAGTGTTTGTTTAAGCTTTCAAGCTTTGAATTAAGTAATTACAGTGTGTTATAAACCTATTTCAATAAGTAATTTCAAGTTTCATGTTTGAATTCAGTATATGTCAATTTCCTTGTCTAAATTCTCAAATTATGCAAATGTTGTTATTAGTTGTTGCTAAGGATTCTTAAGCTCAAATAAGCTCTTGACAAAGCTTAT
Organism: Chrysanthemum seticuspe; assembly: GCA_019973895.1. NCBI lineage: Eukaryota > Viridiplantae > Streptophyta > Magnoliopsida > Asterales > Asteraceae > Chrysanthemum > Chrysanthemum seticuspe. The sequence continues at coordinate 263,061,638 of BPTQ01000002.1, read as the reverse complement.
AAGCTTTTAGGAACCTTAAAAATACAGTTTTATTCAACAATCCAGAAGTACAAGAAAAATACTAAAAAAATAGTTATAAAATAAAAAATTCAGTGAAGAAGGTGCAAAAGGCTGAAGTAGGGTAATCTTTGGATTGTCCTGGTTTAGAAGCTTTGTGGAAAGCTATTAGGAGTGTTCTTGGTTCCTAGTTCATGGTCTTTGGCTGAAAAAAAAGTTGTAAGCCTTTTGTTCCTTTTTAGCATTTCACTGTGTATGTATGCATTATGCTTTAATTCTCATGTTTTTATGTTTCAGTGGTATTATTAAGTGATAATATAGGTTAAATTAGGTTACTTGTTCTTTAATATTGGATAGTGGTTAAAATCTCATTTTAACAGTTATAATAGCATCATCATCATTCTTGAGTTGTATGCTGTTGTTTAGTGTTTATTTAGTCTTATTAAATGTTAATATAAGGACTGTAATCAATAGCATGGTCTTAATCTTTGTTTTGTTTTGAAAATCACCAAAACAGTCTCATTAAGTGATGTTTGGATTTACTTGTTTAACTGTGATATAGGTTGTTTAAGACTTTGTCCTTGGTTGTTATCTGTCATACTTGGTCTAAATAGCCTAGTGAAACAAAGAAAACCAGTGCTCATAAGTTTAAAAGTCAAAATAATCTTTGATCCAACCTTGTTAGTTAACTGTTGGATTTTCATGATCCATGATCTTGTTTTCATACTTATAAATTGATAACATTGATCAATTCAGTCTCAATCCACCTTAATACATCATAATCAGTGCTTAGGATTGATTCAAAGTTCGTCTTAGTCAACTTATTTGGTTTTTATAAAAAGTCAAAATTTCAGTTTTACAGTTTTTGAATAAAATAGATCAATTTATATAGCACTTAACATTAGCTTTCAAGTCTTAAGCCTTTGGGATATTAATTTTCAACTGCTTAGCTTTATCATAGTATTTTTTATATTTTCTAGATAGCTTTTTAAACAGCTTAAATCTTAGCTTCTTTTTAGACCTTTTTCAAATATGTGCCATGTGCACAGTTTTATAGTCATTTTCACAAGCTTGTCACAAGCTCATAATTGAACCTCAGCTTGTGAATTTTAGTTCTTTGGAAAGCTAACCAAGCCATCTTAAGGTCCCAAGCTTAAAATTCCACTTTGTAGCTTATTTGATAGGGTTGCAACAGGCTTTTAGATCTGTCCATTTCTCAGTTTAGCATAAGTGCTTATTTGCTTATTTCCAGCTTTTCAGTATGCTTATTTGTGTCTTTTAGCTTTATATAAGTAGCTCTAGCTTGTTTATAGCTTATTTCATCCTTGTTTCAAGCTGTGAAGCCTGTTTGAGCTTAAAAACATCAAATAAGCTCATAAACTTTAACTGTTGAGCTTTTAAGCTCTTAATCAGCTTATTTTTAAGTTTGAAAATTTTTGTTTTCATTAAAGTTACTTAATTTAAGTAGTTAAATAGTTTTCAAAAAGAAAAACCACAAAAACATCATTTTAAATATAGTGATAGCGTTTATTTAATATTAATTAGCTTTTTAAATTTTCTTTTCAGCTTATTATTAAGCACTTCTTGTTTTTATAATTTTCTTAGCCTTCTGTCATCATAAGATATTTTTATAAAAAGTTTCATAATTTTCCTATCTTGTTTAGTATTTATTAGAATTTAAAATAGTTAAAATTATTAAATAATTAGTAAAAAAATAAATAAAAAACATAAAAATATCTTTTCAGTTTTAAAATTAGTTTTATAATATTTTAGATTTTCCTAAGTCATAATTTTATTTTTCTAGCTTTATTTCATATTTTATCATATTTTAGGTTATTATTAATAGTTAAAAATAGTTTTTAATTAATAATAATTAAATAAATAGTTTTAAAAATAATTTTAATTTTCCAATAATTTTCTTTTATTTTTAGGATTCAAAAATATCATTTTCATATTTGTAGGTCTTTTATTTCTTAGATCTCACGTTTTAATTTGTACGTTACGTAGTTTATTAAACGTACGTATTTACGTTTCTTTAATCTGATTGTTGTGCTTTACAATTTTGTATCCAAATACATTCCAATCAATCAGTAGTGTAGTTATCCATTAAAATCCTTACTAATCACTATCCTTAGTGATTATTCGACATCTGAACGTTTTTTGAACACCATTAATCCTCCGTGGGACTTAACGACCTGTGGAAACACTATACTCTCCAGATCATAATTGTATTGATTTTAGACAGTTTTAATTTTATTACGGTTGACCATTCACAAGTGGTTAGCTTGTGTGATAAACTTGACTGTTTGGCATCAATTAATTTTTGGCGCCGCTGCCGGGGAGGCTTTAGCGTGTTCTAAACCTTTTTCAGACCCGTACTTGCACATATACCACCTTTTGTAAACAGTTTTTTTTGTAAAGTTATCATAAATCAAAAAGTTCATTAACACTTTTCCTAAAGTGTTAACAAACTCAAAAAAAAAATATAAAACAACAAAACAATCGTAACGTTTTCTATCTTGTATTTTCTTTAAGGTGATTCTTAAAGCGATACAATTTGGTTAAACGAGACGATACCAAAAATATTGTCCAAAAGTTTTTAAACCCTTTACCACAAATCTATACCTACGTCTTTTCAGTGGTACTTAATTAATACATAAAAATCAACCACCGCAAATCAAGGCAGAACACCTACCAACTGGGGGTGTGACCATAATAAGTTCCCAATCTTACAGATCAAAACTTGCCTTTGTGTCCTTGTGATTTGGTGTACCTTTTTCAAAGAAGCCATTTCATTTGTAATTATTGGTTTAAGTTCACTTGTTGTTTTGCCTCGCATTTGTTTTGAAAACTGATTTTTTTACTTAGTGCATGCGCACTCGTTCTTCCAGTTCTACAAGTCCACTGTCTGAGCTTGCAAATATTCCTCGTAGACGTAGAGGACGTTCTGCTCCTTCAGCCGTGACTGAGGAACGTCTAGCATCACCACCCCCTGTCGTAATGGCAGAAGATAAGCCTATGAATGAGCTTCTCCAAGCACCCATCGAGGGTTACGGAGATGTCATTGTTGTCCCAGCCATCGTGGCTGATACCTTTGAGCTCAAAACCGGGTTGCTTAATCTGGTAACCCAAAGCCAATTCTATGGTTTTGAGCGGGATGATCCTCATGCACATATTCGATGGTTTAACAAGATTGCATCAACCATCAAATACAAGAATGTCCCACATGAAGCAATTAAGCTTCTTCTGTTCCCATTCTCTCTAGAGGGACAAGCCCGGAATTGGCTTGAGAAACAACCCCCTCGTTCCATTGAGACATGGGAGGATTTAGTCACCAAGTTCGTTAACGAATTATATCCTCCATCCCGAACTACAAGTCTTAAGAATGAGATAATGAAATTCTCTCAAAGATTTGATGAATCATTCGGGGAGGCATGGGATCGTTACAAAGAGTTTCTCCGCAAGTGTCCGCATCATGGTTTTACCGAGTTAATGCAAATGGATACTTTCTACAATGGTCTGAACCAGACTAATCAAGACTCTTTAAATGCCTCCGCGGGAGGTAATTTCCTGAGCAAGACCACAAAAGAAGCCTTGCAAATCATTGAAAACAAGTCCCAGGTCCGCCCTTTCCGAACAAAGACATATCAATCTCAGTCTAATGCTGGACCTTCTACTTCATCTCACATTTAGTTTTGTCAACAATAATTTTGATTAGGATTGATATAGTAAACTTAAACAATCTTTTAGGATTTAAGATCATTTGAGGACAAAAGATTATTTACATACCAAGGGATCAATCTCCACCCTCCATTTTTATTTGATCTAATGGATGAGATTAATCTCAACAATTAAAAAAACCCACTTTCATCATTTTTTTTCAAATATTAATATCTTTCAAACCGTTAATCGTTAAGCGAAAAAAAATATATCATTGCGACGAGCATTTAATTATCTTTCTATAGATAGGCACTTTGATATACTTTCGACAAAAATATTTTTTTTGTATTTTTCACGTTTTTTTTTAAGTTTTTTCGTTTTTTTACGTTACTGAATTTTGCATTAAAAATCATATATGATAAAACACTAATTTGAATATCACATGTGATATTAGTATAATATCATATATGATATGTAATATCACATGTGATATTAGTGTAATATCACATATGATATTACATATCATATATGATTTAACACTAATATCACATGTGATATTCAATTTAGTGTTTTATCATATATGATTTTCTTCATGCAAATTTCAGTAACGTAAAAAACGAAAAAAAATAACCAAAAAACGTGAAAAAAACGATTTTTTTTTCCTTTTTCGAAAGTATATCAAAGTGCCCGTCTATAGAAAGATAATTAAATGCTCGTCGCGATGGTATAAATATTTTCACTTAACGATTAACGGTTTAAGAGATATTTAAATTATAAAAAATAGGTGAAATAATAAAATGCTTTTAATCTCAGCAATTGATTTTTTTTTAGATGGATGATGGAGATGAGTCCCTTGGTATGTGAGAAAAGTTTGGTATGTAAAATAACTCTACTCATCTTTTAGATACTTTCAACTTTTATTTTTAGTAATAAACAATTTTTTAGATAAAAAAAAATGGGAGATGATTTGTACACATTGTGTTTTGATTTGTACACTCTAATGTGCAACCTGTTAAAGCACAATATATATGCAGTACAACTGTTTAATGCACAATTTTAAGTGTACCAATCAATTTTTGGAGTGTACAAATCATTTCCAAAAAAAATACATATCAGCTATTACAAACCGGAACATTTTGTTAAAAGTTAACCCAAACACTCTTCAAAAATGCTATCGAACTTTTCCACCTATTCATTCACAAAAAGTTTAATAATCCAAACGCTCCTCAAACATAACTTTTGTAAGAAGTTTGTGAGTTTGTTAGTACTCCGTAGTTATGAAGAATGAAAAAACATTTCGTCACCTATCTAAAACCCCTAAAACCCTTGTAGTCGAAAACCCGAAAACTGAGACAAAACATGACTTCAGCTCGTTGCCTCACGACATACTAAACAAAATAGGTTCACATTTCAGTTTACGTGACGTACAAAGAGCATGTTTGGTTTGTAAGTCATGGAGAAATGGTCTCTGGCCATTATGGGAGCAGAAGACTTTCCTACAAGTTCGGCGCGGAGAATGGCGGTGGTTTTCCAACGAGTTTGATGACTTTTTGTATAAGAAGGCGAGTTTGTACATGCTCGCTCTGGTGGATGCTGGTTTGGTGTTTTGGGAGATTGACAAGAACAACAAGGATGGTGATCATACTCTTCCTGTTGTTCCTGGTATAGTACTAATATTATTGTTGTCGAATGAGTGTCTGCGTATGGGTTTATGAGTTTATCTGTTTTCGGCTTGTATTTCATAAGGTTAAGCATGGGCATGTTTTCAAACTTGTGGGCTTATATAGTTTTATAAGCCCATAAGTCCCAAAATAAGCCAAAAATATGAGGCTTATGAAATATAAGGGGGTGTTTGTTTCGGCTTATATAGCCGGCTTATGGCTTATTTGGGTTTGGGCTTATGTTTCATAAGCTCACTTTTTGTGGCTTATTTTGAAACTTGTGAGATTATATAAACTTATCATGACATGATAAGCTTATATAAACCAAAAAGTTTCAAAATAAGCCACACATAGTGAGCTTATGAGACATAAGCCCAAAACCAGATAAGCCATAAGGTGGCTATATAAGCCGAAAAAACACCTCCTTAGTCGAAACGGATAAGCTCATAAGCTATAAATAAGCTGTGTGACCTTTACAAGCTTTATTATTGGTTGAAATTAAATGTGAACGATTATTTTGAGACATGGACAAATAAACAATAATTTTGGAATGGATTCGAGTATCTAATAGGAAGGTGTTTGATAGCTTATCATTGAAGAGTAAAAAAAGTGTTTATGCTAAAGCCACTTAAAAATGTCATAAGGTTTACCATTAATTTAAGTTTAGCCAAACACCCCCTTAGACAGAGTTTGAAGTTTTGATGACAAATATGGCATTTATAGGGTTAAAAGTGATTGTATATGGAGTCAGTGTATATGTTTGACTATTAGTTATTGCGACATTGATGATTATTTGGGTTATCCAGTTGTTGCGCTTGTGGATATTAAGAAAAAAGACAAATGATCATTTTAGGGGGTGTTTGGGACTGCCTATATCTAAGTGCTTATTTTAGTTTAAAATAAGCAAATAAAAAGTTATAAGCTCTTTCGCCTCCTAATCCGGATGGTCTTGCAGTGCATAGCCGTTTTCTTTTTAAGATTGTTTATAAGCACTTAAATAAACCTCTTAAAGTGTTCAATTATCCTAGCGCATTTCATTTCTTTGAGTAAACAAAACAAAATGGTTTGTTTGTGGTATTTATTTATGTGTATTGTATGCGGTACTTGAAGATTTTGTGTTTATGTTGATTGGTTATTGGTATGATTCTTATATCATAGGTATTAGGATTAGGCTTGTTGCAATTTTAAGAAGTTAGGGGCCTTAAATCACAGGGGTTTTTTCTTGCAATCTCGCAACTATTGCTTGAGTTCTGTAGTGGTTTAGTTTGCTGATAGTCAAGCTTGGGGGATTGAAATTAACATATACTACGTATTACTATATGCGCCGGGTTTGTTGTTAATTGGGAATTTTACCAATTTCGGTACATTTTAATCAATGTATATGCTATTTCTTATTTTCCCCAAATAGTTTGCAGCGAAATTCCGTCTGTTATATTGGTCTATATACTTATCTCTTTTTTTTCTTTTAAAAGGGGTTTATAGATGTATAAGTTTATGAATGTTTTATTTAAACAAATGCAGCTGAACCGCCAAACATGAAGGAAGCTGTCACGTGGTTATATCAAGCTTCTAAATCTGAATATGTTCGTCAGCAATACCAGCTCGCCCTTTGTTTGCAGCGGGCTATTGGAACAAACCAGAATCTGAAAGAAGCGGTAAAGATACTTTCATGCAACTATCAGTTAATAAGACCCTTTATAACATCTTAGTTTCTTCTCATATCATTCAAGTGGAACTCACAAATCCGGACAAAATAGTCAACGGTAGTTTGTTTAGGTTTATAGTGCAACTTATGGGCTTACTGAACTCTTGAAAACTTATTAAGCTCAATTTTTAGGAATAATGAGGTTATCAACTTGAGCATAGGACTTAAATATGCCATAAGCTCATAAGCCCTTAAAAGGAGCATATTAGCTTTATCAAAAGTTCAATAAGCCCATAAGCCAATACTAATATGTTGCAAAAGCATTAATCTTTTAATCAAATGGCAATCCTTTGTCAGATTTAGCAAGCGCAAGAATCAGAGCGGGGCAGGATCAAAGTCTTAATTTTGTTATGTTTTTCAACAGGCGAGTTGGTATTTACGAGCTGCAGAAAGTGGGAATTTTCATGCTATGTATGAAGTAGCAATTTGTTACTCTACGGGACGGGGGATCACTCAAGACCGTCAAGAATCAAAAAAATGGATGAAGTGTGCTGCTGATCATGGGCATGGAAAAGCTCAGTTTGAGCATGGACGCACTCTAATTTCGGTACTCCTACAAATAACACTTCAGTTATTCAATAGTATTCTCCCATTTCCTCTACAAAATTGAGTTTTAAGCATGAAACATATTTAATGATGTCAGTCAAAGCACTATTTGTTTTTGGCAAACTTTTTGCCTTTAAATAGTTTACTTGTTTACAATTGCCAATTTTTTTACTCTAATTCTTACCCACATACCCAAAAGTATACTGGAACTCATCTTGTATAGTACTGCATCTGCACATTCCAACTCTCTGCAATTTTGAGCATTTGTGTATACCTTTTTACTCTAATGCTCATAACTTTCAGTATAATATTATTAACAATGCTATCTATTAAGACTACCACAGGCTTCCGTACTTTTGTGAACAATCGTGTGTTTCGTACGGTCTAGCTAGAGTCATTCTTCTAAGCACACTTGCAGTTGAGTCATTGGAGGAATAACAGCCATATTCTCAATGATATTCCTCCAATCATTAGACATGTTTTCCATCTTTAGCTTTTTAAGCACATTCGACACTTCTTTGAGAATTCACAGTTGAAGAAGAGAATCATGTGAGAAAACACCTTATACCAATTGACCATAGGCATCTCCTCTTGGATTACATTCCAAACTTTCTTTACTGAGAACGCCATGAACTGTTTGGCCATTGCCAACTGCCATTATCAATATGAGCCACTTTGATGTTATCTGATATTCTGGCCTCATGTCTGTTCCTGCAAGTGATTAGACTACTCAAATGCCAACATTTTATCATGGCCATTGCTAAGGGCCTGCCTTCACACCCATTTGACCCAGAGTCTTTCTTTTCTAGTCACAATGTTCCAAATTTGTTTACACAGTAAAGGCCGAACTGCTTTAGACCAAGACCACCTTGATCCTTAGGTTTACATGAAGCTCTAAAAGTAGGACCCTAAATGAGAACTTAAAAGTAGAAGTCTTTTTGTGAATGCAATTTGCCTGCTTTAAAACATTAAATTCTATTAACAGGAAGGGCCGAGACTTCATGTTAAATGTTTATACTCCAACTATGTTGAACTGAATGCTAATGAGACTTGTTGTGCTTCACTTGATTAACAGGAAGGGCTAAGACTGATGGGTGCAATGTACTTAGATATGGCAGAGCGTCGTGGTGTGAAGGCAGCGACTGATGTGAAGAATGCTATGCTTCTAACCCTCCCACCTTCTTCGAGAGAGTCGGTCCGTATTCTTGTTCGCAGTTGGCACCCTACTCGCCCAAGTCGTTGGCGGTTGCGTCCCGGCTTTTTCTGAATATAGTGTGGGGCTCACAACTAAAAGGCTTTATGATAACAGTAACAATATATAGAACTAAGAAGAGATATATAAACTAGCACACTGCACGCCTAGTCATATAGTCATCTACGTTTAGTGGCAGATTAATCAATATTTTGGCGTATCTTATTTTAGTTTTGTACATGCTAATGAGAACCATTATTAGGTGAAAGTTCATCTACCTTTTTCCCTTTCTATATCATCCGTTTCAAATGAAAACCGAAGATGTTTTCATGCCTATTTATAGAACATATAAAGTACTTTCAAGTGTTGCGCTTCTATTTTAGGTACCATTTTTGTAGGAGTCATATCGGAAAAACGGTTTGATCAGGTATTAAGTTTATACACTATGATAAGTGTACATAAAAATATGATAAGTGTGCGAATAAAACACTTATCTTCTGCAGTACGCGAAATCTATATAAAAATATGAAGAAATGAGTAACACCATACCATCCGAAAACCACAAACAGAAAAACAAAGTTTCTTTCAAAATCAACCAGGGCTCCGCTGCGAGGTTTATAGGTCATTACGCAAACAGTCAATTGCAAAAACGTCCATATCGTTACAGAGAAAGTCCCTCAGTTAAATTCACCTCATTTTACGAAAATCGTTCTTAACTTCAACATTTAATAACACTGTTTCTCGTGATTTTTAGTTTTACATAAATACTTTTAATTTCGTATAATTAAGTTAATTGGTTTTAACTTTTAAAGAGGTGGCATTTTTTTTAATGTTTTTTTAAAGTCTCTTTTAATTTATTTGCCAAACAATTTGATATAGATTATTGCTTATAATTTATTTTTATCTGCTTAAAACATTTTGTTAGTAAAAACCAAAATCGATTTAAATGAGATATTAAAATAACTTAAACTCTTTTCACGCAAAACTCACAATGACTATTTCTGTTATTTTCCACAAAGAGTTACTGTTCATTGAAATTAAAATTAAAAAGCTGCCGTTAAAAAAATTCTTATCTAACAATTAAACATTTAAAAGCACAAGAAGGAAAACATTAGCCATCTAAACACTTTTTATACAACGCGAAATCCTTTTAGTACCCCGAAACAAGTTTCATAACCTGCTAAACATATCTCACTCCGTCGAAAGAGATCATGTTTCGAGTTTTCGTGTGGTGTTTCAGATTTTTGTTGCCAACCCTACGCAAGGTATTTTTAATTTTATGTATGTTTGACAAAACTAGTAGCTGAAACTGCTAAAGATTTTGTTTTTAAATATGGTTAACAAAGATTGTAGCGAAACTTAGAGCATCCACTATGAAAATAGATCAAGTAGAGGGAGTACTCTGCATGAACCTCACTATGGAGACTAAATAATCGGTTTAATTCTTTTTTCCTGGTTTTTATTTTTGGCAAAGTACAGAAAAGGTCCTACAAATTACATGGTCCATTAAGAAACAACAAGGATTTACGAATGAATGTACTACATAACATATTCGGTTACATTGGTTTGTCTTTGGGTACATTGCGCGGGAGTCTGTTCATAACATTCTCATCCACTATCTTGTAATGTCTTGAAAAGCTTCTGTGTATTGTACCAGCACAACGATCAACTTGTGCTTCATATTTATTGTACAATGCAGGTAGGGTTACCGACAAAATTGTTCCTGAAATCACAGTTGAATCCAAAAACATGTTAGTAATTACACAGTTGCTAAAACTTAAATATATGGTAGCTGGTTTCAAAAATACGATAACCACAAACATCAAGACGCTAATGCTATACCTTATTTTGTTTATACTGGTTTCCCTTCTTCTAAAGTTAAGGATATGATAGACAGAAAACAAGAAAAAGACAGTGGAGGCGTCCAGACGCAAACAGAATACATATCTCTTAAGCTCTGTCAATTTTCAGGGACATGCGGTTTATGACTTTTATCAAGAGGCCAACTTTTTCTTACGTGAGTAGCCTACAGTGATTGCTGCTTCTAAAAGTTTTTCAGAATCCGAGTACCAGCATACGTATTTACAAAGATGCTCAAGTTTTCTCTACCAGTTCACTGACTGCAATTCTCATGCTAAAACATAACACCAGTTGCAAGGCCATTTATCTCAAGGTTCTCTACCTTAAATAGAAGTATGAAAATGTGATGCAAATGGAAGTGACATGGTTCAAATGCACGATTGTAGCTCCATGTCCAATGACACTAATGCACAGAATCTCATGTGTAATATTTATTTATTTTATGGATGCAACTAACAATCTTCACAATATTAACAAATATCTCACAAAATTGCCCCAAATGGGACTAGTTCCCACAACCACTAGGTTGGGGAGCATCTCACACATATCACTAGACGGCAAGCCCTAGTTGCACAAAATCCTATGTATTTACAGACTTTCCATTCACTTACAAGATTCATCATGCGCTAAGACCCTTAAAAAATAGCTCTAATTTCTAAATCATAACAGCTGGCTTATATTCTTAGCCTTCTCTTACTTCAAACTTGTATCTACACTCACCCTTCCAATGTACATTACTTGGCTTGCGTTAAACTGAGAATACAACATATCTAGTGTCATTTCCAATTATTCTTAGGATTTGAGAAAGAGAATAGCAGAGTTGTGCAATTAATAGTCAAGATGCAATCCACTGATTTAAAGTCAAACGCTGGTAAGAGCTCAATGCTAGCATAAACAAGCACATAACACATACACACAGCTTATATAGAATAAAAATCTACAAGCGGAATATGTTTTGTGTATGTTATTAAAGGCATTCGATATAAGATGATGAGAAAGATGCATGTAATAGCTCAGCATACTGATAACGCTCCCAATGTATGAACACCATTAGTACTACACTAACAAATTTACAAGACAATTTTATACAATGGAACTTAAATATTCTGGATTCATCAGCAAACTATCGGATGTGAGTAATGCTTACTAGAGGATTCACGCAACTAGTGGTTGGAAGCGATAAATCACATGGCCGGTTGTCTGAGATGGCTTATTCACAGGAGTCGGTGTGGTGAGATCACAAGTGGTAGATAGAGACGCAGACAGGGGTGAGAAAGATGTGGATAAGAAGTGCCAACATTTGGAGGACCCTTTTAGACATTTTTGTCAAAATAATTGTGATCGTAGGAGTATGCTAAGTATACCAGATATCATATTCTAAGCATTATGTTTGCCTATTTAGCTTACTCCGCCTCTGATCAACACCTCTGACCAAATACCTAATACTGGATTCACCAGCCCACTTCTCCCCCACACCATTCTCGCCCTCCTGGCTCATCCCCGCCTAAAAACCACCACTTCTAATCACCACCACTCCCATTCCTCATGAACTAGGCATGCCAGACCACCTAAGCGAATCCAATACCCGACACTCCAAGTACCAATATATGTAAATTTACAACCAGCCGTCTTGTGAATTCACCACTTCCAGTCTGCGGGTTCCGACCATCAGCCCCACCGAGATGTATCTAGTTTATTCTCAACTCGTAAATTCGTTTCCATAATCCATCTAAACAATTTGAGCATGTTGGTAGATTTGACACGAGAAGAAACCCAAAAGTTATTGGAGTTGACCTAAGAAAAACTTGATGGGTTGAAACGAGTCAACGATTATGAGAGAATAAACAGACTCCTCAAAGGGTGATAGGGGGAACATGAGCACCGCTGCCACCGTCGATGACATGTCATATTTCAAGTTCTCTATGGATACAATGTGTATGTGATGCGCTTCTTATATGTCTACAGCAACCTAAAAATTTCTAGTCTTCTCTTCTCTCAAATTTGTAAGTCTACTCATAATAATATAATCTCGCATAAATAGAACTGAGCACACAACAATATCAGTATCATTTCCGACCATTCTTAGGGTTTATGAGAAGTACTACAATAGTTAAGCATTTAAACGTCAACTTGCAATGCACTTATTGTGTTCCAACACCTCTAAGAGATTAAAGCTATCAGAAACATGCAGACAACACATACAAAGATCTTACATATATTAAACATCAACAGTGTAAACAATTTTAGGGGTGTTTGTTTAAGCTTATATGTGGGCTTATAAGCTTATTTGGTTTCGGCTAATATTTTATAAGCCCCAATTTTCCGGTTATTGTGAGACTTATGGGCTTTTATACGATTATTATGATAAATAATCAAAGTCTCAAAATAAGTCAAAAAATTGGGGCTTGAAATATAAGCCGAAATCAAATAAGCTCATAAGGACACATATAAGCTTAAACAAACACCCATCATGGAGACTAACACTCGTACCTATATACGCAAGCGTGAAGAAAGAGATTAAACTCCCAAGGACAGATAACAGCCACAGAAAGCCCACTACCTGCATCTTTTAACAAAACATGTTGTCATGTTCCCTTTACCATTACAAAACAAATGTTTCTTTATCAATTATCAGTAAACAGAATATTATATATAGAACCTAACATGTCTATATGAAGTTGTGATAACAGACCGTGAAGAAGAGCCTAAAGTCCTTGCCAAGGGTGATATCATGCGCCATAAGTAACATATAGTTCACTTTAATACGAAAAGACGCAGCAGCATAATTGACCATCTCCTCCGACAATACTAGTTCAGGCAACGTCTGAATCTGCCTGCAATTTCAAAACAGCTAATATCAACCAAACGCCCCAAACTTACCACTCAACCATCATCACACTATCCAAAAGTAAAAAAATCACACATACTTATCCCTCATAGACGCATAATTGGCATGTAGAAACCGCAACACTATCAAAAACAGCAAAACATTGGAACAAATCGTTAAAAACGATAATCCTGATCGCTCAAATACTAGCCACGCGACAGTCGCAACAATAATAATCCCTAACGAAACACGCCGCCTCTTCCACAACAAAACATCCGCCGCTAACAATCAAAACACAAAACATAAGTCAACATCCCCCCAAAACATCACAAATTTGAACAAAACGCTGAAACTATCAATTATTTCGGCACGGTATAACAGTTGTAGATCTAAACTTAATAGGCCTAAAGTTAGACCTAAAACCACTTGGCAACGTCGTTGTAAAAGAAGTGGGTCCCTGTCTGCAGTCATCAACACAGAGAATAGTCTCTAACTTGTATAAATTATGTAATAGTATTTTTATAACTAAACTTGAATTTTTTATAAAATAATTGACAATTAAAGGTGAGAAATAAAATTAGGTTAAGAAGTACCTTTACCGCCGCCCATCAACTGATGAATAGTGGACTGGCGATCAAATAAGCGGTAACTAGTGGAAGTTGAGCACGTGCTGTTATCTCTATCCACGTGATCGCAGGCATCGTGTGAATCATCCATTGTGATTTCACTAAAAATCAGTTGAGAGATAAATCAAAGAGGATTGGTATAGTGTAATGAATTTTTATATATAAACAAAAATTGTATACGACAAAAATGAGAAGCTAAAAAAGTGGGGGTGGTGGTTAGGTATTGGTATTGGTATCTAGGCGTTGAATTGATGATGCCGTCGGCATGTTTGTTTGTTCATCACCGTTTTGGAAGAACTGTTTCTTTTTTTCATTTCTTTTGTTTTGTTACATTAATGGACCTCAAGTTTTCATTTTAAGCTTTTGAGCGTTTATGTAATTATCTATATTAACTAAAAAGCGGGGAACACATGTGCTCATGCCATGTGTCCCAGCATTTATTGTTAAGTTTCGCAACTTGGCAAGAATGGCCCCTCAGGTTTAGGTGTCGCTGCAAACTAAATCCAAACATTAAATGCAAAGTTTCACAACTTGGCAAAAACAGTCCCTGAGGTTTAAGTATCGTTGCAAAGTAAGTCTGAACATTAAATGCAAAGTTTCACAGCTTGGCAAAAACAGCCCCTGAAGTTTAAGTGTCGCTACAAAATAAGTCCTTAGAAGCCAATCCCGCTGCATCGCGCGGGTTTCTACACTCGTTATGTCTATCTATTATCTTTGTGCCAGTCATCCCGTAACAAAATCGTTTGATAACGTTGTAGTCGTTCTAATTATAAAGTGTAAAATGACGTAAATCATTAAGGTAAAATCTACTTAAATAAATTTGAAGGTATATATATAAATTTGAAAATATATATGTAATTTAATAAGCATAACGCTAACAGCAAAATTCTAATATTTTCTCATGAAGCGTCTTGAATAAAAACAATTGTATAAAATGCAAATGTTAGTTGCTTGTTGCCAAACAAGTTTTGCATTTAAAGCACTAGTTGCTCCGAAAAGCCTACATGTTTGCAGTCAAACATGACCTCATACAAAGTTGTCGGGTCATTTTAAAAGCATTAATTTTAGGGGAAATCTTACCTGCTTTTCCAAGCAGGAAAGTTACCTCCTTTCCTTTGTAAAAGGAGGGGGGAAACATGTACGTATGAGACAATGGAGGGGCTTAATTATAAATTTTTTAAAATTTTTACAAAGCAAAGCAGGCAATTGCCTGCTTTGTTGATGCAGGTAATATTTTCCCTTAATTTTATCATGAGGTATCCTACTTTGGTGAAATTGTGTGTTGTTATTATTGTTGGAATTTAATATTTTATTATGCACACAGAGTTTTGATGGAACGTACACAAAGTTAAACTTTGTTAGGGTGCGTTCGGTTGGATACTTTTGATTGACTTCTATGCTTGATGTGACAATAAAGTTTTGTTTGGTTCATTTTTTTGAGAAAAGAAATGATAGATGGAATGAATTTTCATTCCACATCAAGTTAGAGGGTTTTGTCAAAAACTATGGGACCCGCCACTTTCTACTTTCACATACTATTTTTATTTAAGTTTGTAAATAATATTTTATTATTATAATTTTATTATACAATACATTTAATAAATATATTTTTTCTCTCCAAATCCAAACCCACTTATAAACCAAACGGACACTTTAGGGTGCGTTTGGTAGAGAGAAATTCAGAGAAAAGAAATGAAGTAGAGAATAGAATCTCAGAGAATAAAAATCAGTAGAGAATTGTGTTCAATTCTAATGTTTGGTAACAATAGAGACTTGACCCGAGAAATGAAAAAAAATATATATATTTAAATTATTTTAAAAAAAATATCTTTTTTTAAAAATTTTTTTTTTAAAAATTTATGTACTTTCTTTAAAAAAAAATTATTTTTTAAAAATGTATTTATTTAAAAAAAAACTTGTTTTTTTTTTAAATATTTTTTTTAAAATGTATTTATTTAAAAAAAACTTATTTAAAAAAAAAATTAATTATTTTTTAACTTTTTTTTTTAATTATTTTTTAAAAATGTATTAAAAAAAAAAAAAAAAAAAAAAAAAAAAAAAAAAAACTTGTTTTTTTTTAAAAAAAATATTTTTTGAAAATATATTTATTTAAAAAAAACTTATTTTTTTTTTAAAATATTTAAAAAAAAATATTTTTTAATAATGTATTTAAAACAAAACACATTATTTAACAAAATTGTAGTTGAAAAAAAATGCCATGGACCAATTCTCTGAATTCTCCACCAAATGAATGGAAATAAAGTTGCAAAAAAATACAAAGGGATGATTTCCCAGAGATTTCAGAATTCTCCGCTTCCCAAATTCTCTGTACTACCAAACATGGGAAATCAACCAATTTCCATTTCTTTGCCCCCATTTCTTTGTACCAAACACACCTTTAGGGTGTGTTTGGTAAAGAGAAAAGAAATTAGAGAAATGGAAATTGGACTTATTATTTCCATTGTTTGGTAGAGAGAATTAAAAAAGTGGAGAATTTGGTAAAGAAATAGAGAGAAACTGAGAGAATTTGGTAGTGCAATTTGGCTAGCTTCATTTCCACTATTTTGGTGGAGAAATTGGAGAAATGGATTATTATTATTAATTTTTTTGCAAAAATGTTTTTTTTTTTTTTTTTTTTTTTTTTTTCAACTATAATTTTGTTAAATAATGTGTTTTGTTTTAATACATTATTAAAAAATAATTTTAAAAAAAAAATATTTAAAAAAAAATAAGTTTTTTTTTTAAATAAATATATTTTCAAAAAATATTAAAAAAAAAACAAGTTTTTTTTTTTCTTTTTTTTTAAATACATTTTTAAAAAATAATTTTAAATTTTTTTTAAAAAAAGAATATATTTTTTTTAAAATAAGTTTTTTTTAAATAAATACATTTTTTAAAAATAATTTTTTTTAAAGAAAGTACATAAATTTAAAAAAAAATAAAAAAAATATATATATATATATTTTTTTAAATAATTTAAATATATATATATATTTTTTTCATTTCTCGGGTTAAGTCTCTGTTGTTATCAAACATCAGAATTGAACTAAATTCTCTACTGATTTCTATTCTCTGAGATTCTATTCTCTGCTTCATTTCATTTTTTTGAAATTCTCTCTACCAAACGTGCCCTTAGAGTTTGTTTAGCCCCACCACTAATCAACTTATATAATGCTAGGAATTAGGGGTGCTATTCGGGTCGGGTTGGTCGGGTTCGGGTCAAACGGGTCGGGTCCAAGTCGGGTCGAGGGTAAAAATAATATACCCGAACCCGACCCTACTTGAACTCGGGTTAGTCGGGTTCGGGTCAAGTCGGGTCGGGTCAGGTCGGGTTCGGGTCTGGCCATTTACAAAATCATAGAATTTAATTTCTAAAATAACACATGTATAAATGACACATTTTTTTTGTTGCATTTGTTTGTTACATATTTTTTTCGATAGAACTGTGTCATATGTTGTTCTTGGAAGTAGTACTTATTTGTTGGATAAGATTGATAAGTTACCTGGGCAGCCAGCAAATGTAGATTTTGATCAGTATTCAGGTTATGTTAATGTGAATAAAGAATCTGGGAGGTCATTGTTTTACTGGTTGACTTAGTCACCAGCTAACTGAAACCCGGAAACTAGACCATTGTTGCTGTAGCTCACTGGTGGTCCTGGTTGTTCTTCAGTAGCTTTTGGTGCAGCTGAAGAGATTGGTCCTTTGCATATAAAGTCTGATGGCAAGTTAAGATCTTTTAGTGACACTTTTCAAAATTCAAAGTATCCATTGGTTGTGAATATGATTAGGGGCCGTAAAGTTGTGATCTTTTAGCTTATACTTCATAAAGATTAAAAAAAAAAAAAAAAAAAAAAAAAAAAAAAAAAAAAAAAAAATCCTAACTCGGGTTAGTCGGGTTGACCCGAACCCGACGAAGCAAAGTATTTAAACCCGATACCCGACCCTAATTCGTACTCGGGTTAAACGGGTTGACCCGATTGACCCGAGTTAGATTTTGGACACGAGTAACCCGACCCGAATTGACTCGGGTCGGGTTCGGGTCGGGTCGGGTCGGCCCGAATGACACCCCTACTAGGAATCATGGTCCTTTCATATTAACAATTAGAGCAATGGGTATGGTGACATGGCAAAACTTTTCATTTGAGTCTTACGGGATGTCACATCACTATAACAAACCTCCTTCTACAACCTTCACTTATCACAAGTTTACAAGTAACCACAACTTACAAGGACAAAAAAGACGAAATTTTGCTTCGCCGTGCAGACGAGTAGTTGCTTCATGACGAGCTGTAGCGAGGTTAACCAGTGTGGCGGCGAGCTACGGCGAACCGGCCATGTCACCACGGCGAGCCACGGCTAGCCCCACACCGATTGCTCTTATATAAGTAATATTTTCTTTTAAGATGATGCGAGCTTTCTAGCCAAAGCTTATAAATCAGGTCAAAATGTGTTATAAATTGTTGTTGAGTTGTTTTTGAGTTTTCGAAAGCAAATGAGGCAGTAAAAGTAAAGGTTAAATGAAAATTAATTTTATAAACAGCATACAATGAGAACATTTTACGTTAAAAATTGTTAGTATTCAAGCATCTTTTTTAGGACTTTAGTAAAGCATTATTTAATGCAAATTGTCGGGAAATATTGATTTTGAGGCTTTTATTCATATTTTAAAAAACTTTTAGTATATCGGACATAATTTTTGGCCCACGAAAATTAAAAGTTTTTGATGCTTCAATAACCCTCAAAGACAAAAGCGGTAGCGTTTTGTACATAATACTTATTCGATAGCAAGCGTTTAGGAGAAACTAGCAATTAGCGGTAGCGTTTTGTACATAATACTTATTTGGAAATACGCAACTAGCATACTTCTAGTAGAATTTACGAGTGACTAGCCACTTAACTAGGCCTCCGTTTCGAACTCGGCTGAAGCCACTTAACTTTTCATAACCTCAGTTTTTCTTTGTCCAAACAAAACTAGCGTTTGCACTTACTAATTATGACTATACAACATGTTATCAAACATTTTATCGAAACAAACTTCCTGTTACGCTACTGTTCTCTGTTTACCGTTATTATTCTCCGCTACTACTTACTGCTACTGCTTTTTACTATCTCCAAACATAGCCAAATTGTTGCAAATTACAAAGCATCTTAACTTTCTTTTTGTGGGAAATTATATCTTTACTATCTCCAAACATAGCCAAATTGTTGCAAATTACAAAGCATCTTAACTTTCTTTTTGTGGAAAATTATATCTTTACTATCTCCAAACATAGCCAAATTGTTGCAAATTACAAAGCCTCTTAACTTTCTTTTCGTGGAAAAATATATCTTACTATCAAATAATAATAAATTGGTAGCCTAATAATGTAACAAACCTCGTATTTCAAGGACTTGTAGGAAATTAAAATCATCTTTTTACGATTAGAAAACCGTTTAATTCGGTGGCGCTTACCTTCTTGGAAAAATTAGTCCCATGCCACTAGAAGGCTCGAAGCACGTGGTGGTAATTCAATATTAGGCTTTTACGAATCCTAATTCAAATAGCAATGCATTTTGATTATTCTAGCCCTCATTCTAATTACAGTATACTCTAAATTCTAATTCCATATATTGTTTATTGAAGTGCCTAAGTCGACCTTATAATTAATGATTGTTGGTGTTTGTTGCAGGGTAATTTTAAAAAGGTCATAGGGTTTATACATCACTTACCGCTCTCACGTCTCTTATTATCCGCTTTATTAATAAGACAAGATGATTTTTTATCTCAAAATATGGTTTCATTGAAACATGTCAAACTTCTCACTTTGAAGTTAGTATCGATTATTTTGCCATTAATAGCTTTTAGGAATCCTAATTCAAATAGCAATGCATTTTGATTATTCTAGCCATCATTCTAATTACAGTATACTCTAAATTCTAATCCCATATATTGCTTATTGAAGTGCCTAAGTCGACCTTATAATTAATGATTGTTGGTGTTTGTTGCAGGGTAATTTTAAAAAGGTCATAGGGTTTGTACATCACTTACCGCTCTCACGTCTCTTATTATCCGCTTTATTAATAAGACAAGATGATTTTTTTATCTCAAAATATGGTTTCATTGAAACATGTCAAACTTCTCACTTTGAAGTTAGTATCGATTATTTTGCCATTATATATATTAACTATAGAGCAGGGCACACGTTCTTCACATGCCACGTGTCAACATTAATTGCTAACTTTCGCAAGTTGACAAAAATAGTCCCTAATGTTTAAGTGTCGTTGCAAAGTAAGTCTAAGTTGGCAAAAATAGTCCCTAAGGTTTAAGTGTCGTTGCAAAGTAAGTTCTTTGTAGCCACGAAAAATAGTCCCTAAGGTTTGAATTGTCTTTGCAACTAGCCAAATAAATAGACAAACAATTTTTTCGGTCATTCATCAGTTCCAAATTCACGTCTACAAAAGCAATCCCGCTGCATCGCGCGAGTTTCCACACTCGTATTTACTATAATCCATACCTTCTTTTGTTTTTTTTGTTTTTTTGTTTTTTTTGTTTTTTTTAATTCAAAATAAGCTATATAAAACTATATATATTCCCACAATTATATATAAACGAGCAAGATTGCCCGCGCGTTGCTGCGGGGCTTTATCGTTATATTATCCTACATTTTGTATACGGTTTTTTTTTAAGGTTTTTTTTAATGGTTTCACGCGATTAAGTTTTGCATAATTTCACCAATGAATAAGCGACAAAGTCAAAAATAGTGGAAGATAATGAATTTCATAATAATAATATTAACAAATACAATACCTAAAATTTGGAGCGTGTCAGATGGGCAATCATCGTGTTATGAAGTTAAGGAGATGTTATATGATTAATTCGGCCCTGATCAACTTTTAGCCAAAATGCACACATTTTTTGGATGTAAAACTATGCTTAACAGAAAGTAAACGTAAAAGAACATAATTAGTGCCGCGGCAGAGACTAAAACTATACATAGCAAAAAGTAAAAAGATGTTAGCTAGCCAAGTGCACACATTTTTTTGGACGTAAACAATACACATGTTATCATTATTTGAAAAATAACCAAAGTCTATGCTTTTACATATAATAATAGTTAATATGGAACATCATCTCAAATTAGCAAAATGCAATATTTGCCAACGTCTTTGTTACCATCAGAGATGCAAATTGATGCAATGTTCCTGCAAAAGAAAATAAAAGGCATTATGAATGAAATATTATCTTGCAGTTAAAGAAATTAAGAAAGATTTTACTACATTTACTAATTATTGATAAAATGGAATACATCATACACAAAAGATTTTCTTCACAATGCTAACATACTATGACATCAAACTGGAAAAGCAAAAGCTACCTTACATGATCCTCTGTGGTGTCTCTCTATCTTACGTTTGATTACTCTCTCAATTTGATTTTCTCAAGCCTGTTTGTTTATGAGTGTGACTTATTTTCATCATGTGTCACCAACAATTTTTTCCTTGTTCTTTTATAAAGGATCATGATCCACACATACCTTCCTGTCCATTTTAAATTCACAATACTAACTTGCACGATTTCCAACCAGTACTCTCTATCTCCTTTTCTGCAGCTCACATTCATTACCAAAAGTTCCAAGATGGGCGGGTTGGGTAACAGGTCATTTTTTAGCAAAGGGCCTAAAAGCGTTATAAAATTTTATAAATAATTAATGTGTTAACCACGATTGAAAACATACCATCATTGCGCTAATAACTTTATTCATTTCGTCATGGAATTTCTTGTCTTTCTACCCACTCAACACAAACCTGTTTTAGAACACAAATAGACCCATTTTTGAGTAAATTGGGTGAATTTGCTACGTATGGTTAGGGATGCTTATCTGTTAATAATAGCCAGGCCACCCTCAGCCATTATTTCAGTCATATTTTAACACTTAGAATACTAAGTTACTGTCTAAAACATTGACCAACTAATGCACCTTTTTTTTTTTTTTTTTTTTTTTTTTAAATAGTCCCAAAAACATATACCCGTCTTTCTTCTTTTGGTTTTTTTCTTGCTTTCTCTTGTGGTAGTTTCTATTTTTTTTAATCCATTATAATCATTCCACAACTCCGGTCTTAGTTCCTAATGAGCCAAATGTTCAACTACATTTGTTTAAAACCATACTATTTATCCTTTATCAAATGAGCAGAATTATTAAATCAAATAAACAGAATTACTAAGTTGTTATCAAATAAAGCACAAAGCATAATCAGATAAAAAGTATACTGCCAATCCTTAATCATCAAATGTATATATACTTATCAAATGAACAGGGGCGGAGCCTACCTAATAACAGCGGAATGATCAATAAATTTAATTGCCACAAATCAACATCACATTATCGCTACAAATTGCAGCCATATCAAAATAGAAACACATCATTACATGAGGGAAAAATTACCGTAAAAGTCGTTGCTGTGACTCAAGGGTCGGTGTTTTCCAGAGCATTACCTCCATATCATTTGCAGAATCATTTGTTTCAGCATGCATAGTGTTGAGCAAATTTACAGACTAAAATCATGTAGCTTCCATCTATCTTTCCTGTATACGACCGTACATGGATTTTCTGTTCCTGAAACAATTATGTTTAAAGATGAAGAAGAACTATGCATACATATTGGGTTAAGTTAAACATATCATGATCATTTATGCAAGTAACTAACTGTTTACTAAGGAACACTTCATTGCAATATGCAACCCTTGTTTTCGAAACCCGCAACAATGAATCTCTTGCCTCAAGTGTTTGAAACGATTGTGTAAGATGCTCAACCTCAGACTCAGAATTAGATATATGAAGCATACATCAAGAACAGCCTTTAATAACATCTCTGCAGGCCCAAGCTTAACATGTGTGTCATCTTTATACTCTTTTAGCTTCCGATCTTCTTCTTTTGTTGGAGAATTTTTAATAAATTTTCAAAAAGGTCGGTCCGTAATGTATCTGCATTGCTTGCATAATTATCCAATCTCAAAACTGTTAAATAAATCATCATAACCCTTAACTTTTAATGAAAATGTTGTTGAATCAAATAATATTACCTTCAAAAAGTGCATCACAAACTTCCTCAATCGTCACATTTAGCGCCTGAAGTAAAATTGCAATGTTGCTAACAGTGATGCCATCAGCATCAGCAAGCCGTGAACCCATCAGCATCAGATAGCCGTATGCAGTTGCAAGAACCATATCCCCAACAATGCTCGTAGACATGCAAGGTGTATAATTCCATTTGTGTGGCCCATAAGTGTTGCCAACTGCATTTTCATAAGAAAAAAACTTCACATCAATAAGTTATCATATACACTGTATCCAACTACAAACGGTCAAACTTTCAAATTTGGATATTAGAATCAAAGACACTTGACACACTTCAAGCAGGTCACCACACAACTTTTTTTTTACCAAAACCATCAACAATTAAGCCCTGAAGTTCAAAATAAATTATGGACACATCATGCATCTAAAACATATGTAGAAAA
Source organism: Chrysanthemum seticuspe (assembly GCA_019973895.1). Taxonomy (NCBI): domain Eukaryota; kingdom Viridiplantae; phylum Streptophyta; class Magnoliopsida; order Asterales; family Asteraceae; genus Chrysanthemum; species Chrysanthemum seticuspe. Next base: position 263,038,064 of record BPTQ01000002.1, on the reverse strand, counting down.
TACATACATCACAAACTCCAAAAAGAACTCATCTGCTCCAGTTCCTCCAAACACCAAATTAGTCAATCACCAAATCAGTTGCTCCATTTACACGCAAAGCTCACCTGAAACCAAACCAAAATCTGAACACAAATTGACACCCCAAAATTAGTTTTTCCACGAATAATGTTGTTACCTATAGCCAAAAATATAAGCATGAGACCAAATACACCAAGCCAAGATAAAATTTCTTTTTCACAATTTTAACAAAATCATAACAAAATAAACAAATGACATAAAAAAACAATCAAAACACTGTTAGTAATGAAGCTGAGCTACAGAAGTATAACCAAAAGCATAAACATACTTCTAATCGAAAATGAGCCGAGTATAAATAAAAGCTCCCAAACTTGAAAGCTTAACTTTTATATGTCCCCCAAAAATAGAAACCATAACTGTTGCACCATGATTGACTGTAATCGAATCACTAAAGCCCAAAAAAAGAAGAAGAAAAAAAAAAACCCAAAAATCTAAATCGAAACTCTTCTGTAACTCTTGCACCATAACTGTTTTTTCTAAGTAATTAGGGTTAACAAAATTACAAACTTGATTTAGCCTTTAAAAAAATGCAAAATAGATTTCAGTAGAATAAATTACCTGTAATTGAAGATATTCATGATAATTTTGATGTTGGATTAATGAGGGTTTTACATATCATGTTTGTGGATGCATATACATGATCTTCCATCGGGCTAGAAGTGTGTGTCTGGAACTCTGGATTCTTCTTGAGAGAAAACAGTGTGTTTTTATATGTGTGTGGGAGGTTCTGGAAATGGTGTTAAACCACCGACCTAATAAGAGTAGCACGTATATACACTGGTATTCATTTTGTACACCTTGTGAACAGTAAAAAACTAAACGCACCATGGCCAATAAGAGATCGCCACATACTTGTAAACATATAATATACCAATGTAATATACCAATGGGCAGTTGACAGCACCGCATGTATAAGCCGGAATTATGTACGATGCCAAAACGGCTATTAGGATATATAGATAATGTTGTCTGTTTATTTATAACTTATTATCAAGATTTGAGTAGGGTGTGATCGAACCGTGTCTAGTTGGCAATGACACATGTCAAGCTCGAGTTTGACTCGATTAGATAAAAGAAAGTTCAAATTCAAGCACAACCAAGCCTTTGTTTTCATGTTTGGAGCGTGATACAACGTTTGATTAGTTAACATTACGTTTGACTTGAAATCCTTTCAGACAAATATTATTTAAACATAAACAAAAATATTAATATAGCTTGGTATAAATGGATTTGTTACTTATAAACTTGGCGCGAGTGAGATCGATTATGTAAAACATGTGTACACAAAAGGTAAAGAAGTAAAATGACTTGCACTCGGTCGATAAGGCTTGTTCCAAGTTGAGCTTTTGGTAATTGGGCTCGATTTTAATATCTACTTAGTAACTTATTAAGCACGACTCCACTTGACATCAAGTAACTTGTGTGATATTTCGACAATACATAATGTCTTTGAAGATGATAACCATATTTGTATTAAGGATAGTTCCATTAATTTAACGAAAAGACAGGGGCCACTTATGTACCTTACTCTCAATTGGTTGAATCAGAAAATTATTACGTATAAATAAAACCCTCTTATTGAAAAAACCCTTGCTAGTTTCATGGTCAAAAGAAAGACCACTTCAGTCGCAAATGACCTAGTTACAATTTTTCAGATCTAAAACTCACTTGTTTCCCACCCTTCTTTAGCAAATTACTGTATTATTGTATTTTTTTAGTTCATTTAGTAAAAAAAAAAAAAAAAAAAAACCTACAACTAAAACCCTCATCGGCAATCATCGAGCAAAAGAGAGGATGTAGATGACGAGCATCAAAACGAGTCATTCAACACTGTGTTTAACTGTGTTATACCATACGTATGCAATAGTACAGATAGAAACTCTGTTTCTTTGGTTTGTCGTAGATGGTATGAACTCTATTGTATGACATGTAAGCACGTAACTATCCACATGTTTTACTCTTTGGCACCGTCTCGTTTGGTTCAAAGGTTCCCTTTTCTCTAGTCTCTAACTCTCAAGCATTTTTTGTTTATAGATGATTATGATGAGCAGATTAAGCTCAACCCATGGATTCAAGAAATAGTTGTTTCCCATAAGCACTTAAAAGCCCTTAATATGCGTCATTTATAATGGAAAAATTAGTGAAAAGATTAGTTTTCACTAACTTTGGACATAGATAATTATTAGTATATATAATTATTTATGGTTATGTAGTCCTTTGTTAGTGCTTCGTAACGAGCTGTTATATGTTCAAAACAGAGTTATTATGAATGAGATATCAAGTCACGAAGAATGGTAGTTGGAATGGAGGGAGAAATGGTTAAAAATCATTATGACTTTTGTTTGAAATGTGACATCTGAATGGGCTGTTATGATTTGTTTCAATGATTTATAATAACCAATTAATGAGACATTAACATATTTAATTGCTATAATTACACCATATGTTACATAAATGTGTATAAATTCAAGGCAATCTCAGCCATTCCATGAAAAACCAAAAAAACACATAACTTACTCCTTTCTCTTTTGGCAAACTTTTAGCAATTCCATTAAATTTCAGGCAAGTTGCCAATTCCAGCAGCACACTGCTCTAGAGTGTGGATCAAATGAGAAATAAAATTAAAATAAGAAAGGTGAGAAGAAACTACAACCGCACATTTTAGATGCACTTGAAAAAATAGATGCATCTCTCATTATTTTCTTTCTCTCATTTGAAATGTGTGGTTAATACTTCTTCTCATCATTCTCATTTCAATTTCTCTTCTCACTAGATCTCTTCTCCACTGCTCCGACCATTGTTGTCACAATTCTCAAATTCCGGTCATTTCTTAAATTAAATATGCATCATATTAATTCATTCATGGCATTTCATTTCACATTTAACGCGTAATTTTTATATTTAATAAACGTTATCGCGTGAGTTATTATTTTGAATATTTAATCCGTTACTTCTAAAAATGATCCCGATATATTTTTATACTTACATTTAGTTATAAAAACTATATTTTGACTTTACCTAATGTTTTAAATTTATTTGGTACATAAATCGTTAAAGTTAAATTATTACGACGTTTTCTTAAATATTTCACGATAATTATTTTATCACTCAAATTTTACAAGGAATGTATTTTTATAATTTTTATGATCTCATTACATTCTATTTTGATCTATTAAAAACTTACTTGTACCAAAAATCTCCATTTATCATTACTTATACATTTTTCTACATTTTCTCACAATAATTACACTAGCAATTATATATACACAAGTTTATAAAAAAAAAAAAAAATGTATTTGGTGAGATACATTCCCCCCAAAACCGGTTCTAGGGGGGGAAGTGTATGCATTAATTGGTTGGTCTCATTTTTCTTTGAAAGTTAGTTTTATACTCCAAATATTTCAACACATTTCATTCAATCACCTCATTCAACAATAATGCAAGCAAACCAAATTTCTTCTCTCTTGTTTCTACCCTTCAAGAACCGGCCATGGATGCTTTTACAAAGGGATCATCATTTTTCAAGTTCAAGCATAATTATCAATCTAGATAATACTCTTATTTAGGTTTTGAAATAAAAACCTAGAGTATTTAGGCTAACCTTGTTCTTTGCACCTCATCATATTAACTTGTAAGCATGTTTCTTTTATTTTTCACATCTCCTTTTCATTTCATTAGTATCTCTTCATTTTTGGAGCAAGCATGCATGATTTGTGTTGTTTATACCATTTTTACTTGATTTTAGAGTTATATATATATTAAGGTCATCCTATAATTATCCCCTTGGTATATGTTGGTATTGATGGTGATTAGGAACCCATGACACCCTAAGAAGGTGTATGGTAGGATTAGATTAGTTTTGGAGTTGATTTGAAGGGATTAGAATAGGTTTTGTCCGAGAAAAACTATTTTCGATACGTATAAAATGTATTCTGTCCTTGTTTTGATTTTCTGGAAAAACCGACAGTAGGCACGACTTTTTGGCCTTGATATTTAGAAAATATACTTTAAAACGAATCCGTGGCCGCTTGAACGGATTAAAACGGAGTTATAACGAAGAAGTTATGGATTTTACAAGTTTGACGACGAAATATATACTTTTCAGAAAATTCAGCAACACATTTTTGGTTTGTTCGGGTCAAAAACGAGCCTTAAGCTTCACAAATTATTTCGACTTATCAAAAATCTATTAGTATACTTTGATACGAAGCTAAGGACGTATTATACGTAGAAAACGGATTTGAAACGACAAAGATATGCACGTTTTCATAAATTTGCCGTAACTATTATTTTCTGAAAAACTATATTATTTTTACTATACAAGTGTTACGGTAGCTGAAACGACCATGTTTGAGGCTGTTTTTAACTACGATGTGGAACTTTTTGGAACGAAATGTCTTCTAATAAAATCAAGATCACCGAGCATATTTTTCAAAACAATCAACCGTTTGTATAGCGGAGTTGTAGTGAATTAATTACGGATGTTTAAACTTGGCCGAAACTCACTTTTTACACAACAATTAGCCAAAATCACTATCTTTAACCCTTATTATCTCTATGTTCGAGACCTTTTTGACGAAAACTCCTGAACTGAAACTTCTAGATTTCGATACAAACTTTCCAAAACCGTCGAGTTCGTTCTCTAACGTTCGACGTACACTATTTTACGACTAGTTTTCCAAAGCCATTTTTATCACTTTCATGAAAATTCCGACGACATTGTTTTGCGACGAAAAGTGAAAATTTCACTATAAATCATTATAAAACCATTGTAGGATGACATTTTGACGTAAATACTTGTAAAGTCATTTTTGAAGGGTCTAGACGTCAAAAGAGTATTTTTCGACGATTAGTAATATTTTCAAAACTCGCTAATGGTATAAATAACATACGAAATGCATGCATAACATTACATTGCAACTCATTACATATCATATCATTCGTAATAGGTCCCGGTTAAAGCATCACTTTATACCTCAGTGTAACCACTTTTGTCATCGCATCTATTCACCAAGTGAGTAATCACATCCCCTTTTTACCGTTTTACTACATTTTGGGGCTGAATGCATGAACTATACTTGAATTAAATTGAATCTTACTTTTGTGAACTCGAATCAAATCCTTGAACTTAATTACGAATTTATGACTTGTTGGAATTTATTGAACCGTACATGTTATGACCTTGTCCCAAAGTCTCCCATGTTCGGAGCATCACTATAAAGTCTCGCCTTATTGGTGGAGCGTTCTCAATAAATCTCGCCTAGGTGGTCGAGTGACAAAAGAGTCTCCCTTGTTGGAGCAGTGCAAAGTCTCCCATGTTCGGAGCATCACTATAAAGTCTCGCCTTATTGGTGGAGCGTTCTCAATAAATCTCGCCTAGGTGGTCGAGTGACAAAAGAGTCTCCCTTGTTGGAGCAGTGCAAAGTCTCCCATGTTCGGAGCATCACTATAAAGTCTCGCCTTATTGGTGGAGCGTTCTCAATAAATCTCGCCTAGGTGGTCGAGTGACAAAGGAGTCTCCCTTGTTGGAGCAGTGCAAAGTCTCCCATGTTCGGAGCATCCCTGAATTATTATATTCGTGTACTATATTGTGAACTATTATGACCGTTTATACTCGACTATTAGACACGCTATCTTTTGTGCAATGGGTTGTGAATACACAGGTTGCAAGTTTTGTATGGGCGGAACTTGGAACTGAGTGGATTTACGATGCCTTTGCCTTGTGGACCATTTTCGTTGATCGAAAGCTTTGAATATTTCTTACGAGTTTTCTTATTTTTGCTAAGCGTGTTTACTCACCAACTATTTTCATAGTTGACCCGTTTTTCTCTCATGCATTTCAGGTGATCGTTAGTAAGCTTTTTCTACCAAGTCTTGCATAATGAAGTTTTCACTTGTTACTACAAATCATTATGTAAAAGAACTCAATATTTTGGGAACTAAACTTTGTAACATATTTGCCGATGACGGCTAAACTGGTATTGTAATGGTGTACTCTTCCTTTTAAATATTAATGTTGGTATGTTCTATTATCTTGTGCTTATGTTCCCTTCCGTTACACCTCGTGTTTCCGCCTCCGGCGAGGGTGTGACAATTGTACCCTAAAAACAGCTGGAACCGTGTCTAACACGGGCCTCAGCTTTCTTTCATCGATTACTATCTTATGTTCATATTGAGTTTGTGATTGCTTTGTTTTTCTCTCTGCTATATTATTTGTCATATTGTTTTTTTGATTTATATTAAAACAATTTCTAATAACGTTACCCAATATCAGTGTTTATATTACTCTAGTTTTTAGAACGATTTTAGACTGCAATTTCAATTAAGATATGATTGCTTTTCTTTTGAAACCTATTAAGATGGAAAAGTCTTAATGAAAATTATAACAAAATATATATCGGTTTTAGTTATGGTCTAAACAGCCCCTAAAACTGCTTCGGGCTCTATACCCTAAAACAACTCCTTAAATTGTTTTCCCAACTGCCCCTTAAAGATATTTTGTCCATAATTTTTTGTTTTTATTTTATTTTCCAAACAACCCTTTCAAAATTATTAACAACTTCATTCGTAATCAAATTATCAATAAAGTCTTCCGTAATAGAATCCAGAATAACCGGTTCATTCAAATAAAAAACGGCCACTGATGATGAAGATGATGATAATGAAGAATGCAACAAAAAACATGCAAACGAACCGATTTTAATGATAAGTGATGATGATTATGATGACGACGGGAATTAAGTTAATCTACTGATTCTGCCGAAGTATCTGCCGAAGGGATTCTGCCAAAGAAGAATGGATTCTGCTGAAGTTATACTTCAGCAGAAGTGTTAAAGCAGAAATCGTGATTCTGCTGACAGTGCTAATCCACGTAGGAGAGATAAGCGCCGTATGCAGGAAAAGTCAGCGCTGTATGAAGTATATGTTGGCGCCGTATTATATAGAGCTTACTCAGAATAAACAATATCATTAGTAAAACAATATGATTAGTTGCATGGCTGTCTAGATGCATGCTTGGTCTATGTTTGTATTAGGAGCGTACATTGTAAACGCTCATGAGTCATTAGGGTTTATTGCCTATAAAAGGAACCATAATAGTTTGTAATAGATAAGCTTTTCTTAAGTCTTTCATGTCTTGTAACATATCCGAAACATAGAGTTTCTATAATCAAAAGATCCATAGAGGATCAAAGAGTTCTTAGTTATTATAACTTGTATTTACTTTCCGCTACAAAATACGAGTTGTAGAGATCTTCCATTAGTTTGCTTGTGATTACATAGGCAACACTAACGATCTCCGAGTGCTTAAGATCTATCAAGGTCTGTGTGTTTCTAACAGACGACGATCACGAATGATCATGATGATGATTATATTAATCGAATTGAAGGTTATAATGATGATGCTAATGAATTAATGAATATTGATGCTTAATTTGATGAACTGAAGGTTAGATTAGGATTTGTTAAGTTGAATTTGAAGAAAATTGAGAGAGTTAGAAAAAGGAAGAAGACACGTTATGTGTATATGACTAAATGAAAGGAAATGGCATGCTCTAAAAATTTTATTTTTATATTAGACAAAAAAGCCTTTGTAGTGTAAAAATTAATTTCTCTATCTATACTAAAGCAATCATGAAACGTCGACATTTCACGGCCGCCAATTAAACAAATATTTGTTTTCCCCAAAGGTAAGCCCACACATAAGCCAGAAAAAGGGAGCCCAAAATCAGTTAACCTAAAAAGAAATTTTACAAAGTTCACCCCGAGCTATTCAACAATTTGCGAAAACTACCCTGAACTTTATGTAACAATTTTTTTTTATCAAACATGAAGCAGACATCTAGCGACTTTTTTGATAAAAAATAAATTGCCGGAAAGGCATCTCGATTACGGCCAAAATGAGCCTAACAAACTTTATTTACCAGATATCTAACAAATATTTGCGATTTATGTAATAAAAAATATACTCCCTCCGTCCCAAATATTTGTTGTGTATTACACTATCTAATACTCTTTCCGCCTCAAAATTTAAATCCATATTGACTTTTTAGAGTTTAACTTTGATTTTATATGTTTTTTTATATATTATATAATATTTGATGAAAATAATACCAATAAGAAATACATTTAAAACCTAATTTATAATATATTTCGCATATCTCTACTACATATAATAGAAAAATGGTCAAAGTTGAAATATTGAAAAGTCAAGATGTTGAAAAACTTAAATTTAAACAAATAAAGGAAACTATTGAAATTGTAATGCTGCTGTAGACTTTTTGTGAAAGGAAATGATTTCTTTGTAACAACCATAAAATATTGAAACTGAAACATTAAAAGGTTCCTAACCTAAAACACACATAAGCTTCCTCTCTTTAACCTAAAACACGTATAACTGTCGCTCTCTTTCTGAACAACCACAGACTACCGCCACCTGTAACCTCATTGCCCCGCCTTCTGCTGAATTTTCCACCGCCTCTCGGTGGTTTGGTGGTTTCAGGTAGTTGCAATTGGTGGTTTTGGTTATGGTAGCTGTAATTACATTTTGTTTGTCTCTCAAATAGAATAACAACAGAAGGGCCAGTTATAAAGTTTATCTTGCACAAGTTTTGTGATTTTTCCATCTTTCAAAATATTTTGTAGTGGCTAATGGGGGTCTTAGATCTATTGTTTATAATGACGGGATATGAGATTTTTTTTTATTGTTTTTGTTTTCTATGTTGATGGTGTTTTCGTAACCAGATTTGTTGGAGGGTTATGTGTTGGGTTTGAGTATTTTGATGGTTAAAATGAGAGCTCGTCACTGGTTATGGTGGGTTATGTTTCATGTTTGAGGTTGTTAAACCAAGGCAATGATGTTTTTAGATATGAAAAGGAGGCTGTTACGTTATGGTTTGTGTTCTGGTGGTTGAACCATATTTTGTTACTTAATTTTTTTTTTGTATTCCCCCCATATTTTTTTATGTTTTATATTGTATTTGGATCTTGTACCTGATCAATTACCTTTTTTCTTATACAAAAGGATAGTGTGAGATAGCAGGACGTCCTGGTATACTTGTTGCCGAAGGTAGCTCTGGACCTCTAAAGGTACCTTTTTCTTATTGTCTCTACTCTATTTCCCTACTAAATGTTCGATGTAACACTCCAGATATACTCCAGTAAAGAATGGATAACCATACGTTATAGACACGGAAACAAAACACTTTTCTAGACATACAATGAGCCTTTTCTATAAGACTCGTTTTTCTCGCCTCTTCGGCGAAAAATGCAAAGTTCTGCCTTAATTTTGATTATCCCAAACTTAAGATACAGTCAAAGAAATTACTTGATTCCATAAAATTTATAAGGAAAAAAAATTGATTTGATGAGAAAACGAAAGTTTTGAAATTTGGAGAAACTTGAAATAGGAAACCCACAAGATGCCATTTTAGTTCTATGTAGTCATATCGACTTTGTTGTTTTTGATTAGCGTCTTTTCTAAAAATTCAACTACATTATTAAATATGTCAAATAAATTATCATCAAACTGTTCTGTATCTTGTTTTATTTGCCTTATCTTTCCCTTTCCCGTTGTCGATCAAACATTTCGACTCAAACACACACTCATACACTGTGATAGAGTGGAGAACCACAAATTGGTGACTTTTTTCATGGTTCGGATGGATTAGGTAACGTAAATCTACCTGACCCCAAATCAAAGAAAGTAGACATATCAACATCTAAATTTTTAATGGATAAGTTTCTCAATATCCCGGTGAAATATCTATACTTGCACTTGGCCCACTCACAAATTTGGCTATGGTAAGTAACAAACAAAATTTCATTATTAAAAGGGACTCATCGTTTGTAACCAAGGTGAAACGGATAGTTATACTTGGTGGAGGTTTCTTTTCACTTGGGAACATTAATCCGGATGCTGAAGCAAATGTATAGCATTTCTTTTCTTTTTAAGTTAAAACATACTGGTATCAAGATGGCTTGGTCAGGTGGATTAACAAACTGGTCAATATTGGTTCGGGTTGAAATGGGTCACTCTGGTATAGATCCGTGAGGTTGACCCAGATGCACTATTTATTTGTCTATTTCTATTTTTTAAACCTTAATTACTGTTAGTTTGTTAATTACTTAATTATGATTAAGAGAAAACTTATTGCAATAATAATTCATCTCTTTGAGTTAAACAATTCAAACACTTAAACCCGTATCTAGCTACTTTGGCTTATTTAACACATTTGAGATAAAATCAAAACACAAGTCGATTGATTCATAAGTAAACGAGTCATAGTTGCCACCTCTACAAACTTATACTTTTATCTCGACTATAATATTAATAGTATTCTCTTTTCAGATTTATGGGGACCCTAAAGCAGCAGATATCGTGTTCACCTCCGGAGCAAATATAGATGTTGTTGGCATAAACATTACAACGCAAGTCAAACTATCAGGTATGTTATTTTACTTGGTCAACCTTCATAGATTCACACGTATTGGTAATCTATGACACAACAAAATGACATAGCGAAATGATACACCTATTTGTGGCTTTCAGATGATGATCTTAGTGAACTAAGGCAGTCTGCAGGGAAGCATGCTCAGTTTTTGTGTGACATTAGTAAACTTTACCGTGATTGGCATGTGAAATATGATGGTGTTTATGGTATACATTCATATTTTTATTATGAGTAATGAAAGCAACTTCTTTTACATTGTTCTGGTCATATATTTGCAACTTAATTAATTTTCAAAAATATTCACGTATAAAATTTAAAAGGAGAAAGCAAGTAGTAATTCAATGGAGAAGATATATGGTTTCAAGGTGGTAACTGTAACAGCTAGCAAAGGACTAAATCGATCCATATGGATCTTTACTTGAAAGACTACAATATTCCTTTTCTTTAGAAACCAAAAATAGATAATACAATTATTTTAAAATAAGTAAACAAGATGTCTATTTATACATGATAAGCAATAGTCGCAATAATTATATATTTTATATATATAAAAATAATGGCACTCAAACAAACCAGCGTTATCTCTATACATAAGCAATAGACTAAATACCTATAGTTTAAAGTGAAAAGTGAGCCAATTAGTTATTTCAATTGTAACGATATTTGTTTGTTCCCATGTGTAATAAAAAAAACCGTACGTACACATATATTTAAACCGGCACAAAAACTACTGTATTAAATGTTGTCGTTATGCGTTGTTATCTTACTATTACCTCTCAACGATGCCGAAAAAAACATGCGCTCACAAATTAACGCACCTAGATATTGTCGACCGCTATATACCGCTGTCGCTAGGCGCGAGTACTCGGTTGGTTATGTAATAAAAACAAAAATATTAATAATCAAAGTTAAATTGAAAGTTAAATTTATTTTTGAGACTGAGAGAGTAGGAAGGTTAAGGGGCCGTTTAGTTGGAGAGAAATACTCCATTTTTTCAGAAAATTTCCCATATGAAAAGAGAAAAACTGAAAATCCGTTTAGTCGCACTTTTTTTCAATAATTTTCCAAAAATATGAAATTCTCATTTTCCAATTTGTAATAGAAAAAATGAAAATAACATTACACCATTTTCACTTTTTTCATTTCCAAAATAATAACACCATTTCCTTTCACCCTACACTTTTATCACACATCTTCCATCCTCCATCCTCCACCTTCAACTAAACAACTTTTCATTTTGGAAAAAAGGAAAAATATAACTCCAACTAAACGGATTTTCACATTTCTCAACTCTTCTCTAGAGAAGAAAAACCACTCAATTCTCTAGAAATTTAGAAACGGAAAAACAAGAACATTTTTCACCAACTAAACTGCCCCTAAAGTTTCCATCTGGTTTAATCCTAATCATTATTAGATTCATCTGGACGGTAAATAATAATCGGTTTCTAATTAAACTTTTTAACCCGTGATCGACATAACCGATCAAAATATATAACAAAGTCGTGGTACACATGACATGACACACAGATTCCATTTGTAAAACCATTTCATCAACACCAAACATAAAAACAACACCACATCTGTCAAATTAATTATTCTCACAACAAAAAAATGGCTCTTAGAACCCTAAGCAATGGCAAAACCCTAGGCCTATTTTCCAAATTCCATCAACAAATTCGTGGGTTGCAAACATTTACACTTCCAGATCTTTCTTACGACTATGGGGCACTTGAACCTGCTATTAGCGGTGAGATTATGCAGATTCATCATCAGAAGCATCATCAAACTTATATTACTAATTATAATAAGGCTCTTGAGCAGCTTGATGAGGCTATTGCTAAGGGTGATGCTTCAACTGCTGTTAAGCTGCAGAGTGCTATTAAGTTTAATGGTGGAGGTAATTTTTTTTTTTTTTTTTTTTATTATTATTATTATTATTTTTTTTTTGTGAGTTTTGGTTGGATATGTGATATGGGTTTGTGTTAGATGTGCTTATTTAATTTGTTTAATTGCTTTTGGGGTAAAATAAGCAGTGTGGGAGATGCTTATTTCAAATTGCTTATTTGAGATGAAACTAAAAGTACCTTTTTAACCTGAAACCGTTAAATGGATTAGATTGCGAATTTGTAGAAAATTATTTATGTTTCGGGTCTTATTGCCTTTTTTGGCACAATAGCAACAATACCCAATCCTGGCGGAGCGGGTTATGGGGACTATTTACCAAGTGCTTTTATATAAATCAGAAACATTATGCGTATGAAACAGCTTCTAAACTGCACCATCACTTTATAACAAGCAATGTCATAATTGAAACTTTGTTGTTAACTCATTTTCGGATGAAGTGTGCTTAGTTTTGACATAAAAAACATGGATTCTGATCGTGGAAAGTACTGAGTTTGATCTGAATTATGTCTTTTACGATCATGTATGAGAAAGTTGAGATTTTTATGTACTCTAACTAGCTATCTGTATAGAGAACAAAGGATGTTTTGCAATTTGACTAACACACAATGATCTTTGGGGGATAGTTAATTGTTATTCATTTCGGTGAAAAACCATAAAAGATCTTGAAGTTATGGAGAAGTTCATAAATACATTAGTATCAATCACATATTTGAAGGAAGTGTGTGGTAGTTTGAGTGTTGTTATAGTTATGGTCATGTGCCGTGGAAGAATTTGACTTGATTCTTGCAAAAGTATAGAATTCATAGGCGTGATAAAAGCTTTTGTTTGTGGAGCATTCTTGAATTTTAAATCAGTGGTAGTAGCTTGGGGTGGCTTCCCTTGGTGGGCTCGATGTGCTTTTTCTTTTGGACATCACAGAACTCCTTATTTCTGCATTTTATAGATATCGTTGTGAGCAATTGATGGTTGGTTTCCTGGGCCTACTTCTGCTTCTTCAAGGAAGCATATTGTATTGTTGTAGCGCCATTGTTGATATGGCAAGCAGCCATGCTTGCTAACATATCTCTTTTCTTTTCTTTTTGGAAATCACAGAACTCCTTGATTAATATGCTTGCTAACATATTTCTCCCTTGCCACTTTTTGGCTATACTTTGGATTTCTCCCGTGCCACTTTTTGGCTATACTTTGGCTTGTTCGTTTTTGTGGCGATAAGCCAATAATTGTGATTATTAACAGTTATCTGTTACAATAGTTATTTAGTACCACATGTAACTCACCTTTGTGCGAATGAATGTGTAATAAACAATTATTGAGGTATGTTTGACTATGATTGTGATATGCTATCATTCCTTTCTACGCATATATTGTTCTTGCTGCATCTCATAGTTTATGCATCTAGTTATTCTGGTGACGGCGGTGCATCACCTTTTCTGTCTGTGGGTGTCCCAAGTTCTAACTAAACATGTAATCCTTTATTCTTTTCTTATCAGGTCATGTGAATCACTCAATTTTCTGGAAGAATCTTGCCCCTATTAGTGTAAGTCTGTTTCCTGATAATAAAGTGTTGATTCCGAGCATGCTACTTGACTGAAAGCAATTTTTTTTTTTTTTTTAAATATATATATATCTATTTTTTGCAGGCAGGGGGTGGTGAGCCACCACATGGTTCTCTGGGGTGGGCCATTGACCAGCACTTTGGTTCTATGGAGAAACTGATTGCAAAAATGAGTGCCGAAGGTGCTGCTGTTCAGGGCTCTGGATGGGTGGTATGTTATACAATCCTCGCCTACTGTACAAATTTTTGTCATCGACCTCTTGGACTGTAATCCTTAGTGTTTTTTTTCTTCATATTTTTGGATCATTGTTTACCTATAATCACAATGTATTGGCAGTGGCTTGCAGTGGACAAAGAGTTGAAAAGACTTGTGGTTGAAACAACCGCAAACCAGGTATAGAGTTAATAGTTTTTTCTCAGTCGTGAAATCACATACCCTTGTCCCCCATACTTGAACCTATTAGTGATTTCCACAGTTTTTGTACTTTATTTGGTTTGCGTTCAAGACCTGGTGTTCTTTTTTAAACTACAGATTCTTACTTTTTCTATTTATTTAACCGATGTTCGTGATCATTGTACTGAATAAACTATCATGATTTTTCAGCATTTACAAGAATCAATATGTAACTGAATATGTACTTCTACTGTACTACTGTAGGACCCACTCGTTACGAAAGGGGCAAGTTTGGTTCCTCTGCTTGGCATAGATGTTTGGGAGCATGCATACTACTTACAGGTGATTATTTAAACTTTCATAGTCTGTCATATAGTGTGTGTTCATATATGTTGACACTTTGATGACAATGTATTTATCTTTTCATGTTCTTCTGTTAATGATGCAGTACAAGAATGTGAGACCAGATTATCTGAAGAACATATGGAAAGTCATCAACTGGAAGTATGCTAATGAAGTCTATGAGAAAGAATGCCCGTAAAAGGAAGAATCTTGACTTTAAATCCACAAAAGTTTGTTTTGTGGACTGTGGTTCTACCGGAGTTTGGACATGTAACAAGGAGAAGCCCCATTTTGCCCTGGGACTAAGCCCTTGTTGTGTATGCAAAACATGAATAAAACCGTGTCCTTTGTTTTTGCCTTTTTGCTGCGTGTAATCTTAGCTTACTATAATACTGTGCCCCGACTACTCCTGCTGATACTTGATAATGAGATTTGCAACAGTTGTATTTTTTGTTGTTTGTAGGTCTGTCTTTTAAGAACCAGCCTATTGATACCTTTTGGGTCTCTCTAGTCCATGTGGTTCCTGCGAAATTCCCCAAGTAGTAATGTGATTGGCAATGTCAACTGATGCAATAACCATTAGGTTTCTTTTACAATAGTTTAGAATGAACACTAGGGGGACAAAGATGTCTTTGTTGGATGAGAGTAGTGTTTGATTGTTCGGTAAGTAGGAGGTTGGGAAATATGTTTAATCTACTCATATTTTCGGCCTTCCTGTCATATTATTCGTGCAAAGGTCAAATACATTGTTTGAAATGTGCAATGTACTAGCTAATCCCGCCTACATGATAAATCACTAACAGTGTGAAAACATAACGTATAACAATGACTATATTAAGGGCCTGTTTGGTTTAAGGGGATAGGGGTAGAAATTGGGTTGGTGCCAAATATTGCTGTTTGGTTCGTTTTTGTGGGTCCCCAAATTAGGGATGAGTACGGTGTACAAGTGGGTTTATTTTTTATATCAACCATTCAATTTTTGTTTTATCTTATTTTTATAATAATAACATTTTAAAACTTATAAATTATATTTATTTATAATATATATAATATATTATTTTATTATATTTTTCTTTCTTTTCATTTAATTCAAAATCTATATTAAATTCAAATTTAAATTCAAATCTAAATCCTAAACCCATCTGCAAACCAAACAGGCCCTAAGATTTTGGTAAGACGGGAAGCACAGTGGAGAGAGACCCAAAAACAAGAAATGAATCAAGTGCCTGTAAATATAAATATATCTAATGGGGTGTTTGGGATTGCTTATTGAAAATAGATTATTCGTTTTGAAAACGCATAATCAGATAATCACCTGTAACAAAACGTGATTTTAAAATAAAGTGTTTGGGTTTGATTATGCGGTTTGAAATCACAATAATCAGATAATCAGAATGGACATTACTATTATTGAATTATTTTTGTTTATCATTTATGATTTTATCTTTGTTAGCTTTTTTTTGGCAGTTGAACATCTTTTTATAATGTTGTATCAACCCACCCCCATGACATGGAGGGGGCCAACCCAGAGCGGTGGACGGTTGTCTGAACCGGATCCCGCCACAATCATTCAGGGCCAGCTGCCAGGAAGAAACCACGACATAACGTCACCACAAGCACCCCATATCACCCCCTAAGGGATGGGATTTAATCCAGGCCGTTCCCCACTCTTTGGTGGGTTTCGAACCTGGGCCTATGGGGAAAACTCCCGGTGCATCTATCCAACTGAGCTGGATGTCATTTGCTTTATCTTTGTTAGCTATGATATATACGTAGCAATTGCGTCTGACATTTTAAAAGACAATAATAATAATAATAACAACTTAACAATGTACTAGTGTAAAGGAAAAAAAAACAATTTAAAAGAAAAAAAAAAAATACTAAACTAAAAGTAGCATAATAATAATACCCATTTATCCCTTTCATTCCTCCACCACACTTCATTTATCTTCACTCACCAACACATTCATCTTCCCCGAACCTGCATATACAAAGTTTCACCTACACCTTCATCTTTATTCATTACAATTATCTTCACCATTTTTCTTAACCAAAATCTAACCAGTTTGAATTCCTTGAAAAACATACGTAATGCATTCTATTTTATTAACCGATTACAATAAGAAAAAGTGAAAAACCCATAACTTTGTTGTATCCATATCACGAAGAAACAAGATTGATCAACATGCAATATATTAATTTTAACAAGGAAAGTATCAAGGGTAGTCTTGTAATTTTGCCACATGGGGCAAATCACGTTTTGCAAAAGTATGTGCCTACCTGCTTCTTCAAAATGACGCTTTGATGGGTTCAAAACGCAAATAAGTGCTTTTCAACTATTTCAATCCAAACACTATCAGGTAGATTATTGCGTTTTGAAAACGCATAAGATAATCACCTTGAAAACGCAAAGCCAAACACCCTCGAAGACTAGTTCCAATAAGGGATTTTTGTCGGTCGGTCACAAGGAGGTTCTTGTCGGTCGGTGTCGGTCTCTATTAGAGGTGGTCGGTGATATGTACCAGATAGTAACAACCAGAAATCAGTTAAGAAATGTAGTTGTTATGAAAGCAAACAGGGAATCACATAAGAAGAAATGAATCCGTATTTGTATTCAAATGATTCACTAGGATTGTAATGGAATTGAGAGAGAGAGATATTACAAATCTTTTCATGAATGAATTACAAGTGAAATGGAAATGAGTATTTATACAAAGAAAAAGAAGAAGTAACAGATTTTCCCGCCAAAAGTTATAACTAACTTTTGGCCTTCAGTAGAATCCACAGTTGGGAGGAAGGAGAAATGGCTTTCAGTGGAAACCATGGCTTCAGTGGAATCCATCAGTAGAATCCAAATTGGCGCGTATCAAACCCTTCCCCTTAACATTTGACTTTCCACAGTCAAATAGTATCTTCAGTTGCTTCCTCTTGATCAAACCCAGGGTACATAGCCTTATCAGCATAACTATGAGACCATTGAGCCACTACAAAGACCATTTTCCACTCGTTTAAACCTTCCACATCTTGTGCAATCCAAAGTATTTCTATCAAAATGCTGATAGAAAACTTATCACCTGATTCGTCATCAAACACCCCAAATAACTTGCTCTGTTCCCTTCGTTGTGGTTGTAATTTCAGATACATCACTTGTCTTGAATAATCAAGCCACTGTACGAACCACCTGATGTACAAATCTTCTTTCCAACAAGACACAAGCTTTACACATAACTCTTCCCATCTTCTCTTTTTCCTGTTTGGCCAACTCCACATTTCAAATTTCCCCTTCCTAAGATTAACTTTCCATTGTATGCCAACTGTTTTATCCCTTTTAAGCCATTGCCATCTGTCAATTTCCTTTTCCCTTTTTAACCATTTCCAAGTATCAAACATCAGTTGATCAAAAGTTGGTTCCTTCTTTGTTACCTGAAGGAGTGTTTGGCACTGAGTTTCACGACCCACATTAGCAGATGTTTTAATATTCATTTCTGAGGAATTAACCATATTGAATGCATGAACCAAAACATATTTAAGCAGGTTTCTTTCCAATCCATTAACTAGAGACCTGAAATTGATACTTAAAACAAGACTTCCTTCACTTCCATTTGCACCATCCAAAAATTCATTACCACCCCTACCACTTGATATGAGCCAAACACCAATAACTGTGTGATCAAGAACTGAGTAATCAAGATCATACACTCCAACACCTCTATTTTCAAGTACTGGATCAGGCTCTGAGTCCATAACTGGTTGAGTTATTGGGTGATAAAGATGATCAGATGCTGGGTCAGGTACCTCAGTGCTGTTATTAAGTTTCATGGTCTGAACTTTTTGAACTTTGTTACCCACCACTGATTGACTTTGAATTGCATCTTCTCTTCTAACTTGCTTCTTATTCTCTTCAGTGTTCAACCTCTTGATTTCATCAACCATTTCGGTGTCTTCCTCAATTCCTTTATCAGTCTCTGGTTGAGCTATCTTAGTTTCTTTCATCACCAAAACCTCCTTAATCTTTTCAACAGATCTCTTGGCTAGAACATCAACAACCACTGATTCCTCCATATCAACAAATAACATTTCATCAAGCTTTGAAGTCTCATATTTCTTACTCACACCATCATGACACTCCATGGCCACACCTTCATTTCCACTCTCCTTGACACTATCCTCCTCAAACTTTTCCTTATCTCCAACATCTATTGTTAGGTGAGTATCATAACCACCCATATCAGCATCTTCAAAACTATCAAGACTCGCTGTACCACTGTTTTTGGCATCCAATTTAATCAACTCCTTTGATTTCATTCCCACATCCTCAACATTCTTTTCACAAAGTTCAGCAAGAACAGTCAACTCCACACATTTTTTGATGTCATCCCTCAGTCCCATATTACTTTTCACCACTTCTTTTGAATCATCACATTTTGAAGAATAAAGCAATGGTCCATTAGATTTCTTTATCATAACATTGTACGTTGATTCTTGCAACATAGCCAATCCATATGCATCCGAGAGACTTTTGGGTTTAAGCAATCTAACCTTTTCTCTGATTTCCAAAGGTAACCCACAACTAAAAAGTTCAACTATAAACCATTCCTCCAAACCTATATCTCTATACCCATGATAACCAAGAAATAAATCATAATAGTCTTTAACCGTACCATATTTTTCAAGAAATCTACTCATTTTCATTTCGACAAACACGTTATATGCGTCTTTGTTTTCCTCAATTTTCAATCTATCATTATCATGAAACCCCATTTGGAAATGAAACAAGAATTTGACAATCAAACAGTAGGTAAATCAACTGACCGTAAATATAACCAGCTTGATCGAAAACATAACCAAATGACCGTGGAACTGTACGATATGGTTGAGCAACTGAATTCACAACCCAAGAAGAATCTTGACTAAAGTAACTGTTTCTTGACCCAAATTGAACAATAATCGACCAAGAATTTAACCCGTAATAACGAAATTCGTCGTAATAAGTGTTTCTTGCCGGAATTGAAACGAAGAAGATAACCGGAAAATCAAGAATGCCAACATAACACTCTTGAAGATAATATGGTGCCAGAAAAGGGCTCTGATACCACTTGATATGTACCAGATAGTAACAACCAGAAATCAGTTAAGAAATGTAGTTGTTATGAAAGCAAACAGGGAATCACATAAGAAGAAATGAATCCGTATTTGTATTCAAATGATTCACTAGGATTGTAATGGAATTGAGAGAGAGAGATATTACAAATATTTTCATGAATGAATTACAAGTGAAATGGAAATGAGTATTTATACAAAGAAAAAGAAGAAGTAACAGATTTTCCCGCCAAAAGTTATAACTAACTTTTGGCCTTCAGTAGAATCCACAGTTGGGAGGAAGGAGAAATGGCTTTCAGTGGAAACCATGGCTTCAGTGGAATCCATCAGTAGAATCCAAATTGGCGCGTATCAGTCGGTCGATTGGGTAAATTTGGGATGAAAGGGTCGCTCGGCCGACCTATTCAAATTCTTTTTTCTTGTTATTTGGTTTTTCAAAAAAAAAAAAAAAAAAAAAAAGTATGTGTGGGTGTTGCAGACTTGCAGTACACAAAGGAAGGTTGAAGAAGTTTTGTTTTCATTATTTATTTATTTTATAAAGATAATTTACTTTGTAGGTTTTGATTTTGTTTCTTTTGTCACTGTTGTTTATAAATAGATTTTTCTAACTCGTATCATATAGGCACATATTATAGAGGGTCGTATATCCTGTGTGTCACCCTCTGAATGACCAGTAAATGGTTGTGAGGCCTGATGTTGGAGGATGATAAGAATGAATTAGTGATTGCTGGCCATTCAAAGGGTAACACCCAGACTGTATGTTCCTCTTTAGTGTAATATATATATATATTTTAATTATTAATGAAGTTTTTATTTTATTGTTAAAAAATTGAAAATGAAAAAATGAAGAAAAGAAAAAAGAAAAAAAAGATGTAGACCGTCTTATTACAACAAATAGATCGCTGAAGTAGTCTAAGAGAGAGAAAACTGAAGTGAACAGTAGAGATGTAGGTCGATCAAGTTCCTTATTAAAACTAGTCTAACACCATCTTGCAGTCGATGACAAATCATCTGACCAACTTTATCGCACCAAAATAGCTTGAGAGTGACCACATGATTCACAATAGCTGACAAACTATACAGCATGTTACAAAAACACTTCAGAAGCTTTCAAATTGTACATGCCATGGGGTGGCTTTCCCTGGTTAAGACATAGCAACACGCTAAAGACATGCCGATGGTAAGGAAATTAAAAAAAAATAGAGAAACAGAAACTCTTAACGTAGAAAGATATCTTATCTGCTATCTTAAACTGAACTAACAAACTTAATTACGTGGATTACTGTTGCAGTCCTTTAGCTTTTTGGTTATTATAGTATGATCCCTAACCTTCTTAGTTTTTGTTATTTACATTTTGGTCCATTGTACTTTTGATGAAGAGAAGCTGTGTCATTACAATTAGCGTCGTATGTCTCCACCATTAACAAACAAAACCATGTCTAGAAACACAATCATGATTCCATTTTTTTAAACAAAGAAGTAAGGGTGAATGTCTAGAACCGATCTATAAAAAGACAAAAACATGACTACATTCATAAGTGGTGGTTATCTTCATCGTAAGCCTCGTAACTAAACATGTTATCCGCAAAAGCAATCGTACCACCAATGCCACCTTTGGCTGCAACCGCTAGAACTTCAACCACAATAAGGACTTATTGGTTATCTTCATCGTAATTAAACATGTTATCCACAAAATCAATCATACCACCACTGCCATCTTCGGCTGCAATCGGTGTATCTTGACCATTAGCCACAATAAGGACTTCTTAGAGGCCTTTGATTTGTGAAACTTTGTTATAATTATAAACTCATTTTGAAGGATAACAGATGATTTAGTAAGAAGAATGTAACTTCGGTATAACACCAATCAAAATTTTGAAGTTTTCAAAAAAAAAAAAAAAAAAAAAAAAAAAGAGAGCTTAAGTTTGTGCTTATTGGTGGAAATTGAGTACAAAATTTTGGTAGGGAAGACAAAATCAGAGACATAAGAGAGTTTGCGGGGATCATAAATTGTGTTGTTTTCTCTAGCCATATTTGTTATGAAATTGCCACTTTAATCTATTTGTCTTAATATTTATGATTTTAAACTCTATTCTTATGTGAAATATAGATTTTTTGTCTGAAAGTTTAAACAAAACACATATCTCATTAAAATCTATACTTTTAGCTGGGAATATTGTTTTAGAGAAACTAAACGTTGTAGATTGTTTTAGAAAAGAAAACGGTGTTATCAGCTAATATATTTTTTTTAAGAAAGTCCTATATTACATCTTATCTTATAAAAAAGTATTTAGAACTTTATGTAACATCATATAATCTTTTAAAAACTTAAGGAGAAGATTTATTTAAACTTGAAGAAGATAGGATGTGTCATTTGATCGATATAAAAACAAAGTAATAATCTAATTATTGTCCACTATTTTTACTAGTGTTGCAAAACAAGGCCGATTAATCGCCGCCTAGGCGCTACTAGGCTACCAACTTTTTCGATTTGTGTAAATAGGTCAACCATGGTCAACGATTGTCAATGGTGGTTAAACTTGCTTGAAACTTGCAAATCTTGCCGGAAATACCCAAAACTCGTCGTAAAATAGTTTCAATCACTTATAGTAGCTGTTTATATCTATTACAAGATGTTTTTAAAGAAAATATTGTTGGTATACTTAAAACTCGTCGGAAATATCCAAACTTTTCGGAAATGCTAATCCAATTAATCATCGATTAATCCCGCCTAAACCGATATATCTATTACACATACTTCAATTTCGATGTTAAAGGGTCCGTTTTAAAAATCTGGCATAGGGCCATCAAATTTCACCGAACGCCCCACTTCTTGACTTATATTAACACTACAACCTTCGCTAAAGACTTCTCGACCACTAACACCACTACCTTCGCCCTAATCATGAATCACTTGTTGACTATTAACACCATCACCTCCCATCTTGTTGTTTCTGCGCATGTGTTCACCTTATGTATATAACTCGAGCACAATTGTTTGGAGTTATCGGTCAACAACTTGTGCTTTTGCCGGACAACCCGAGTGGCCGAGTTCTTGCATTTGTAGTAATATCTTTAAAAAGAATGTATAGTATGATTAAATTAAACAATAATAATTGTAGTAATATAATAGCAAGATGCATATAAAATACTAAAACGTACTTTCTTGGTTTACCTGCATCCTTTTTGTTCTTCCAATGACCATATTTTTTCCCACGAGTAGCTGTCCACTGACATGATCCGTCGATGTTGAGTTTGTTTTGTACGATGTTCTTGAGGTGCAGTTTGATCTTCTAGGACTCCTAAGTGCATGGGATGTGCATCTTGTTGGGAATCATGTGGATCTTCTGGAACTTCTAACTTTGTCTCTAACTCCACTATAAGTTCTTTTATTTTGGAAGTTTGGTTATCAAATCCGGCTTCACAATCATGTTTTGCATGATTCTATATGAAAATCCCCAAGTCACTGCTCCGAAGTTGTGTATCTTTACAATCGTTGTTGTATCGTAATTCATGGTGTTTTGTGGGTAATGGATAATGACGTGTTGCAAAGATCGATGGGTTTTTTGTGGGCTATCGATTATGATGTATTGCAAAGATCGATTGCTAGGATTATTAGGTACTACTGAAAGAAGAATCAAGATTCAAAATTGAATGATTAATGAAATTGTTACAATTAGATTGAATTGAGATAGAAAAATAGATTACAAATTCAACATCAAAATTGAATGGGAAAAGCCTTTTAAAAGACTAACCAACTTTGGCGCCTAACAACCAATTTTCTAAAAACTACACCTTTGATCCCCCGAACTTTCATATTTTAACAGGTTTTAGAAATCAAGTTACATATTAACCCTTCAACTTTGTTTGTGTATACAATCTCCCCACCTTTTGTACCTTGCAGCACCCAAGATCCATGCAGCATGTTGCACCGATGATATCCCCTTAAATAAATACTTAATATATTGCATTACCTTTTATAAATAAGAGTATTTTGAAAAAATAACATTACTTACTTTTTAAGTTTTAAGATTTTCGTCTTCTCTTTATATCTAACTAGCTTATAGACCCGTGGAATCACGGGAATTTTTAAAGAAAATTATTTATTAAGGAGTTAGGTGTGTGAATAAATTAACAAACAACAACGAACGTAAATAAATTCCATTACTTTTTGAAGATAATAATAAGTAACATGTCAATGATACGATAAACAATGGTTATAATACACTCATTGAATGATAGTTCCAAGGAACCACATCAAGCATATTTGAAAAAACTAATTAAGTAAGTAGGTACTTTGTTTTGCATTACGTCAATATTGAATGAGTGGCTATATAAGGATAAACC
Source organism: Chrysanthemum seticuspe (assembly GCA_019973895.1). NCBI lineage: Eukaryota > Viridiplantae > Streptophyta > Magnoliopsida > Asterales > Asteraceae > Chrysanthemum > Chrysanthemum seticuspe. The sequence goes on along the minus strand of BPTQ01000002.1, from coordinate 263,013,892 downwards.
AATCAAATTTCACCTAGTGGTTAAAGTCAGTTGTAATTCATTCAAAGAAATGTCAAGAACATCGGCAAAAGATAAAAAACAATAAGAACACTTACCATGTGAAAACTGACAGATGTTGAATTCAAATTATTTCACAATATAACTCAATCAAATCATACACTGCCACCATCTTCTCTTCCCTAATCACAAGTTCAACCTGATACAATATCAACACAATAAACTAATATTACAAAAATCTGACCATATATATCATATTAACCCACAATCACAACAAAATGCACATTATAAAATCGCAACATATAACAAAAACCACAAATTCATCAAAGTAACAATAATTTAGGTAAAAGAAACGAGTTAGAAAATATATAGTATTTCGATCGATTGAGAGAACTGGAAACATGTAGTTATTTAAACTGAAGAACCAAAGATAAATCTTACAAAAATCAAGTATTTAAGTTATTCGTTTGGTTTTTCAAACCATCAGCCATCCGATCGCTTGGTTAATTTGAATCAAAAGAATTTGTTTGGTTGATTATGAGACTAAAGAAAGATTGGACAGTTTTGTGTATATATGTTTTGAATGGAGGATGCAAATGAGTATCATAGAAGGTTTGACTGATTTGGAATAGAAGGAAACTAATTAATGGTCTTTGAATGATTTTCAATGATTCGTGTAGAAGAAGAATCATGAAGTGTGTTTTATTATGCGTGTTCAATAGAGTGCAGCATAGCAGTTGTACACTCCAAAATTTTCGACCAATCACGTTTAAGACACGTCAGAGAATTAATTGCAAAGTGTGCTTCAATGACTGGTACAAAACTCTTGTTTATTATATTAGATAGATAAAAATGATAAAATCCAAGAACGAGAATTTCTATCACCAATATATAACATTTAACGCCTATTTTACAACAACAAGATTTGAGTAATGTTAACAAAATAAAACACAACAAGATCTGTGTTTGTTTGGAGGAAGTACGATATACTTGGGGTTTGATTTACGGTTTTTTTAAGAATCAAATCAGGTAACTAATGTGGCGGTTTTGAGGACAAAATGGGTGTACTTAGTGGTTCTGTGATGCTACAATTTTTATTTTTTTTGGTTTGAAATGGTTTCCAATTTTATTAAGAAAGATAACAAACGACTAAAAAACAAAGATAAAGTCTCCGACAACAGCGTTAAAAACTATGATGTATTTTAAAAGCTTTAAATTTATAATGTTAGAATTATCAAATTTATGACTAAAACACACGAGAGAAAAGTATACCATTCAAAGTGTAGTGAAGCCTAGGTAAGATGAAGTCCTTTACACGGACTTTGTTGTCTTCAATCAAATGCATTATTCTTGATGGTTTTAAATTGGAAATGTAGGTTTTAGAGCAATTTAATTTAGCAAGAAATAACAAAATGGTAATTTAATTCATTCAATGGTAAAAAGCTATACTTGTATGGATTAGCTAAAGTGATTTGGATCACTTATGTTATGATGGTAAGGAGAAGAAAAAACAAGTGTGAACCTATCATATCCTTATCAATGATTCGTAAACATACAATTCTCGTCTTCCTACAATTCATGCATTAGATTTAGATTCAACAAGCTAATTAATTTTCATCCAATCAAAGGTGTTGAAAATTACAAAAAAAATCGTAAAACTTATTAAAATTAATAAATTATTAATTTATCGATATAATAATATCTCGCTAAATTAATAAAATATCATGATTCCAACACTATTAATCTATAGAGGTTTTGTTGTAGCTGTTTTATTATTTGATTGTTAATCGATTGTTCGTACGCCTTTGTTACCCGTTGACAAAAATTGACCGTTGGTACCAGTCCCTAAAGTCGACAGTTGGTACTATTTTGTTTACATTCGACTTAGTCGACCGTTGGTACCAGTCGACTAAAGTTGACTGTTGGTACGGTTTTGTTACGAGTTGACTAAATTTATGATTTTATTACCTTAATGTGTTGTTTTCCTTTTCTTTTCTAGTTTACTACTATGGTCCGAGCTGTTAATACAAATAAGCCGTAAAAACGTTTATTTATATTTTACGATCTTTTAATGTTTTGTCGATAACAAACGTAAAATCATTTTAACGAAACAAATAAAATACGTCAACGGTTTGAGCCAATAGTTTACTAACACACTTACATTTTCATATAAAACACTAAACAAGTAATATTGTTTACATCTTATAGAATTGCATATGTATAACAATTAGTGTTTAGATAATATGAAAATGTGCATACTTATATTGTAATTGGTAATGTAATGGGTAAAAATCTAAGTCCTTAACCCATTGACTAGATACAATGAATATTGTTGGGTAAAACCCAAAGTCCATGACCGATACTGATGTGCTCACCGTGTGCAAGTTTTAAAAAGTTATAAACACGATTTATCCGGGCAATTACATTAACACATACGAGCAAGTATACTCATTCGTGATAGCAAAGGTGGGTAAGTCGAGATCGTCCCAAGGGATTAGCGTTGAATTTGTTAAATTGTTAGAGACAAGAAAGCTTGTCAAGCCTTCCACTAAAGTGATGCTTTTATAAAAACCAAATTAAAGAAACATATACTTGTGTTTCGACCATAGTCAATTAAAGAAACATTTACGGAAGCATGTAAACGTAAAAAAAACAATTAAAGAATCATAACTAGGCTAGCACCAAAGGTTTTTAGCCGATCATATTAAATGAAACCAAAGATTCAATATTTGACATAATGAAATACATGAATCGAAAGTAAAAGATAAAATAATCGCTAAAGCTTATCGTTGGGGAGTGATTTCTCCCTTGGAGATGACTCTGTATGCTCTTCAAGATCTGCCTTTGGACCCCTATTGACGTTCTCTGCTTTTGGTGTGGAGTGAATGATGTGAATCGCAGAAATTAGGGCTTCTATTTATAGGAACGATCTAGTTACGGCGTAACTTTAGTTGAGAGTTACGCCGTAACCTATATAATTCCATAATAATGCTCTCGTAAAGCTGGTTACAGCGTAACACATGGAATGGGTTACACCGTATATTCGGTACAGGTTACATTTGTATTGATTACGCCGTAATCATTGGAAGGAGTTACGGCGTATCTGATGGCGGCGTGGAACATCCTTTGACCTAATTGGTTACGGCGCAATCCTAAGAAGGGAGTTACGCCGTAATTAGCTGTTGAGTTGGTCTTCTGAGTCACGCGCTAGCTACGGCTTAACATGAGAGATGGTCTTACGCCGTAGCTACTTCACAGTAGGCATACTATTATAAATCTCTTAAGAAAATCTCCAAATCCGCGTCTCATTAGCTCCAATGCTCGTAATTTACCTGAAAGTGAAATATAAAGGAAAACAAGCGTAACTCCATATAAATGATATAAAATACGAGCATTATCGGGAGAAATTGACACTTAATATTCAGGACTATTTGATGTTATCACTTAGTTGCACTTATATTTTCATTATCATGTTATATTCATGCTTAGTTGTTATGTTTTAACGTTGTACGTGTGCATCTATCATGATATAGGTGTTCGAGACATTCAGAATCATTCATCTTGCATTATACTGCCCAAGTGAGTAACGGATTTTTAGTTAACATGTTTAGGAGATTTAGTGTGTTTAGTATATAATGTCTTGCTATATCTCAAGTACTATGCAAGTTATGTATCATGTTGACCCGTGTGGTCATATTCAGTATCATGTTGACCCGTGAGGTCATATTGAGTATCATGTTGACCCGTGTGATCATATTGAGTATCATGTTGACCCGTGAGGTCATATTCAATATCATGTTGACCCGTGTGGTCATATTCAGTATCATGTTGACCCGTGAGGTCATATTCAGTATCATGTTGACCCGTATGGTCATATTCAGTATCATGTTGACCCGTATGGTCATATTCAGTATCATGTTGACCCGTGAGGTCATATTCAATATCATATTGACCTGTGTGGTCATATTAAGTATCATGTTGACCTCTTTTGTCATATTAAGTATCAAGTTGACCCGTTGGGTCATATTAAGTATCATGTTGACCTCTTTGGTCATATAAAGTACAAGGTTGACCCATTGGGTCATATTAAGTATCATGTTGACATGTTTGATCATATTAAGTATCAAGTTGACCCGTTGGTCATATTAAGCATCAAGTTGACCCGTTTGGTCATATTAAACATCAAGTTGACCCGTTTGGTCGTATTAAGAATCAAGTTGACTCGTTTGGTCATATTAACTGTCATGTTGATTCGTTTGGTTATATTCATTATCATGTTGACCTGTTTGGCCATAATTAGTATTAAGTAGACCCGATTGCTTACTCAGTGGTATGTTTTGGCCCAAACTCAGTATTATTTATAGCGAAAACTTAGTTATATGCCATAGCGGTCTCAACATTATGTTTATAGTAGTTTAGATTTATATTATAGTTCAGCTATAGTATCAAGTTATAGCTCAGCCTTGGTTTATGTTATAGTAAAATTTCAGTAATTAATTCAATTTTAGTATCATGTTTTAGTTTAACTTCGTAACCATATTATTGCTCAGTTTCTATATTCAGCTTAGTCTCAGCTCCAGCTTAGCTTAGTATCATGTTTTAGTCAAGCCTAAGTATATAGCTCAACCTTAAATTATATATAAATGTTATATGCGTATAATAATGTGTGCAAAATGCTTTATGCACTTCTGGCATGCGATGTGTTTATATATACATGTCAGATTCTATTAGGTATAAGCTTATGCAGTTTTTAAGGTGCGCCAAGTGCTTTATGCACTTAATTAGTCAGAATGGTACTTTATGCATTACTCAATGTATTTAGTACTATCAGTATATAGTCAGTTATGTGATTACACGTGAGTTCCAGACAAAGTTGAAACTTAGACCTCCTTAATGGAGAACCGATCCTTAGAATAGTGAATGTTCCAAAATAGGAACTCATACATCCTATATGGATGATTAACATGCTTATATGGCTCGCTAGTTATGTATTCAGACAGTATAGTACTATAAGTACTCAGTTAGTATGTGTTTATGCACTCAGCCGTATAATATTATAAGTACTCAGTCAGTATGTGCTTATGCACTCTGTCAGTATGTGCTTTACGCACTCACTATGTGCTTATGTACTCAGTCAGTTATGCACTAAGTATGTACTTAGTTATGCAGTCAGCTATGCACTCAGTATGCTTATGTACTCAGTCAGTAACATGGTGTATCATGTATTTAATCAGTCAGTGTCGTGCTTATGCAGTTAGTTAATATTATGATTCATGTAGTCAGAATAGTACTATATATACTTATTCAGCAGCATGCTTATGTTTAGTTTATGATTTAATACAGTTCCGTTATCTCACTAAGTCTTATATACTTACCGTTCTCAGTTTATATTTTTGTAGGTATGCAAGACGAGACCATGTACATGCTAAATGGGGCGTAATGGGTTAAAATGGTGTAGCTCGTGAGTTACGTAACGAGCTTCTCATTTCCATCATTTGTTATCAGTTTGGAATGCCCCTGAATCAAGAACCAGCTTCTTTACCAAGTTTAAGGAGTCATTGTTATGTATCTTGCAAACTTTAGTATTTTAACGGGATGTTTGGAATAAGCCCGTATGATGTAAAAAATTCGCTTTCGCTATTTTTATCAATGTATACAGTTTACAGATTTATATATATATATATATATATATATATATATATATATATATATATATATATATATATATATATATATATATATATATATATATATAAAACTGGGCGTTTCATATACGTGACTATACTTACAACAACGACTCATCTAATTTCTATTTATAATTTTATATAGGGATATCCGAAAAAATATTTTCAAAAAACTTTACATTTTGACTTCAAAAATGCTTATTATGTGCTACTACGTATTAAACTCGCATATTGTGTACAACATGATATCAATAGTTACATTTAAACAACACATTAACCTCAACACCCATATGAGTTTAATAAAGTTAAATCACTCAGTGACTCCATTATCTTCTTCTTGGTTCAGGGATTTCACTCACTAAGTTCCGCCTCAGGATGTGGTGAGACTTTCTTTAGTCTCTAAAGAATTCTGAAGATGACTCCCTGAATGTTCTATCATTTAGGGACTTCATTTTACTCTTAGGTTATTTTATGTTTAAAATCCAGTCATAGATCATTGGACTCTGAACTGACCCAACAATCACCCCCTATTTGAATATAAAAATAGCCTAAGTGTTTATTAGCGTAAGTGAGCGTAACAACTTCATATTACTAACTGAGATAATATAAAGTAAATCATAAACCGATAAATGATGCAAAAGACTTCATATACTATTCATATATTACACAAGATAAACATAAGATTGAAAAATACATAAGACCCTATTCAGGCTTGTTTTTCAGATACTCCCCTCATCTCAAGCTTCACTTTCTTTGTAAGAAGGATGTGCTTGTCATTCCTCTTGTCCATCTCTTCATCTATGATCTTAATTAGCCCTCGAGCTTCAGATGTCCTTTTAAATTATGCAACAAGCTTGTAGTGGAAGAGTGTTTGAGCGTCCACCATATGCATATCAAAGACTCTCTAAAATGCCAGATCACTAAAAACATCACCGAATAAGATGTCGTGTTCAGGGGATTCGATCACTTGATTTTCTCTGAATGGAACTCCTTGAGGAAGAGCCATACTGTAGTGAATACCAACACTGAAGTGTTCAGGTTCAGGCTCCACGATTCTTTTCCTCTTCTTTTGGGATTGGTCTTTAAGGGTGTCCTCAGGGGTGATGGAAGTGCTTGCTTTAATTTCAAGGAAATTTTCTTATTCCTTTATTCCTTCAATTCCTTTCTCTAAGTTTGACTTCAGTTCAACTGTTGTTCAAGACGCGTGATATCATAACCCATTCCTTGTATCCAAACAGGCTATACTTAAATTAACTTATGACTTCAAAGTTTGAGTCATGATGGTTCCTGTTGATAATAACCTTGAGTGGTTTGGTGTTGGGAATGGATTTGATATCAGTTATCTCCCCAGGTTTCCTGACAAATTCCATTACGTGCTTGTACCTTTTCATTGTTTGTTTCTTCAAGAGTGCCTTTTATTTGAGCTTCTCCCTGGCTGCCTTGAGCTGTTGTTGTTTAAGAAATTAGAATTCTTTGCCAGACTTGACAATTTGATTAGTTTCCTTGACTTCTTCTTGGGCTACCTTAGCTACTTCTTTGAGTAGCTGTAGCTTCATCTAAAGCATCGCTTTTCTTTTCCCCAGCTTCAAGTATCTTACTCGACTATTCCTTATTGACTTTGACAGCGACTTATAAATTATTTTTTAATGTTTTTTAGATACAAACATTAAAAAAAAAACATATTAGAGGAGTTCAAAAACGGGTTCGATTCAAATGTAAAAGTAAAAAACATTTTTTACGGACAAGGTTATGTTGGTGTTGTAAATCCCAGAACAGGGTAAAGATAATCAGCAGTAATGCAATACCACTAGGTGGTTACCGGATATCACTTGGAATCGCGTGATCACTTTCCAAAGTAAACTATTCGACACTATGCCTGGGTTAAACGAATATCTACTTGGGATAAGACCAAATGTTTGTTATAGAATTAAGCACATATCAATAACCCTTGCGCATATAAGTGTTTAAGCTTTCTGTTTGTTTCTGCTGGTTTTTCTCTATGTCTTTTATTTCATGCGGATGATGTCGATCTCTATTTATAGTTGAGAACACTCAACCCTAGTCAATGGAATTTATGAGTGATTAACGACCAATTAATCACCCATAATAAGCCTCCATTATCATAGGAATAGTGGTTACATGACCAATTAAACGTAGTCATTATGCAGTTGTAACTGCTCATTGAATAGGTCAATGCCTGTTACAAGTGGACTCCAGTACTATCAGTAGGAACTAGCCTACCAGTACTAACTTAGTACTACCAGTAGGAACTAGCCTACCAGTATTAACTTAGTACTACCAGTACTAACACTAGCTATCAGTACTAACTTAGCACTACCAGTACTAACTTAGCACTACCAGTATTAACACTGAATCTCACCACTATAGAGTCAGGGTGTTCAGGGACCTTATGGGTGTACACTCCGTACCTCCTGACCCAAAACCAGGTGTGAACTAATCTCACAAGTGCACTAAATTTTCCAACAATCCTCCCCAAATTTAGTTCACTTCCTTATGCATAAACGAAAATATCCTGAGGATTGAATTTCCAGCTTAGTAAATTACACGTTCAAATATTCGAGAATCAGGGTGTTCTAAGAATTGAACCCTTCAACCCATTTGAATACCTGAAGATAAAATATACACAAGTTTTCAAACATTTAAACGCTCCTGACACTTTACAAGTCATGTGTCCATATCCAAATTCATAAATGTTGCAAGAGCCAAAATCCAAAAGCTCCCTGAAGCGGCAAAACTTCAACATTCACATAGGTGGTTCCTTTTTATTCATGCTCCTGCCAAACACTTTTTCAAATAAAATTAACCATTAAGAAGTAAAGACTTCATCCTCCTTTTCAGCATGTTCTGAGCACAACCTTGGGATGTAAAATAAACATGTGCTCCAATCCACTGAATGTTCAGCTTTCCACATTGAACTCAGCTCCCAAGTTTCCTTAGGAAGGAGTTGGGTGTCTTAGCATTCAGAGACTAAGTTGGACTTAAACCCATCCCTTTAGCAGACTTTATAACCAAGTATCTAACCAAACCCTTCGTCAAGTGATCAGCTAAATTTTGTTGAGATCTAACAAACTCTATAGATACCACCCCATTCATGACAAGCTCACGAATCAAGCTATGTCTGACACCTAAGTGTCTAGACTTCCCATTGTACATCTGGCTATTAACCTTTGCCAATGTAGCTGCACTATCACAACGGATAGAAATAGGTGCTATAAGTTTAGGCCACAATGGAATCTCAAGAAGCAAGTTTTTCAACCATTCAGCTTATTTACCAGTAGCTGCTAAGGCCACAAATTCAGATTCCATTATTGAACTGGTGATGCAAGTTTGCTTCTTGGAAATTGCACCTCCACCAAGTAGGAATACCCAACCACTTGTAGATGAATTGTCTCCAGTGTTACTGATCCAACTTGCATCAGTGTATCCTTCCAACACTGAAGGATAACCATTATATGAGAGACTATAAACCATAGTTCTCTTCAGATACTATAGTACCCTCTGAACTGCTTGCTTGCCAGTGATGAGCACTAGGATTACTAGTATACCTGCTCAGTTTACCCACTGCAAAAGCAATATCAGGTCTTGTACAAGTCATGGCATACATCAGGCAGCCAATTACCCTAGAATACTCAAGTTGAGATACAGCCTTGCCATTATTAGGCATCAACTTCTCACAAGTATCCATAGGTGTACTCACAGGAGTACAATCAAATTGATTGAATTTCCTCAACACCTTCTCAATATAATGAGACTGAGAGATAGAAATCCTTTTACTTTCATGTTTAATCCTTATACCAAGGATATCATCAGCCTCCCCCATGTCCTTCATGGAGAACCTTGATGACAAAAATTCCTTTGTCAAGTCAACCTGATTTTGGTCTGTGCCAAAGATCAACATGTTGTCAACATATAGACAAATGATGACTCCTATACCAGATTCATCAAATTTTCTATATACGCATTTGTCATCTTGGTTAAGAACATATAGGTGCCTGCTTTAGTCCATAAATAGACTTAATCAGTTTACACACCTTGTTTTCATTGCCAGGCATGATGAAGCCCCGAGGTTGGTTCATGTAAACCTCCTTATCCAATTCACCATTTAAGAAAGCTGTTTTCACATCTATATGATAAATAATCAGATTGTGAATTGATGCCAAAGCAATCAACAGTCTTATGGTACTGATACGAGCTACAGGGGCATAAGTATCAAAATAGTCTATCCATGACTTTTGTTTAAAGCCTTGAATGACTAGTCTAGCCATGAACTTTTCAATAGTTCCATCTACCTTCATTTTCCTTTTGAAAATCCATTTGCAACCCAGAGGTTTGCAACCTGGTGGTAGATCAACCAACACCCAAGTGTTGTTGCCCATAATGGAATCCATCTCATCATTGATTGCTTCTTTCCAAAAAGCAATATACTGGGACTTCATTGCTTCTTCAAATGTCTTGGGATCATCCTAAACAATGAAGCAATAGGAGTATTGGTCAGAGACCTCATCCCTTGTTCCTTCAATTAAATATAATTGAAACTCAGGTCCAAATGACTTTGGATTCCTGACCCTTTTGCTCTTTCTAAGCATAGGTTCAGGTTGTTGAACCACAACCTCATCAGGGACCACTGATGGTACTTCATCAGGGACCTCTGATACACCAATGTCATGATTTCCATTAGGAATCCTCAGACTTGGTCTAGGGACTGATGAGAATCTATTCTCATCAAACATTGCATCCCTTGATTCAATTATGGAGTTAATTGAAACATATTCATTAGGTTCAATAACATAGAACCTAAAAGCCTTGGAATGCTCAGCATATCCAACAAAAATGCAGTCAATGCCTCTTTCACCCAAAGTTTTCAACTTTGGATCAAGGAGTCTTACAACAGCCATACAACCCCATACCCTGAGATAGTTCAGGTTGGGTTTCCTTTTAGTCCAAAGTTCATAAGGGGTAACCTTGTTCCTTTTGTTGGGAACCCTATTTAATAAATAGAAAGTTGTTAACATAACTTCACCCCAAAACCCTTGACTCAGTCCTGAATAGGACAACATGGAATTAACCATCTCCTTCATCACCCTGTTTTTCCTTTCAGAAATACCATTTTGCTGAGGAGTATAAAGAGCAGTTGTTTCATGTATTATACCAACAGAGTGAAAATAAAGAGTATCCATGTACTCACCTCCCCTATAAGTCCTTAATCTTTTGATCAAAGACCCAAGTTGTAATTCAACTTTAGTTTTAAACTCTTTGAATTTATCTAATGCTTCATCCTTAGTATGTAACAAATAAACATAAAAAAACCTAGAAGCATCATCAATATATGTCACAAATTATTTCTTATTCCCCAAAGAGGGAGCGACATGCAAATCACACAGGTCACTGTGTATTAGCTCCAAGAGCTTAGTTTCACGTTTAACACCCTAAAAAGGTTTCTTAGTTATCTTGGTCAACATGCAAGTTTTACACTTTTCAGTGTCCATGTCAAATGTTGGAACTAACCCATCCTTAGACATATCTTGCATCCTTTTATAGTGAACATGGCCAAGTCTAGCATGCCATAGGGTGGAGTCAGTCAGGCCAGAGGTAGTCATAAAGGTTGAATTAACACTATCAGTGACAATATTAAGCATGAACATTTGATTACACAAATAGCTAAAACCAATAAACACACCATTCTTAGATAAAACAAATTTATCAGATTCAATAATTTGTTTATATCCATGATTATTCAAAATACTACTTGAAACCAAGTTTTTCCTTATATCAAGAACATGAATAACATTAAACAAAGTTACAATCTTTCCAAAACTAAACTTAAGATCTACACAACCACGACCATGCACCAAGGCTGTTGACTCATTTCCCATGTGAAGAATAGAACCATCATTTAGTGACTCATAAGTCTTGAACCAGCTTCTATCTTTGCACACATGAACTGTTGCACCAGAGTCAACCCACCACGCAACATCATCATCCTGCACAAAATAAGATTCAGATACACATGTAACATAATAAATCTGAAAAGACTTATTAAACATATCCTGACCTTTCGGTGAGTTGGTAGAACCACCACTCCCTGAACCATTAGTGCCTGATCCATTGGCTTTACCACCAACCTTAACACCTTTGCAATCCCTTTTAATGTGACCAGTTTTGCCACATTTCCAACAAGTAGGTGTTGCCTTCTTGTTAGGATCTGCCCTTGTGTTATCATTATGTTTACGTTTGCCTTTATTGTCATTGTACCTGGTGGAGTTGTTATGCTCCACCATATTGACAACAGATGCACCAGTAGCATTGCTACTCTTTAGCTTGTCATTATCCTGCACCCTGAGAGATTCCTCAATGCGCAGATGACTGCCCAACTCAACAAGAGTTAACTCCTCCTTCTTATGTTTCAATGTATGCTTGAAATCTTTCCGAGAAGGGGGAAGTTTATCAATGACACAAGAGACTGAAATAGCCTCATCCATGTGCATAAACCTTCCAAGTATACCAAGAGTTCATTGTATTGTTCCATAACTGGTCTTAAATAAGTCATTTTGTAATTTGTGAAATTACTTACAAGGAATTTCTTACTTGATGCATCCTCAACCATATATTTGGCATCAAAGGAATCCCATAGTTTTTTGGAAGATTCAAAATTCTGATAAATTTCAAAGAGTGAATCAGACATACCATTGAGAATTAAGCCTCTGCAAATGTAGTCATCATTCTCCCATTTGCTCCTACTCCTTATCTGTTCCATAGTAGCATCATCTCCATCATCAGGAATAGGTGTGGTCAGAACATAGACCACACTCATGCTTGACAGCAAGAAGTGCATCTTCTTCTGCCATCTCCTAAAGTCTACCCCTTCAAACTTGTCCAGCTTGGCAAAGTTTGAAGCCATGTGTTTCATTGCAGCAGCAGCCATTGATTATCACAAATAGTTTACTTTGATTGTTGGTGTTGTATCCCAGAATAGGGTTAAAATAATGAGTAGCAATGCAATACCACTAGGTGGTTACCGGATATTACTTGAAATCGTGTGTCACTTTCCAAAGTAAGCTATTCGACCCTATGCCTAGGTTACACAAATATCTACTTGGGATAAGACCAAATGTTCGTTATTGAATTAGGCACAAATCAATAACCCTTGTGCATATAAGTGTTTAAGCTTTATGTTTGTTTCTGCTGGTTTTTCTCTATGTCTGTCATTTCATGCTGATGATGTCGATCTCTATTTATAGTAGAGAACACTCAACCCTAGTCAATGGAATTTATGAGTGATTAACGGCCAATTAATCACCCATAATAAGCCTCCATTATCATAGGAATAGTGGTTACATGACTAATTAAACGTGGTCATTATGCAGTTGTAACTGCCACTTGAATAGGCCAATGCCTGTTACAAGTTGATTCCAGTACTATCAGTAGGAACTAGCCTACCAGTACTAACTTAGTACTACCAGTAGGAACTAGCCTACCAGTACTAACTTAGTACTACTAGTAGGAACTAGCCTACCAATATTAACTTAGTACTACCAGTACTAACACTGGCTATCAGTACTAACTTAGCACTACCAGTATTAACACTGAATCTCACCACTATAGAGTCAGGGTGTTCAGGGACCTTATGGGTGTACACTCCGTACCTCCTGACCCAAAAGCAGGTGTGAACTAATCCCACAAGTGCATTAAATTTTCCAACAGGTTACTCGCGTTTCAAACCACTATTAAGCGTTTGTAACGTTTAATCAAGTCAAACGAAATACATAATCCATACGTAAGATGCAATTAGATCAAAGTGTGATAATATACACTCTTTGTCTAAGGCGCCACCACCAATAGAATATAAGAGCAAAGCTTTCTATTTCATCATCATTGCTAAGGTTCGGTTTGCCAAGAGGATATGCCTAACTTTTTCTCGTCAACATGAAACAATCTTTACTATACGCGAGTCAGTTAAGAAGGATTATTATATTTTTATATAGCGAAAAGCGAATGTGTTTATAAAAAAGGCAATAAATCAACGGTAGAAAATCCAATGTGCGTCAACATTTATACTACGTTTTTAGCGTTGGGAGTTTGACGACTTGGTCTGTATGTGTGTCGTGATTGACTCAAACCTTGTAGATTAATTAAGTGAAAGAGAAAGAAAAACAGAAAATGTGAGGGCTAATGTAATTTAAGGAAGGGGTAAATCGTTTTAGCCGTTGGTACCAAAAGAGAAGGTAGAGTAAATTTAGTAGTTATCAGGTGTTTGGAAGTCAAAGTGTAGTCAACAACCAGTTTTTCCGATCAAAACCACCGCGAATCCCTCTTCTTATTCTCCTCAGTTTTTATATACCTTAGCTACTTCTTTGAGAGTAGCTTCATCTAACGAATCCCTCTTCTTCTTCTCCTCAGCTTCAAGTATCTTACTCAGCTCTTCCCCATTCACTTTGACAGCGACTTATAAATGAATTTTTAATGTTTTTGTAGATACAAACATTAAAAAAAAAACATGTTAGAGTTCACAAACAGGTTTGAGTCAAATTTAAAAGTAAAAAGCATTTTTTTGCGGTCAAGGTTACCCGCGTTTCAGACCACTATTAAACGTTTGTAATGTTTAATCAAGTCAAACAAAATACACGATTCTTTTCCTCTTCTTTTGGGATTGGTCTTTAAGGGTGTCCTGAGGGGTGAGGGAAGTGTTTGCTTTAATTTCAAGGAAATTTTCTTGTTCCTTTATTCCTTCAATTCCTTTATCTAAGTTTGACTTCAGTTCAACTGTTGTTCAGGACGCGTGATATCATAACCAATTCCTTGTATCCAAACAGGCTATACTTAAATTAACTTATGACTTCAAAGTTTGAGTCATGATGGTTCCTGGTGATAATAACCTTGAGTGGTTTGGTGTTGGGAACGGATTTGATATCAGTTATCTCCCCAGGTTTCCTGACAAATTCCATTACGTGCTTGTACCTTTTCATTGTTTGTTTCTTCAAGAGTGCCTTTTATTTGAGCTTCTCCCTGGCTGCCTTGAGCTGTTGTTGTTTGAGAAATTAGAATTCTTTGCCAGACTTGACAATTTGATTAGTTGCCTTGACTTCTTCTTGGGCTACCTTAGCTACTTCTTTGAGAGTAGCTTCATCTAAAGCATCGCTCTTCTTTTCCCCAGCTTCAAGTATCTTACTCGGCTATTCCTTATTGACTTTGACAGCGACTTATAAATTATTTTTTTAATGTTTTTTAGATACAAACATTAAAAAAAAAAACATGTTAGAGGAGTTCACAAACGGGTTTGATTCAAATGTAAAAGTAAAAAACATTTTTTGCGGACAAGGTTATGTTGGTGTTGTAAATCCCATAACAGGGTTAAGATAATCAGTAGCAATGAAATACCACTAGGTGGTTAACGGATATCACTTGGAATCGCGTGATCACTTTCCAAGGTAAACTATTCGACCCTATGCATGGGTTACACGAATATCTACTTGGGATAAGACCAAATGTTCGTTATAGAATTAGGCACGTATCAATAACCCTTGCGCATATAAGTGTTTAAGCTTTCTGTTTGTTTCTGCTGGTTTTTCTCTATGTCTGTCATTTCATGTTGATGATGTCGATCTCTATTTATAGTAGAGAACATTCAACCCTAGTCAATGGAATTTATGAGTGATTAACGACCAATTAATCACCCATAATAAGCCTCCATTATCATAGGAATAGTGGTTACATGACCAATTAAACGTGATCATTATGCAGTTGTAACTGCTACTTGAATAGGTCAATGCCTGTTACAAGTTGACTTCAGTACTATCAGTAGGAACTAGCCTACCAGTATTAACTTAGTACTACCAGTACTAACACTGGCTATCAGTAGTAATAAATCAACGGTAGAAAATCCAATGTGCACTACGTTTTTAGCGTTGAGAGTTTGACGACTTGGTGCGTATGTGTGTCGTGATTGACTCAAACCTTGTAGATTAATCGGGTAATAAGTAAAAGAGAAAGGTTAGTTTAAGAAAGAAAGAAAAAAAAATATAATGTAATTTAAGGAAGGGGGGTAAATCGTTTTAACCGTTGGTACAAAAAGAGAAAGTAGAGTTGTCTCAGGTGGTTTAGAAGTCAAAGTGTAGTCAACAACCAGTTTTTCCGACCACCACCGTGCGTGAATCAAAACAAAATGGGTTAACGTATAATTCGTCCAAAAGTAGTTTCCGGTTTAATAGAAGCGGTATTCAAGAATAGGGTTTCAACCGGCGGAAGGATTTTGGAACCCATTTCAAAAACAACCCCCAAAACAACACCCACAACATCAGCAGCAAGTGAGTTGAGAAGGAGGTATCCGATCATTAGTACACTTTCAATTTCTGGCAACAGCAACCCTATTTCAGTTTCTGGGAATTACCTTATTCCAGTTTCCGGTGGTGGTCGTCGGGACATCTCAACATATTTAGGATTGGGTTCAAGGGTTGCTGATGGTTTTGTCAAACACTTTTCGGCTTATTATCTCCAGGCTTTGACTGCCGCGCAAACTATGGCTATTGATTGGTTCCAAAACCTTGATTCCTTTGATGTACAAGATATGAAGCTGTATTCCGAGACCGCTTTGGGTGGGTAGCTTTCTTTCTTTAATTTTTTGCAACATACTATGTATTTTGATTCTTTGTTTTCTTCGTAAACCAATAATAAACTTATTGTCGTTTAGATACACTAATCTTTTAGGCATTTACTTTTAGGCGTAAACAAAACAAATTCATCACATTATTTTTATTCTTCTTGTTGCAAAAAATTACTCAAACTTATTGCTATTATTATGCACTTGGTTAAATTTCATACACTAGTTTTTTCTTATAACTCACTAAGCTAGGATGACATGTTATTTTGTCATAAGCCTCTTGTTGGATCTACTACAGTATTATTCTTTGTGTTTAAATAAAATACTACTCCTTCTTTTTCTCCACTTTTAGTATAATTTTATATATATGGGGTACAAACACCACCCACCGGCCTGTTGTCATATTCTTACTGGACTCGTTTTTTTACTACTTACCACTAGTCTATTTCTATTCCTATATTCAGTGTACTAATCACCATTCATGTTTCCTTTTATAGCTCTCATTTATGCATTTCAAGCCATCAATCCTTATCGGGTCGCCCTCCTCTCCAAGCTCACAGATCCCATCAGCTGGTTCCAAATTAAGAAAAACAAGCACCACGAGGACCCCGTATCTAAACAATGGTATCTTCTTGAATCAACACCAAATCGCCTCAAATATGTTGTCTACTTATTTGGTGTAGCCAGCAACGATCACATCCGCCTTGCATTCATAGAGAATCACACCAAGCTAGCTATCACAAGTTTTGTTGCAAACAAAGGAAGACTCATACCTGTAACAGTGAACCTGGACTTGCCTTCTGAAGCTGATTTTTCGGATGCTAAGGTCGACACCACTTTTGAAGAAGACACAGGTATTTACATGCTGGACATCACGGGCTTTACGATCCAGCCATCAGATTGAGTTTCTCGATACTTGTTCATTCTTGGATTTCGTTGTACGTATTCTGCATAGTTTTTTTAAATGCTTTATCGAGATCTTGCTTATACAGTTTAGGAACCTGTTGCCCCAAGTCGTTTTGTTGGCTATATATTGATCGATCTCATCTCTTTGGTTTTAGTAGTATATCACGTCTGTTTCTGGAAAGACTAACCCGCAGATTTTATCAATGTTACTTGCATTTTCAAGGTCCTATGTATTTCTTGCTTATACAGTTTAGGAACCTGTTGCCAAGTCGTTTTGTTGGCTATATATTGATCAATCTCATCTCTTTGGTTTTAGTAGTATATCACGTCTGTTTCTGGAAAGACTAACCCGCAGATTTTATCAATGTCACTTGCATTTTTAAGGTCCTATGTATTACTTGTGGTTTGCTTTAAGATTGTTTTTAGTGTCATTTCATCGATTGCAACTCTAAATTGAATATATGATCTTGTGATTTTTATATGAGGCCTTGGACTTATGTACTTTCCTCTGTTACGCTGGTATGATTCTGGCTTTGGGTTTATTCTGTTTGCTGCATAGATGTATAGATAGTAAAACTTGATATTAGCTTGTACTGATTCTGTTAGGCAGAACATAGCTTGTCTCGAGGAATGAATGAGCATCACATTAACCACTCTTTGATTCCAACCTGTTACAATCCTGCAAACCTCTTATGCTACCTGGTACATTTGAGATACAATCCCATTTGCCCAAAATATTCTCAGGGACTGCATTGACAAATATTCAAATCCTCCTTTTTTGTTGGTTTTTTCACCTCCTTTTGCTGATTAAACGTGCTCATTCCTATAATATTCCAATCTGCCATTTTGAAATCAATTCTTCTATATATCCATTAGAATATCACAAGAGCCGTCTTCAGAAACATCCTCTTCAACCTCTTTTTGTTCTTTTTCAATCAAAGTGCGTGGCTGCTACCGTATTTTCTTTTCTTTCCTTGAAATAAGTGTGAAAGGTTTTAATGGATATTTAAATAATAGTATGTCCGGATTCGAACTCGAGACTTCGGGATTGCACACATTACGTATGAGAATTGATGTACATAATTAATATAAATAAAACGTTATTATTATTAATTATTAATCGCTAAATAAAACATAACGATAGTTAAATAATTAACGAGGTTTGGTTAACGGTCGTTAAATATTAACTACAAGGACTAAGAATGAAATTAGTGGTCGGGAAAGTTCTAGAACCCCTTGTGGGTCTTTGGCCGATCGGTTAGGGTATTCCCAAACCCAAACCCACTCAAACTTGTACTCCAAGATATGTTAACTATAAATACAAATCAATGTATTCATTATTGAAAACCTTAGATCACTTTGATAACCTAATTTCTCTCCTTCTCCTCTCCTCTTTGTGTGGCCGGTCGAATACCTTCACCCCAAGGGTTTTCGATTTTGTCTAACTCAAAGATAAAGTGTTTGGTTTATTTGTGATTCAAGGAACTAGCTTCTCCACATCAAATCGTTATTAGTACGTGTGTACAAGAACGAAGAGCAAGCACACTTGAGCTTGTATTCCTTGGTGATCGATTTAGGGTGGGAGGATTTTGTATAAACCCTAATTTAGGGTTTTGGGTTTTGTTACTTGATCACATCATTGTTTGATTACTTGAATTGCTAAAAGGTACGCACTTTCTTGTTTGGTTAATTAATTACATATATTATTCCTATTGTCTTCCGCTGCTTGCTTTGATGATGTTATTTGTTTTATGTATAATTGTTATGAGTATAAAATTCCAACAGTGGCATCACGAGCCGTTAATATGATGTAATTAATTACCGAAACACATAAAAATTGAATCTTTATGATTATTTGCATGTTTTTTATGGTTTCTAGGGTTTTGAATTCGAAACCCTAATTATATATATATGGGTCGATTACCCTAATATTTATTTAATTAGGTTTTAATTTTGTAAAACTTGTAGAAACCCTAGGATTGCATGCTTATTTTATGTGGTTTATTAATGAATAATTGTTATGTGCCATGTAATATGCGTATCTTGGGTGATAATTGTTATGCGGAATCCATGGTGGAACATGCATGTTTTGCCATGGAGTATTGTTAATTGTATATTGATTAATTGTTAAGTGATACACACATGCTTTATTTATTTAATAATTATTGAATTGGGGAAGACCTCAATTATAACTAATAAAATTCGTTACGTGCTAATTGGTATACTATTAACTTTGCTTACGCAATCGACTTGTCGATGTATGTGGCTCATCTTTTCGCGAGATGAAAGTCCTAGTTAATGTATGCATTTATTTACGCCTAGAATTGTTATTAGAATTTATTGAAATAATTATGCATGTGGCTAATTGTTTTTACATATGTTAAATTGTTTAGTTATATGTTTGTATTATTTGAGTGTGTTTAATTTTTATTAAAATGCTTTTTTGTTTATATATTGTTTGACATGTTAGTAAGCAAAAAGGGTTTTTTATGAATAGAAAATTAAATGGACTAAATAATGGCGAAATTGATTTATTATCTAAGAATTATTCTTGAACTTTTAATCGACTGATGCGACTGTACTAAATGGTTAGAACGGCTCACCCACTAGAACAAACTATAAAGGGATATTTAAGAAGTGAGCATAGTCTCACTTAATGGATGTCTAAGGTTATGCTTCAGCGCTTACCTGGTCCTCTGCCCCCTGTGCGTTCGATTGGAGCTACCTAGTATAACCATTCTATGTACGAAGCATCTTAGTGCAAAGTTGTAAGTTTCTCAACGCATCGATTAAAACTTTGTAGAATTCAATCTTAGCAATTAAAATCTCTAAGTAAGTTTTTTCGAAAATTTTATGTTATAAAGTTGTATGCATGCTTCTTTATACATAAGTTTTGATTACACATCAAAAATTGTACCCTTTAAATTTAAGTTTATGCCATCTAATGATATGAAACACTTGAAATTGTAATTTAGTTATGTGAGACCTTGATCTAGATTACAATAACGAGGTGAATTATTTTGTTGTGTGAGACCTCAGCTTTATGATTTGCAGTTTCTAAATTAGACAACTTAATTAAGTTAGTTAGTGAGACCTATAACTTAAGGCATAAGATGGGATAAAACATGCTTACGTTTTGCATTAATTGTTTTGGCAAAATTGTAAATCCCATAACTTTTGGAATTGAAAACTTGTTTGTCAATTATCGTTTTTCAACGATTACCTATTCTATACTTTCACCACTAGCAGATCAACTGATGTGGTGGAACTATGATAATGAGGATCCAATATTCAAGGAAAATACTATGGTTAATATGAATATTGACCAAAGGGTATTTTATTTTCTTGAATGTTTACTTATCGAAAGTACTAACTTTTGAACTTTTATTTCTGTAGAAATGGCTCAAGCTGAATCTACTGCACTAGCCTCGTCGTTCAACTCTATGTTTGATCGAGAGAAATTGACTGGTAGCGCGAATTTCAATGATTGGTATCGGCAACTCAGAATTGTCTTGAGGGTTGCCAAAAGACTCAATTATTTGACTACGCCTTGTCCTCCTGAACCTGCAGCTGATGCTACTGCTGAAGCACGAGCTGCATGGCAATCTGAGTATGACAAGTATAATGAGGTCGCCTGCATTATGCTCGGGAGTATGAACTCAAGCTTGCAAAAGCAATTTGAGAATTACTTCCCTAATCTCATGCTGGAAGAATTGCAAAGGTTGTTTGAAAAGCCTGTAACTGTAGAGCTGTATGACTTGATTGATGCTCTTCATAGTTGCAAGCAAGGAGATGGGAAACCTGTAAGCGCCCACTGTCTGGAAATGATGAGTTACATGGACTAGTTGTGGCGTTTGAACTATGTCTACCCTAATGACATACAAATTGGCCTGATCAACAGATCCCTTAACAAGGAATTTGATGGTTTCGTGCGCAATTATAATATGCATTGCACGGGGAAGACAGTCAGTGAGGTACATGCAATGCTCATTGATTACGAAAAAGGTTTGCCCAAGAAGGCCTCTACACCTGCGGTTTTGACCATCCAGAAGGGTAGAATTTCTAAGCCTAATAAGCCGCTAGCGAACAAGAAAGGGAAAGGTAAGGGTAAAGCTGATAAGGGAAAACAAGTTATGACTTATCAGCAAGAACCCAAGAAGTACCCTCCCAAACAGCGTGAGAATCCGAAGAAGGATCAGGCTTGTCATCACTGCACTGCAGTTGGACACTGGAAGAGGAATTGTCCACTGTACCTTGATGAGTTGCGAAATAAGAGGTATAAAAATACTGGCACTGTGGCCAGTACTTCAGGTACTCTTTTGATGATAGAATTATTTGCTTTTCCTCATAAAATAAATTCCTGGGTATATGATACTGGATGTGGTATTCACATATGTAATACACTGCAGGGACTTAGAGGAGCAAGGAAGCTTGCCTATGGACAGCAATACCTGCACGTGGGTAATGGAGCACATGCAGTCGTTGAAGCTATAGGCACGTTTGATTTAGTTTTACCTTCGGGTTTAGTACTGTCATTAAACGATTGTCATTACGCACCTTCCATTGTTAGGGGTGTCGTTTCTGTTTCCTTGTTAAAAAATATTGGTTTCGTTCATACATTTACTGATTATGGAATTTCTGTTTCTTTAAATGATGTTTTTTACTTTAATGTTATTCTAGTAAATGGTGTGTTTGAAATTGATTTGCATGATAATGTGAATGATAAAAATAATTCTGTCTTTAGCATCAATAATAAAAGAATCAAAAGTAATTTGGATTCTTCATTTCTTTGGCATTGTAGACTTGCTCATATAGGCAAGAAACGCATGCAACAACTGCAACACGATGGGCTTTTGCAAGACATCAATGATGAATCATTTGATAAATGCGAATCTTGCATATCTGGGAAGATGACCAAGAAACCTTTTACAAATAGTTTAGAAAGGGCTTCTGATCTTCTTGGTGTGATACATACTGACGTATGTGGACCACTAAGACATGTGTCAAGAAAGGGTGCTGGCTACTTCTTAACCTTTACTGATGATTTCAGTCGTTATGGTTATGTTTATTTACTTAAACATAAACATGAAGTCTTTGAAACATTTAAGGTTTTTAAGAGTGAAGTAGAACTGCAACTAGGAAAGAAGATTAAAGCTCTTCGATCTGATAGAGGTGGTGAATATTTAAGCCAAGAGTTTAAAGATTATCTAGCTGAGTGTGGTATTGTCCAGCAACTCACATCTCCTTATACTCCACAACAAAATGGTGTATCTGAGAGAAGGAATCGTACATTGCTAGACATGGTGCGATCGATGTTTAATCTTACTACTCTTCCCTTATCCTTTTGGGATTATGCTTTGGAAACTGCTGTTCGCATATTGAATATGGTTCCAACTAAGAAGGTTGATAAGACTCCTTATGAAGTGTGGTATGGGAAACCTCCCAACTTGTCTTACTTAAAGGTCTGGGGTTGTGAGGCGTTTGTTAAACGTGACTCTGCTGATAAGCTGCAACAAAGATATGTTAAGTGTGTCTTCGTAGGATACCCAAAGGAAACTATGGGTTACTACTTTTACTTTCCACCTGAAAACAAAGTAATTGTTGCTAGGTATGGAGACTTTCTTGAAAAGGATCTCATATCTCATGAATTCAGTGGGAGAGTATATGATCTGGAAGATGATCAAGAAGATACAACACCTTCTGAGAACACTAGCCAACCTCAAGTAGAACCTGAAAGTCTGGGCGTTCCACCTGAGATTGAAGTGGTTCCCATTCGTAGATCCGCAAGGGCTACGCGTGCACCTGAGCGTCTATGTCTCAACGTAGAAGCTGAGGAAAATATGTTAGGGGATCTTGGTGAACCTGCTAACTATAAAGCTGCCATGATGAGTCCTGAAAAGGAAAAATGGCGAGTTGCAATGAATGGGGAAATGCAATCCATGAAAGATAACGAAGTCTGGATAGAGGTTGACTTACCTCCAAATGCTAAGGTAGTTGGAAGTAAGTGGCTCTTTAAGATAAAGACTGACATGGATGGCAATGCACACACCTATAAAGCTCGTCTTGTAGCTCAAGGTTTTACTCAAACCTATGGGATAGACTACGAGGAGACATTTTCTCCTGTAGCAGACATTAGAGCTATTAGGATTCTTATAGCCATAGCTGCGTACTATGACTATGAGATATGGCAAATGGATGTAAAAACTGCCTTCTTAAACGGTCGCCTAGATGAGGACATCTATATGGCGCAGCCTGAAGGGTTTGTGAATCCAAAGTTTCCGAAGCGTGTATGCAAACTTCAAAGATCCATTTATGGATTGAAGCAAGCATCAAGGCAATGGAACAAGAAGTTTGATGAAGAAATCAAGAAATTTGGTTTCACTCAAAATCTTGATGAGCCATGTGTGTATCACAAAGCTAGTGGGAGTAATGTTATTTTCCTTGTCTTATATGTCGATGACATATTGATCATGGGAAAAGACATTCCAAGTATGCAAGATGTAAAGTCTTATCTTGGAGAGTGCTTTTCTATGAAGGACTTAGGGGAAGTAGCATTTATTCTAGGAATCAAGATCTACCGAGATAGATCAAGGCGGTTAATTGGACTAAGCCAAAGTGCTTACATTGATAAAATACTAAAGAGATTTAGTATGCAAAATTCCAAGAAGGGATATTTGCCGATGCAAGTTGAACATGGCTTAAGTAATAAACTATGCGCGTCAACACCTGCTGAGGTGGATTACATGAAGAAAGTTCCTTATGCTTCGGCTGTAGGATCTATCATGTATGCTGTGAGATGTACAAGGCCTGATGTGGCGTTTGCACAGAACATTACCAGTCGGTATCAACAGAACCCAGGTGTGAAACACTGGCAAGCTGTTAAGAACATTCTTAAGTATCTAAGGGCTACTAAAGAAATGTTTCTAGTGTATGGAGGAAATCCAGATGCAGAACTTGATGTTACAGGTTTTTGCGATGCGTCATTCCAAACTGATAAAGATGATACGAAGTCTCAGACGGGTTATGTCTTTGTCATTAATGGAGGAGCGGTTGACTGGAAGAGCAAGAAGCAAACAACGGTTGCGATGTCTATTACAGAAGCTGAGTACATAGCTGCTTCAGAAGCTGCGATGGAAGCTGTTTGGATTAGGAAATTCATTTCGGGATTCGGAGTAATGCCCTCAATCGAATTACCTCTAAATGTGTATTGTGACAACTCTACTGCAATAACATTTGCCAATGAGCCTGGAGTCATGAAGGGCGCCAGACATTTTCCTCGTCGATATCACTATGTTCGAGAACAAGTCGACATAGGTGAAATCAATCTACTCAAAGTTCATATAGATGAAAATCTAGCTGATCCCTTTACGAAACCTTTGCCAAAAGATAAACTTACTGACCATGCTGATGGGATAGGACTTCGTTTAGCTAGTAGTTTCATGCAGATCTGTGATTAGTATTTGGATAAAGGATGTTATGAACAAATATTACTTTAATGAAATAAAATGGTTGTTTATGTTTATTTTTCATTTTCTTAATATTATATCCTATATTTGCATGTTTAATCCGTGAGTAACTTATGTTATTCTAAATAGTCCGTTGTCAATCAATGATGTGGGAATGTCATTGAATTAAGACAAATCTGAGTTTTGGTAGAATATACTTTTAAAGTATATTGATGCGTGGGACATACCAGATTCACATGATGTTCAATGAATTGAATATAGGACTCATCCCAACTTTACATGATGATACTTTTGGATTTTATCATTAAGTATATCATGAAGTGTTTATCCTCAGACTTGAGATACCAGATAACTGATATGAATGTAGTGCATTTGTGTAAGATAGTCTAACGCTATCCGTAACTGGTAGTTATAAGGGCTATTTTCGGAAGTGTTGCAAAATTCATGAGTTATGTTTGTAGTCAAGAGAATTTGTTCCTTTGAATTTGTTTCAAAGCCTAATACTATATTTGGGCCCCTCGTAGGGTTGACAAGATGTTTGTATGGCCATACCCAAGATCTATCTGGAATACGTTCAGATAATTTGGTAATTGATAAGGTTTTAAAAGGTACCATTTTGAGGGGTCATTTAAGTCCTTATTTGATCACTTTTGTATCCGTTATTGCTTAATATCGTTCCTTTTCACTTTTTAGGTCTCGTGAAGGCAAATGCTGGAATGGCACTTATTTGGACGAAAAGGCGCGAATATATGAAGAAAATGGCCAAAGTCGAAATCGAGACACTCACAGTCGCTGAATGTAGAAGGCGACGGCGTCAGGAGCTATTTGCGACGCCGTCGGAGAATTATTGTGACGGGTCAGAACTCAAAACTCGTGTTTTCAAGAGACGGCGTCTAGTTGTGAAAGAGTAGGCCGTCGCTACTCAGACGGCCTAGATGCGATCCAGACGACGTCAGAAGCTGAAGAGGACGGCGTCACGTACATAAGGTAACGCCGTCGCAAGGTTAACGTGGCCAAGACGAAACCCTAATGGCGGCGACACGACGGCGTCACTAAACATAAGGTGACGCCGTCGCAACTGTAATCTTATATATAGAATCCGAATTTTTCAGTCTTTGTGTGGAGAGTCTTTGGAGTAAAAACCTAAAACCGAACCTAAGGTGTCTTGTACAGTATTTAAGGGTTTTTAACCCTATCTTACACCAAGATAAGTCTTTGCTTCATTAATTCAATTATGTCTTTGATTATTTGTGTGTATGCTTGCATGTTCTCCATGTCCGGCTAATTTATTTGTGTGTTTGCTTAGGAAGTATGAAACTTAATTATTAAATATTGATTGGTTGTTTCTTATCTTAGTTGATTAATGATTTAGTAATGCGATAGGTCATTCGTTGTGTACTTAATGCTTGATTCATCTTTGTGAACCTTAGAGTATGATTACCTGAGTGATTGTAGGCTAAACCATCCGAAGAGCGCCTTAGAGTAGGAGTCTATAATCTCTAAGTGGATTTGTAGACAAGACCCTTTGGTAAGTTCAAAGAGTTAGGGAGAAATGCATACCCTACAACTTTAGAAACACAACGCAACTAGGAATAAGACGTGACACTCAACCATCAATAGGAGATAATTAAGGAGTAATACAAACTAAGTAAACACATCTTTAAACTATCATACGAGCACACATTAATTAGACATAGACTCCCACAACCTTAGTTTAGATAATTAGATAATAGTAGAGTAATCGGTAGAAATACCAACCCCCCAAATCCAATACCCGAGATTCGTACCTTTCTATTTTCATAAAATATAAAAAAGATAAAAAAATAATCTTCCTCAACCTTAACCTTAGCGTAGTAACTCCCTACTAGCATTCCTATTCCCCTAGAGAACGATATCAATACCCGTGGCTTACCCTAATTACTACACTACAACGATTAGGTTCACTGCCTAGGGTGTTATAAAACTTGCTCGAAGAAAAGGAAGTTCCTTTGACCCCGAACGACGCGTGTAGCGTTATCAAGTTTTTGGCGCCGTTGCCGGGGAATAGAATAGCTAGTTAGTAGTCCACTCGTTTAGGTTTCTTTGCTTGATTCCTATCAAGTAAACTTTTTTTCTTATTTTCTAGATTTCTCTTAGTCTATCCCCCTTCTTCGTGACCCCGTTCGTAAAAACCATCATTAACCATGATCCGTATTTTTCATCGAAGATTCTTTACTTTACCCGTTCCCAATCCCGAGATTGAGAACGCAATCCCACAAAACCCTTCACCCACCCACCATTTTGGTAATTACCTAGAGCATAATGAGATGAATTGGCAACAACAAAGTCCTTTCTATTACTCTGATTCTGATGAGGAATTTGAGTATGATGAAGCACTTGATAGCGGGGAGGTCATTAATGAAGAAGTTAGTTCTGAAATTAAGGAAGACCCATCCCAATGTTTTGACCCTAGGTGCAGGATTGAGAAAGATGGCCCCTTTAATATGCAATTCCCTTGCAAAATAGGACTAGAAGGGTTCGATGCTTATTTGAATTCATTCTTACCTTTAAACTTAATTTCAAGGGACCTATACAACAAAATCAAGGTCAAAGAGTTAACTTATCAAGGGAACAATGTTGTTGAAGCAGTCATTTATTTGCACGTGTTTGTCGGAAGTTTTACTTATTTGGTAGAGTTCATGGTCTTAGAAGACTTAGGAGAATTTATAGATAAGGACCTCACTCAAATAATTTTTGGAAAACCTTTCAAGAAATTGACTAGGTTGAACGAACGGATGATTGATGGTCTAATTACATTCTCTGATGAAATTGAAGATTTTATCTACCAAATGCCACGCGCTCATCCTAGGTTTAAACATAAGGACATCGAGGTTTGTAATAGAATGACCCCTATTCCATTGCTTAGTGAAAGGGATAAGCAAAATGGGCTTAGGTACCCACATGAGAAAACTAAGCGGTATTACAAAAAATGCCTTGAATTAGGAGATGATTACAAAAAGAATGGAAGAGCGTTAGAATGGCTTAAGTATGAGCACGAGAGGGATAGTGAGGCAACGTAGGAGCACGACTATGAGTCTAGCTACAAGACTCTTTAATAAAGAAAAGCGCTTCGTGGGAGGCAACCCATGCTTAATTGTTTGCTTGTTAGTGTCATATATCTTTTATTAATTGTTTATCCTCATGTTTAAATTTGTGAAAATGCTTTATTTTGTTTTTAACCTCGTCTTAATTGCATATAAAGGTATTTTACATAAGGGATAAGTGTAGGGAGGATTACACACGTTTTCAAAAGAAACGTAAACATGAGAATAACAATTAACTAAAAGATATATATGTTTGTTTGTTCGAGTCAAATGCTTGTATCGAGTCATAATGGATGTTTTGCAGAAATTTTTCCTGATTCTAAAGATGTAAATTTTCCAGAATTTTTTCCAGAAAATCGCAGACCAGTTTTTGTCAGGATAACCTGACGGCGTCAGGATTGCAACCTGACGGCGTTAGGAAGGAGTAAAAACATCAGATTACTTTTTTCTCGTTTTCTGAGCTACTTATAAATTTTTGGAATTTTCCAGGTCTTAATTTTCTTAGAAATTCTGTAAACATCCATTCCACAAGCATTATATCCTAGTTTAAATCGAGTCTTAAATATATTATTACCGCCGATTTTACGCGAAGGTTTCGTTTGTTTTCTTCAAGTGTGCAGGTTTAGTTTGTCAAGAAGAAGTTACATAAGATTGGAAGGAGCTTTTCACGCAATAATTCTTCTTGAAAAGAATTTAACCACCACTTTACACGGATCCTACCGAGCTAATCAGGGGAGTATTAGTTTCTTTCGTTTTTAATTACCTTCTTTTATCATAACTTTGATACTTTCGGGGAACATTGGGGACAATGTTCAGTTTAAGTGTAGGGAGGGAAAATAAAACGGGAACTTTGAAACTATGCTTATCCTTGACTATTTGCTTTGTCCAATTGTGATTGTGTAATAAACCATGAGAAAATGTCGGTTAGGGTAATTTTGGCACCAAATTTAAAATTTTTCATGACATATAAGAGTGGGCCATTAGTCTTAACAAAAGCGTCTCATGGATAGGAAGTTATATGACTAGCACAAAAACCCTTACCACCCAAATTCCACCCAAAATGTGAGGATCGCCCTTAGATTAGTAGGAATTAAAGCATTCATCTTTAATGCTTAGAGTGTGAACCGGTAGTATATTAGATTCTAGAACTTGTTTTGTGATGCATTCCGAGATCGCAAGTGAGGCTACACTTGTGTAGTTAGGAATAACTAAATGATAAGAGGCATTAGGATAACCCTTGTTTGATACCTGTAATATAATTACTTCTTCCACATCGGTTGAGTAATTCCCCCACACCCTTTGCGTTGTACTCATCTTTAGTACACGATACCCCTAGTTAACCCCTCAGAGCCTATCCTTTTCGCGGTTCTCGTGATGTTTCGGTTTTTCCGGAATATCAATGAAGAGCATTGTTTACACCCCACCCCCAAATATACACCCAAATCGCCTTAGCCTACCCCTTATGCACTCACTTTTTAGTGCAATTATTTGTTATCACCCCAAACCCTTAGTTCAATTATCTAGTTGCTTGCATAAGTTGCTAAGTCGAGTCATATCCTTTGTATACAGTTTTGGGACGATTGGGATTCATGGGAAAAGTTAAAGTTTATGAAATAACGGGAAGGGAACGTTAAATTCAAATTCCCTTTGTTTGCGTAATAATGTACCCCAAGTGTTTTGATCTTTTCAATTCGGGTCAAATTAGTGTTAGAGTAATAAAAAAAACTCAAGTGTAGGGATGTTCCTATAAATCCCTATTATTTTGATGTTATCATAGAGGATGGTAGAGTAAAAGTGTATGAAAAAAAAAAAAAAATCGAAAAAAAAATAGAAAAAGAGAAAAAGAAAAAAAAAATAGAGTGTAAATATATATATATATATATATATATATATATATATATATATAAATACATACGGGCTACCATCCTACATCTATCTTTAAATTTATGTTTGTTTATTTCAGTTATCTAGAGTTTAGAAGTGTCGAGTCTTGTCTTAGCAACGCCATTCTTCATATGCATTTAACATAGAGATTTTTGACTTACCACCACTAAATAGCCTATCCCACCAAACCCTTATTTCCCTACCGTAAGCCTAACATTACAACCCTTTAAAAGACCTCTTTGATAGTCTTTCCTAGGTGCTTACGCCAAAGCGATGGAGGTTTGATCTATTCTCAAGCCTATGATAATCTATGTACTAGGACCGGTTAATGAGTGTTTATCTTCCATTTCCTATATTGTTATATTTCATTTATACACCTGAGAGAGATGTGAGTATCCAAACACCCCATGTGAGGTGCTAGTATGTAATTTCCGTGCTTGTTATGACTTTTGCGGGGCTTATATGTGTTGTGGACCGTTTTGAATTAATGCTGAATGACCCCTAACTTATAAATTAATTGGCTAAAAGCACATTTGCTTGAGGACAAGCAAATAACAAGTGTAGGGATATTTGATAAGGTTTTAAAAGGTACCATTTTGAGGGGTCATTTAAGTCCTTATTTGATCACTTTTGTATCCGTTATTGCTTAATATCGTTCCTTTTCACTTTTTAGGTCTCGTGAAGGCAAATGCTGGAATGGCACTTATTTGGACGAAAAGGCGCGAATATATGAAGAAAATGGCCAAAGTCGAAATCGAGACACTCACAGTCGCTGAATGTAGAAGGCGACGGCGTCAGGAGCTATTTGCGACGCCGTCGGAGAATTATTGTGACGGGTCAGAACTCAAAACTCGTGTTTTCAAGAGACGGCGTCTAGTTGTGAAAGAGTAGGCCGTCGCTACTCAGACGGCCTAGATGCGATCCAGACGACGTCAGAAGCTGAAGAGGACGGCGTCACGTACATAAGGTGACGCCGTCGCAAGGTTAACGTGGCCAAGACGAAACCCTAATGGCGGCGACACGACGGCGTCACTAAACATAAGGTGACGTTGTCGCAACTGTAATCTTATATATAGAATCCGAATTTTTCAGTCTTTGTGTGGAGAGTCTTTGGAGTAAAAACCTAAAACCGAACCTAAGGTGTCTTGTACAGTATTTTAGGGTTTTTAACCCTATCTTACACCAAGATAAGTCTTTGCTTCATTAATTCAATTATGTCTTTGATTATTTGTGTGTATGCTTGCATGTTCTCCATGTCCGGCTAATTTATTTGTGTGTTTGCTTAGGAAGTATGAAACTTAATTATTAAATATTGATTGGTTGTTTCTTATCTTAGTTGATTAATGATCTAGTAATGCGATAGGTCATTCGTTGTGTACTTAATGCTTGATTCATCTTTGTGAACCTTAGAGTATGATTACCTGAGTGATTGTAGGCTAAACCATCCGAAGAGCGCCTTAGAGTAGGAGTCTATAATCTCTAAGTGGATTTGTAGACAAGACCCTTTGGTAAGTTCAAAGAGTTAGGGAGAAACGCATACCCTACAACTTTAGAAACACAACGCAACTAGGAATAAGACGTGACACTCAACCATCAATAGGAGATAATTAAGGAGTAATACAAACTAAGTAAACACATCTTTAAACTATCATACGAGCACACATTAATTAGACATAGACTCCCACAACCTTAGTTTAGATAATTAGATAATAGTAGAGTAATCGGTAGAAATACCAACCCCCCAAATCCAATACCCGAGATTCGTACCTTTCTATTTTCATAAAATATAAAAAAGATAAAAAAATAATCTTCCTCAACCTTAACCTTAGCGTAGTAAATCCCTACTAGCATTCCTATTCCCCTAGAGAACGATATCAATACCCGTGGCTTACCCTAATTACTACACTACAACGATTAGGTTCACTGCCTAGGGTGTTATAAAACTTGCTCGAAGAAAAGGAAGTTCCTTTGACCCCGAACGACGCGTGTAGCGTTATCAGTAATCTTGTTCAATCATATACAACGAGAAACAGAATATTAACTTATGAAATGACTTGATCCATATTCATAGTTAATGTAGTATTAGTAACAAAAGGATAAGTAAAATGATGAATCATTAAATGGTTTTTTCCATGAGACCATGCTCGATTCGATCTGGGGGCGTTGGCGTGTGAAAGCTAGACTAACCAATGTCATTACTATATTTAGTAATATCCAAGTGGGAGCTGAAAGGTTTTAATGGATATTTAAATAATAGTATGTCCGGATTCGAACTCGAGACTTCGGGATTGCACACATTACGTATGAGAATTGATGTACATAATTAATATAAATAAAACGTTATTATTATTAATTATTAATCGCTAAATAAAACATAACGATAGTTAAATAATTAACGAGGTTTGGTTAACGGTCGTTAAATATTAACTACAAGGACTAAGAATGAAATTAGTGGTCGGGAAAGTTCTAGAACCCCTTGTGGGTCTTTGGCCGATCGGTTAGGGTATTCCCAAACCCAAACCCACTCAAACTTGTACTCCAAGATATGTTAACTATAAATACAAATCAATGTATTCATTATTGAAAACCTTGGATCACTTTGATAACCTAATTTCTCTCCTTCTCCTCTCCTCTTTGTGTGGCCGGTCGAATACCTTCACCCCAAGGGTTTTCGATTTTGTCTAACTCAAAGATAAAGTGTTTGGTTTATTTGTGATTCAAGGAACTAGCTTCTCCACATCAAATCGCTATTAGTACGTGTGTACAAGAACGAAGAGCAAGCACACTTGAGCTTGTATTCCTTGGTGATCGATTTAGGGTGGGACGATTTTGTATAAACCCTAATTTAGTGATGACGTATAGTCTGGTATCGGGTCATAAATCCGACCACAACCCAATACTAACAAGCCCGGTACGACCTGGGCCACTTTCAAATAACGGTTGGGGCTCACGAAAGCCCAAGCCCAAATCTATTTATGGATTAGATATATGATATCTTCTAAAATAAGAAGATAATCATTCCCAACCGACTTTGGCGGGATACGCCGAAGGTTGGGGAACACGGAACCAACAAGGATTCCGTGCGTATATAAAGGGAATCATATCCCTCGTTTAAGGTACGATCTCATAACCTTAAACTCCTTAAACCCTAAACCGATTACTCACTCTCACGCCGGAGGATAATCGTGGGAGACAATCCCACGGTACCTAAACCGATTACTCACTCTCACGCCGGAGGATAATCGTGGGAGACAATCCCACGGTAAGCCTAACGGTGTTTCTTGTCTCTTAGTGCGCAGGTCTCAAGCAGCAATTCTCAATTGGTACGAGAACCGGAGCTCCAAATCAGGAACGTCCAACTTTTGTATCAACAAGTGGCGCCATCCGTGGGACCCTACACTAAGAATCGACACTAGAATGACAAAACACGGCAATCAGCGATCACAGTCAGATCTTATGGGGAAGAAGTCGCAGAGTGGACTAACCCCTAAGCAGACCTCTGGGACAACCAGCACTGCTAAAAATAAGGGGTCAGGTCAAGACTTGATCTTCCCTCTGGTAGAACCGCACTCGGGAATAACCCAAGTCACTACAACCACCACGAGTGGAGTAGACCCAATGCGCACTCGGGAACAACCCGTCTTTACTACTCCCTTCCAAGCGGTGCTAGAAACTGACTTGACAAAGGAACCAGAGGCACCAGGTCGGGATAAGAACGCAGCGGTAGAAACAAACGCACTCACTCTCGAGGGAGTCGCGCCAGAATTAGCACCAGAAGCTTTCGTATCCCAAAACTACGAAGCATTGGCTGCCCTCATGCGAGAGGAAGAGAAGAATAGATCAGGGCGGAACCTGAAAGCCCGACTCAATTTCGATTCGGAATATGATACCTCCCCACCGCGCCACCAGAAGGAAAAGCGCAGAGGAAGCGGTCATAAGCCCCCTGTATTCAACAGAATCGGGAGGAGGATCGAGGGTGACGAGACATCCCACTCGCAACACTTGAATGATAGTGATAAAGAAGAACGGCGTACCAGTGTCTACGCCAGACTGGGTAGCCGTAGAGTACAAGATAGACTGGGGCGAAAGTATTCCCCAAGTGAAAGCTCTTCAGATCCAGACTATGAGTCAGATTCTGAGGAAGGCCGGCGCAAGCGCCGTAAGAAGGTAAATTCATCTTCTGACAACTCCTCGGACAACGAGGATAGTGATACAGGGCATTGGAAATCCAGAAGCAGACGCGATAGCCAAGAGGAAGACATGTCTCTCCCATGGCGCCGTCAGAAAGTGGATGCGTTCACCAGACGCATTAGTGATTTCTCTGAGAACAAGAAAAGGCGCATGCCTGCAAATGTTAAAACCTATGATGGGACGGGTGATCCTGATGATCACCTAAAAATTTTCGAATCAGCCGCGACCATCGAAAACTGGCCACAACCAGTTTGGTGCCACATGTTTAATTCCACACTGGTGGGAAGCGCGCGGAACTGGTTCAACAAACTCCCACGAAGGAGCGTGAATGGTTTTGAAGAGTTGAGAAAGGCGTTCCGCCTAAATTTTACTCAACGCAAAAAGTGTGCTAAAAATCCTGTCGAACTCGCCAGGGTAAAACAGAGCCAGGGAGAATCCACGAGCGCATTCATGGAACGCTTCAAAGATGAATGCATGCAGGTTAAAGCATGCCCTGAAGTCTTAAAGATCTCGGGCTTCATGAATGGGATTAATAACCCAGAACTCATCAAGAGGTTAAACGACAAGATCCCTGAGACCTTTGATGAACTCATGAAGCGCTCTCGGTCTTTTGTCCAGGGAGAAGCCGCTGCGGCGGATAGCAAAAAGAACCATTCTAGTTACCGGTCACAGGAACAACCTGGGAGACAAGCCAACGACCGAGGTAACAACCGTAACAGGGGCTACCGCAACCAGAGGAGCGGCAGAGACAGGGATAATGACAGGTATACTCCCCTGATCAAAACCCCAAAGGAGATTCTCGCAACAGAAGGGGCGAATTTCCCAAGACCACCGCAGATGCGCACACCAGAAGATCGGCGCACTGGAAATGGATACTGTGACTACCACGCGCAAAAAGGTCACACCACTAACGAGTGTGTCCAGTTGCGCCAACTCATCGACAAGATGGTCAAGGAGGGCAGACTAGACCACCTAGTTAAAAACATTAAGGAGGGAAGAGATAAGCAAAAGAATGGAAGCAAGAAGGAGACACCCAAAGATAAGGCCGACACAATCTATATGATACAGACGTGGCAACGAACCACTAGACAAAAGGTCAGTCAGGAGTTTTCCCGAAGAAGTGAAATCTCTTTCCCTACTTTAACTGCGGACAACGCAGCAGCAGAACCCCTCACCATTGAAATTAGTGCGGGTGGTCACGACATACACCGCATGTACATCGATGGTGGAGCATCGGCAAATATCATGTACGAGCATTGCTTTAGAAGACTACGACCTGAAATACGTAGTCAGCTAAATCCGGTCAACACCGCACTCACCGGTTTCACAGGTGAGAAGATATGGCCTATGGGCCAACTGCGATTGTTAGTCAGCATTGGAAACGCAGAGCACTCTACGACAGCCTGGATGGATTTCATGGTGATCAAATCCCCTTCATCATATAATGGCATTATTGGGAGACCCGGGATATCAGCCATGCGCGCGGTGCCGTCAACAGCGCACGGGATGCTTAAGTTCCCAGTTGAAGGGGGCATTGTCACTCTTTACAATGCCACTGTGCCAAACAGAGAATGTAACACGGTTACATGCGAAACGAAACCAATCCCGAAGCAGTGCGCGGCCAAAATCCCCGACTTTAAGGTCGCAATTCACCCAGAATATCCAGACCAGGAGATAACCATTGGAGGGTCATTGTCGGACAACGGCAAAGCGGCTGTGTGCGCGCTCCTACAAAAGAACGTGGATATTTTCGCATGGGAGCCCAAACACATGACTGGAGTACCACGCTCAATCACAGAGCATAAACTTAGAATCCGACAAGGATACTTACCGATACGCCAGAAGAAGCGTGGCCAAGCTCCAGAGAGGGCGCAGGCAATTCTGGCAGAGGTACAGAAATTAGTTAAAGCGGGAATTATGCGTGAAGTCTATTACCACGACTGGCTTTCTAATCCAGTAATGGTCAAAAAAAGCGATGGTAGCTGGCGAATGTGTGTAGACTTCACCGACCTTAATAAAGCATGCCCACAGGACTGCTATCCATTACCAGAGATAGATTGGAAAATAGAGTCCTTGTGCGGATACCCGTTGAAGTGTTTTCTCGACGCGTACAAGGGATATCACCAGATACAAATGGCTCAAGAAGACGAGGAAAAGACAGCGTTCCACACAAGCCAAGGCGTTTACTGTTACACAAAAATGCCGTTTGGCTTGAAGAATGCGGGCGCCACCTATCAGCGGTTGGTAGACAATGCCTTTGAAAAACAGGTGGGCCGCAACCTGGAGGTCTATGTGGATGACCTGGTCATAAAAAGTCATACTGAGAATGAACTTGTGCGCGACATAGAAGAAACATTCAAGACTCTACGAGAGATCAACATGAAGCTAAATCCTAAGAAATGCACCTTCGGCGCTACTGAAGGCATGTTCTTAGGATACTTGATAGAACCTGATGGTATAAAACCTTGTCCGGAAAAGACAAAGGCAGTAATATAGCTTCCCTCACCGCGCACGCTGAAGGAAGTCCAATCCCTCAATGGAAAACTGGCCGGCCTCAACAGGTTCCTATCTAAATCAGCAGAAAAGTCATTGCCTCTTTTCAAAACACTCAAGAAGTGTATAAAAAAGGGTGACTTTCGGTGGACAACGGAGGCGGAAGAAGCTTTCACTACACTCAAACAGCATCTAGCAACGCTCCCAACACTCGTGGCACCCCGACCAGGGGAAGAGCTGATCATGTATTTATCAGCAACTCATGGGGCAGTCAGCGCAGTGCTACTGACAGATAGGGACTCGGTGCAAACCCCTATCTATTTTGTCAGCAAAGCTCTCAAGAAGACGGAGATGAACTATAGTGCCATGGAAAAATTGGTCTTGGCATTAGTGTTTGCCGCCAAGCGACTGCGCCGGTACTTCCAAGCGCACCCGATAGCGGTAATCACAGATCAAGCCATTAAGCAAATCATCTCCAAACCCGATGCGTCAGGACGACTCCAGAAGTGGAGTGTGTTGCTAGGCGAACATAACATCTCTTACAGACCACGTACCGCAATAAAAGGACAAGTTCTTGCGGACTTCATTATCGAGAAGCCAGATACTGACGAGGTACCTACACCAAGCGAGAAAGCACTACAAGATCCATGGATTTTGTTTACAGACGGGTCCTCATGCGTGGATGGCTCAGGAGCTGGCCTTATTCTCACAAACCCAGAGGGAATGGAATTCACTTACGCACTGCGTTTTGAATTTACCTCGACAAACAATGAGGCAGAATATGAAGCCCTGATCGCTGGACTACGCATTGCAGCTCGAATGGGTGTACGTAACTTGGAAGCAAATGTGGACTCCCGACTAGTGGCCAACCATGTGTTGGGTGAATACGTGGCCAAAGAAGAAAATATGATTCAGTATCTTGAGAAGACTAAGACACTGATCAAAGGCTTTGACAGATTTACTATCAAGCAAGTCCCTAGAGGAGAAAATCGCAAAGCAGATGCACTGAGCAAGATCGCCTCGACAAGCTTCGCACACTTATCAAAGCAAGTGCTGGTGGAAACACTGAAAAGCAAGTCAATATCGGAGATGGAAGTCTCCGCAGTCATAGAGGAGGATGGTCCTACGTGGATGACACCAATTGCAGAATTCTTAAGCAAAGGGACATTACCCCAAGAACAGACAGAAGCTCGTAGAATACGGCGCACAGCGCAGAGATTCGAATTGCGCGACAACATACTGTATCGACGTTCTTTCCTCCAACCATGGCTTCGATGCGTCGGTCCCCTACAAGCAAATTATGTGCTGCGAGAAATCCATGAAGGTTCATGTAGCATGCACGCAGGACCACGGTCTGTTGTAGCACGCGCCATGCGATCGGGATACTACTGGCCAACCATGCATAAAGATGCACGGGATTTGATAAGGAAGTGCAATGATTGCCAAGTCCACAGACCCGTACCGCGCAAACCACAGCATGAGTTAACACCAATCACGGCGCCGTGGCCATTCTACAAATGGGGCATTGATATCGCCGGTCCTTTTCCAATAGCAGCAGGCGGTCTCAAGTTTCTCATAGTGGCTATAGACTACTTCACCAAGTGGATCGAGGCAAAAGCAGTGGCGACAATTACTGGCAACCAGGTGAAACGCTTTGTCTGGGACAACATTGTATGCCGCTTCGGATTACCTGGGGAAATCATCTCGGACAACGGGAAACAATTCTGCGACAACCCCTTCAAAGATTGGTGCGAAAAGTTAAACATCACCCAACACTTTGCGTCGGTTACGCACCCATAAACCAATGGTTTAGTCGAGCGCGCGAATCGAAGCCTGGGTGAAGGAATCAAAGCACGCTTGGACAAGCACAAAGGAAGGTGGGTCGAAGAACTTTCACATGTACTATGGGCGCACCGCACCTCAATTAAAACCAGCACGGGGGATACCCCCTTCTCTCTAGTATACGGGACAGAAGCCGTTATACCAACGGAAATCGGCATGCCAACTATCCGCACTACGGAGATCAATGTGACTACAAATGACGACGAAAGACGTGTCGACTTGGACCTACTGGAAGAAAGACGCGAACGCGCGGCCATACGGGAGGCAAGGTCAAAGTCAAAAATGAAAGGATACTATGATGCCAAGGTACGCAGTGTTTCATTCAGACCAGGCGACTTTGTCTACCGCGCCAATGAGGCAAGCCACGCTGAAGATACAGGTAAGCTCGGACCAAAGTGGGAAGGACCTTATGAGGTTACTGAAGCAACGGGCACAGGCGCGTACCGGCTACGTGGTTTGGATGGTCGTGACCTACCGCGCACATGGAATATCAGCAACCTCAAGAGGTGCTACCTATAAGAATAGCTACGGCACAGCGCGCATACGATCCGCACTTTCAGTGCTCAATAAACATTCATGTACTCAGTTTTTATTTTTCATATTTACTGTTTCTTTGTTATTTCTTGATAAACTTGCAAGTATTAATAAAAACGTCGCGGTTTCTAGCTAACTCCGCGACACATTTTAAGTTGTTACCTCCATATACTGTATGTCTTAACAATTTTTTATTTTGCCCACGATGGCGTGCATGCACCACAAGTAAACCCACGATGGTAACAGGTTAAGTTGACCTACTAACTGACTTGTTGAGTAAGAGGGTTGCAAACCCATCAACACCGGATCACGCATCCTTGTTAAACACCTTGTTTTCAAGACGTTGGAATAAGATATGTGTGCACCCCACGACGGGTGCGCAACAAGGCACACGTGCATGTTTAACAACTTTGGAGCCAAGACACTTGTTTCCTTAAACGATATTTACAGTACGCTGTGAATCATAACATACACGATTATGATTAAATACTTAGAATTATTTTCCAAAGTATACTATAATTTTCATACACGACTATGAATTTCTTACATTTGCAGTGGCTCACACGTTTGTTTCTTCGGCAACAAATACATCTTTTACGCATAATCAGACAGATATGTATACATTGCATATGTCCACAAGCAACAAGCAAAAAAGAAATTTTTATTCGTAACCACGAGTTAAGTACAAAAGATAGTCAACATAACAGCTACCAGCTGCTGCTACGCTTAAGGGAAGAAGTACCAACATGCCCCGTTGCATCTTTGACTTCGCTAATACCCTTCACTACATCTGCATCCTGGCGTGACACAGTAGCCACACTGACTGGCACCCCGTCAGATCTGGGCAGGTGCGCTGCACCAACTCCACACAATATAGCCTTACCTGCAACACCTTCTTTTTTCGCAAGACGGGTTGCATGCGCTTCCAGGACTTCCTTTAGAGATACCTCTTTCTCCAACGCAAATGGATTCTGGCTATCCCTAGGACGCGCAAAGACAGGTACTTGGAGCTGTGACTCATGAGGCTTCAAATAGTGGTCGGGCTGTGCTTCAACATCCTCAACACGATGGCGCGCCAAGGTTAAGCCAGTCATAATCACATTGATGGGATAATCTTGATCGCGCTCAAGCTCCGAAATCATGGGAAGCTCCAAGTCTTTCATTTTTTGCATAGCAGCGACCAAGTGTTCATATGACTCAGCATCATACCCAGGTACCTTATCTAACGGTGCCTCCAACAATTTTGCCTCGTGGAGCTGTTCCATTGCTTCTGACTTACCGCGCTTCAGAGCACACTGCACTACCTCCCCGAAGGCATTCACCACCTCTGGCGATTCCAGGGTGGTAAGGGCAGCTAGGCGGAGACCGTGGCCTATGAGCCACCTGCGCTCTGCTATCATAGACATAAGCTGCGGGTACAGCTCCTCGTCATACTCGATGCTTAGTTTACGCAACTTTGCTTCCTGCACTTCCAAGGACCAGCTCACGGTATCCCCTAGCTCCCCCAACTGCGCAAACATTTTATCCTTACCCTGTTCTAGATGTTTCAATGCCCAGCAGCACGCAGACTTGTACCTGGCAGCCTCAGCGCGATCTTGACTTATTTGACACATTAGTGCCATCTTGTCCTCAGCCTGTTTTTGCGCATATACGCTGAGCTCACTAGCCTCTTCACGAGCGCTATCAAGTTGCGCTTGGGTGCTTGCCAGCTGCGCCTCCAACAGAGCTATAGCTTGGTCCTTCTTCGAGCTTTGGTCCTCTCCACCAGATACTTGATCTTTCAGCTTCACAATTAACGAAGCTTGATGGGCGGAGACTTGAACCAATTCTTCAACTAATTGACCCA
Source organism: Chrysanthemum seticuspe (assembly GCA_019973895.1). Lineage (NCBI taxonomy): Eukaryota > Viridiplantae > Streptophyta > Magnoliopsida > Asterales > Asteraceae > Chrysanthemum > Chrysanthemum seticuspe. The sequence goes on along the minus strand of BPTQ01000002.1, from coordinate 262,973,351 downwards.
AGGGCACATCTGCATCAGCTTGGTTTTCATCATCCTGGCTCGGCTGCTCAGAATGCGCTGACTGTGTTGGACTCGCCTTGGGAGGTGATCCTATGACCTGCTCCATCCTGCGCATGATCGCCAGCGCAATGTTAGAGTCACAAATAGCACATTCACCAACTAACAGAAGGTTATACATGTATGGTTTTACTTACTTTGGCTCTGCGTCATCGGCAGATGGGTGCGACGACGCTTCATCAGTGGAGGACAACTCCACAGTTGGAATCACGGGACGCTTCTTCCTTGAGGGGCCCGCACCATGATCTCGTCGGGTCCTTTTGCGACTAAGCGCAGCTTCTTCTTCTTCCTCTTCAGGATGAGCTACAGCTACGAGTAATGACTGCGCCACCACCGGGGTCACCTCAGGATTGGGACGGCTTTGCAAAGGCGTTGCCTCCACCGCAATGGAGGAACTGGTCCCTGTGTCCCCTGCGGCCAGTTCCATGACACGCCCTGCAGTCGCAGCTAATATTGGCTCCTCGTCATCCCTCAACGTTCGTACTCCTGTCCTCACGGTTGCGGGCTTCGCTAGCTGTACAACTGTAAACAGATCCATCTCTGCGCAAGACAAAAAAACATATACACACAAGTTATATTATGCGCAACATGTACGGAAGATTGTTCTTACAATATTTACACACTGTAGTACGGAGGAACAAGTACCCACCCTGGCCATTGGCGTCTAAGAATATAGGGATCTCATCTTCAGGGCCATAATAATTACGGCTGATTCCCATGTGCACCAAAAACCCCTCAGGATACGCACTGATGGGGATGCGGTTTGCATTTATCAGTTCCGCATCCTCGATGTTATACGACCCAGGCACTGGGTACTCATCCCTCTGTAGCGTTCCCTTGGTATAAAAATCATAATTCCAAGGAAAGCATGTATCATCTACCCAGAAGAAGTATTCCCTCCAATTCCTAAGCGCATCTAACTTATCTGTGTAGCACTGTAATCTACCCGCGCGTTTTGAAAACGAAACCCAACCATGCGCCCATGTGGTGTGATAAAAAGCGCGGAATAAATGGATGGTAGGGTTAATCCCCAACAGACGGCAATTTACCTCGAAATTGGTAATTTTAGCCGCGCCAATACAATGCAGCTGCGATATGTGTAACGTATAATAGTTTAACACATCGCACAGAAAGCGTGATAGGGGCACACGTTGATTCGCAAATTCGAATAACCGTGTGTATACACCCACTTTCCCTTCGGGGAAATCCGCAATCGTGGCTCGCGCATCCGGTACCGTTGGATGCACGTCCTGGGGTATAAAATAATCTGAGGAAAATTCCATCAGATCGATCAAATTAAGGTCGGAGGTAAAGTCAGACAATTGTTTCACCATGATAATATACTTTTTTGCTATGTCGCACGCGCGATTACCTTTGTGGTTGGTTACTTGTGGGGATAACGACTCTTACGATGCTTTAGAAATGGCGGATAGTGTTTTTACTGTGAAGAATCCAGTGAAAATGAATCGCCTAGTTATATACTTCATCTCTTCCACACGATTGGCGCCACGTGGATTCCACTAGTCTTCATTGTGTGGTCGAGATGGCTTGATGTGACAACGGGGCAGTAACTTTCCCCCGATTACCGAGGCATTACCTATTCATTTAGATGTCTCGATACATTGCACCTACGGGTAGGTATTTGGCTTCTTGGATACGTTTCGTACGTTATTTGTTTTTTGGACTACGGTCATTAGTCTAGCATCCGCAGTTACGCACTGCGCATACTAGACTGGGGGGACATGATGACGTATAGTCTGGTATCGGGTCATAAATCCGACCACAACCCAATACTAACAAGCCCGGTACGACCTGGGCCACTTTCAAATAACGGTTGGGGCTCACGAAAGCCCAAGCCCAAATCTATTTATGGATTAGATATATGATATCTTTTAAAATAAGAAGATAATCATTCCCAACCGACTTTGGCGGGATACGCCGAAGGTTGGGGAACACGGAACCAACAAGGATTCCGTGCGTATATAAAGGGAATCATATCCCTCGTTTAAGGTACGATCTCATAACCCTAAACTCCTTAAACCCTAAACCGATTACTCACTCTCACGCCGGAGGATAATCGTGGGAGACAATCCCACGGTAAGCCTAACGGTGTTTCTTGTCTCTTAGTGCGCAGGTCTCAAGCAGCAATTCTCAATTGGTACGAGAACCGGAGCTCCAAATCAGGAACGTCCAACTTTTGTATCAACATTTAGGGTTTTGGGTTTTGTTACTTGATCACATCATCGTTTGATTACTTGAATTGCTAAAAGGTACACACTTTCTTGATTGGTTAATTAATTACATATATTATTCCTATTGTCTTCCGCTGGTTGCTTTGATGATGTTATTTGTTTTATGTATAATTGTTATGAGTATAAAATTCCAACAAAGTGATCATACTATGGTTCCCTTCCCATGTTTCTTTAATAACTGGCTATCTTTCATGCTCTGATATGCCTAAATAAGATCACCATGAACACTGAATTTATTCACACCCCTTTTTTAGTCAGTTTGGCTTCACTTCATTGCAAGTAGTTCCTTGTGGAATTTATGTACTTCCATCCTTTTGCCCGCTTATGTTACTTTTATCTTGTTTCACCTCTGTGCTTTGTTCTTTTTTGGTTGAAAATTCACCTTTCGTTTTCTTTTTTGCTTGATACTGGACATATAGGCACCTTTTAGTCCAAGCCTCGTCCAAAATACACGTCGAAACACAACATCTGCACCAGTAAATATTCTACTATTGCAGAAGAATTATTGCAATATGTCTTCCATGTGTTTAGAGGTGACCAAAATGTGCATTACCTTTTAATTTTACCAATCCCAAAGAAGGGCTCTTGATATGTTTTGTGAGATCGGTTGTTTACAACTTCGTTTTACATCAGACATGGTCTAAATTTGAAAGTTTGTAAACTTAGATACTGATACTGTAAGAAAGTGCCTGTTAGCTCTTAACTTATATACAGTTATACCACCAAACCATTCCTGAAAGTGAAAGAGGCATCGAGTGGTAGAAGAACCGTTCTTTTTGTTCAATTCATGTAAAATTCTGATCAACCAAACTTTATGTTATACAAAATGTACATAAACCATAATTATTATGACCACCAAAAGGCCATTGTTAATACAATTACAGTAGCATCATAACATGGATCGATGACTAACTATTTACATAGAGCAATCTAGAACCTTTGTTATTGTGATGAAGCGACAAAGACCTTCAAGTGTACAAGTTGTAAGTTGTTACATAATAGGGGGTGTATATGAGATGTGACAGCCAATGAGTTACTCGAGACTGACTCACAAAAAATTCGACCCGGACTGAGTCAACTCGAGCTCGAGCATGAGCTACTCAAGCAAATTGTCGAGCGGACTTCTAGTTTCAGAACTCGACTCGTAAGGCTCGTAAGCCTTATTATCTAGGCTAACCTAAACTACATTTTTTCCATTTTACCTGCTCAAACTTGGTTAATTGTGATTATTATATTGCGTAATATGTATATGAAGCAAGTCGAGTTTCGAGCTTGACTTTTCTAAGACGAATTCTTGATATTTTGTATCATTTAAGGCTCAAAGTCGAGTTTGAGCTTGAGTTTTGGAAGATGATTTGAACGCCTATTACTACGGTACTTCAGTATCCATCTTTTGGTCCTCACTCATAGCTGACTAGCAATCTTGGTTATATTCATTGCAACCCATCTCTTTTAGATGATTTAGTGGAATATGTTACAAGAGGTTCATGAATTATGAACAAGCCTTTTGGGAAAGGTATCAAATCAATGTAGTTTTGTGTAGTAGACTACCCGTAATGGAGCCTTGTTCCACACGCGTGGTACAAGCAAATGACGCGTCAACCACTACACCCAGTTTTAGAAGCTTTTAAGCTTCTTTTCAAACACTGCCTTAAATAGCTTATAACTTGAAGCTTATTCATTTTAGGAACATTTTTAATAGGCTTTGTCAAGCAAACGAAATTATATTCCAACTAAAGCTAAGATTTTTTTCAGAACTAAGCTTGAGCGCCCGTAAGTTCCTCTATAAGCACGCGCACCAAAGACACCCATATCATCTAGGGAATCCCATAAAACGTTCATTCAAAAACCAAATACAGATACATACATACCATCAGCTTAACCAAACATACATTTTAAACATTTTACAGAACACATAAGGTTTGTACCAGCAGCATAATATGACTTAGGTATCAAAAAACAAAAGCTCTGTTATAAAACCCTTTTTGCCTTGGTGAGCACCATGGGACAGCTTTCGCAGAACCATGTAACTGTAAATTGTAATGCATCCTTCACATACAGAAAACCTGAAACCTTTTGTAATACCTAATCCGACACTAGAATCTAGAAGCTGAAAGATCCAACTACTTGCCCCATGTTACAGTCATCAGTCAATCAAGATAAAGGCACAATCACTGTATAACTTATTGGATTAGTGGGCTAATCAAAATATTGATATGCAGAGAAGCTCACCTTTTTGGTCTTGGTATCTTATCAACCTTAAGCTTATAAACTCAAATAAGCCATAAGCTCAATTTCATAAGCTTATAAGCCTTAAAAAGGGAGCTTTCCGACTTTATAAAAAATCAGAAAGCCGATTAGTCCACCCGATAAGCTAATCTAAACACCCTTAACAGGTCCTAATTAACTAAAGCCTCGACTCTTACATATTGGAAACCTACCACATGTGGATTATAGTAAAACAATACATGACTGAGAATTGAAAAACCTGCATGGACCAATTAAGTTACAACAAAACTATATTTAAGGTATGCACCCGCTGCTGACACAAAAGGGTAGCATTTGAACAAGTAACCCAAACTGCTTTTTGACCAGGTACTCGATAATTGTATGCATCTTTTGCCAAGAGAGTTACACCTAAAAGAGGGGAAATCAAGGAGGTCTAACATATGAGCAAAATGCGCTAAAGACTAACAAATGTAATCCTGATATGACAACTCATAAATAACTGTTTGGTAAGTCTGCGTAACTTATATTACAAAGAAGCTACAATAATGTTTCAAACCACAATCCATTAGAGATCAAAAGCACATACAAAGCTGGTTAAGCAAAAATTTTGACCAGCACAATATGAGATTCATAAAATTATTGGTCTAGCACACAAAGTTTAGGAACATAGTTTGCAAAATTAACTACTAAGGTGATAGGTGCACGGGGTTAAGTAAAAAAAAATACTACTACTACTAGTACTAGTGACCAGGCGGTTTGATCAGTTGATCTTGATGGGTTCGACATTGTCGGGATTCTTGTGAAGAGTCAGCAATAGACCACCGTCTTTGTTCTCAGTGTGGATGGTCTTATACATAATGTCGTTACCTAAATTAATCCTGCTAGAGTAAAATTTATTAAAAGAGGCGTCGGAAGTGGGCTGAACATGAGCTCGGACGAAAAGAGCATTGTATTTGAAATCCAACTCGGCACGAACGCCAATCCCTTTAACATTCTTGGCATCGAAGTCAAGGAAAACATTTAACACTTGATCGGTCTCGCTCCTCTTCTCGGTCCCAGGGATACTTAAGGATACACCTTCGAGAGTTTCACCCCTGACGGTTCTACACATTGTATGAGGTAACCTTTTTAATAAGTGTTTATCTAATTTGGCCATCAGGTTTCCTGTTCAACATTCAATTAATAAATACGAAACATTTATTTATAAAAAATGAAAAAGAAGTAAGTACTGTAACAGGTTTACCATAGAAATCCAGTTTAGTAACAAGACCAAGCTCCTCCAAAGAAGGAGAAGAAGAAAAAGGACGACGTGTCGCCAAGAGATTGGAAACTACACGCTTGCTGCTGCGACCCAACAAAGAAGAAGCCATCATCAATTACTTACTTTTTTTTTAATTTGCCTTTTAGGGTTTCAATTCAGTAATAAGGTAAAAAAAAAACATAGAGAGTGTAAGTTTTACAGAATCAGTCCTTTGTGATAGCATTTTAACAGCACAACATAGGTGCCATAGGTTAAACCAAAATTCAATATTTTAAAACTCAGTTTTTTAATTGATCCGGTCAAGTAACCGGTTGAACCGCCGGGTTGAACCGGTTTTAGGAGTGGCAATTCGGGTTACTTTTGGGTTGGCGGGTTCGGGTTGACAGGTTGGCGGGTCAGAAAACACCAACCCGAACCTGACCCAATTAAATTATTAGGTCAGCTATGTCAACTCTAACATGTTTACACATAACCCAAACCTGACCCATTTAACGCATATAAATACTTGGGTTAGCGGGTTAAATAGGTTACACGGTTTGAATAAGGTAAACGGGTTTCGGGTTAACCCATTTAACCTATTTTATATATAAAAGTTGGCACATTACACGAGTAAATAGGTTAATAGAAGTTTGAAAGTTGACCCGTTTAACCCATTTAACCCGTATAGCAAAATATAAAAAAAAATTAGTTTAAGAAAAAAAATCTTAAACGGGTTGGCTGGTCTACCCGCTTAATTTAGTCCCAACCCGAACCTGGTCTGTTTAATATACGGGTTAGATGGGTCGACTCAAACGTGACACAAATTTTGAGTTTTGCATAAATAAAATGACAAAAGGGTTTTGCCAGTTTTAGATGAAAGAAAATGTTTTTTTTATTTAAAATAAAGAAAAAAAGAACAAAAGTCATGAAAAGTATAGGGTGGGCTGGTCGGATGGTGCCATGGCTACCAGCCATGCGTACCAAACGCTCTAAGGATCAAAGTCCTTTTTGTTCACGTTATTCGCTCTCTTCTGCTAACTCTGTCTGTTAACTTTATCTTCTTTTTATAGCATGATCGAAGGGTATGATGGTGTATTAATAATAGTAATTATCAGGCTGCAAAGTAACTTTGCCAGGCCGATAACGGAGTCCCCCCAACATATAAGCTTCCAGGTTTAGGCTGGCCAGGCTTATAGTTATCAGATAAGGCAACATTTAATGTTTGCGTGGGAAATGCAAATAATCTTTTTGAAAATATTTGAATTAAGTCAAACAGCCGTTTACACGGCGTGTGAGCCCGTCCTTTTGACTTTACAAGATATCAACGTAAAATAAGTAGTACGCGTGTCTCACAACGCGTGAAGAATACGCGCGTGACGTAGGCCTGTTGAGCCAACGGGCCATTGCCAAGTGTAGTCCACTAACCCTATTTTCTCTTGTTTATAAATAAGGGTGGAAAGTTACGGCTTAACTTATTTCTTTTTTCCAAAAAAATCTCTTCACTTTCTCTTGTTTTTTCGGCGTACTTTTTCGTCTAAGTACGATCAAGGTTAGTTGTTCCCCGCCTTTTTGTTTAGACGAAAAAAGCCTTTGCATAGTCTTATGTCATGTCCCGTAGACTTTTAGGAGACATGAAATACAATAACTTTGTAAGACAACATCCCTGGATAATGCAATTCCTTCCTCATGTGTCCGAGGGTAGTGAGAGGTGGTCACGCAACGTGACAGCTTTTTATCTAGAGTATGCCTGCGATTGTAATGTTAGGGTCCCTTTGCACCTTTCTATTTCACAATCTAAGACTTTTACGATAGCCTTTTCCCAAATGCATCCCATGGGGTACTAAAGGTTAAATGCATATATCATGGCATGTTTTGGTTTGAATGCCCCACCGAGTTTTCTTGTGTGTAGGCAGATTTTATGCCTTCGTTAGTAAGGGTTGTGGTAGTCTATAGAAAAAGATCCAAGTGTGACTGTGTTTTTTTTCCATAGTTGGGTCTGCGGAAGGGTTATTTGGGTGGCATAAAAACTGGGTATGGATAATCGTTGATGAGTCTGTTGTGCCGAGTCGTTATTTTATAAGGAGCACTAGGATTAGGTCTAACTTGTAGGATCTGCTATATGTTCCTCCGGGTGATGAGCGCAACCTTTTTTTGAATCACTTAACAAGAATGGAAGTGTATGGTAGACCCATGTTAGGGGGTGCTTTGGTGCTGGCCAACTTAAGTCCTTTGCCACATGCCCAATACCCTTATAGTTAAAACACTTAACATTTGCAATATTACTCCTCTGCAAAGAATTCCCGACAAATGCATTGTTCCCATTCGTACCAACATTCCCTGAATAACCAACATTTCCAGAATACCCGTTGTTCTGTCCTGGAGACGCATAATTTCATTGTTGTGCTGGAGCTGGAGCTCTGGGTGATTGGAAATTTCCGACTTGGTTTTTCAGATTGGATGACATCCTTAGATTGTTGTTGGTTTGGGTTGTGTAGGTTCGATTGATAGCTTGGGATAGTAATGACATTATAGTGTTTAGGTCTTGAATATGATCAGATTCATCAGTGTGATGTGGCAAGACTCTAGTTGCCTCTGGTGTGGAATACTCTTGAGGTAATTATGCATAGTCAACTAGTGAAAATTTATGGTCCGGTGGTGTGTAAACTGTGGTAGGATGAGTAGGTGCAAGGGCTACATATGCTGATGATGAGGCTACATAAGAAGGTGGATTATGCGATGGAGCTTGTGCTACGAAAGCAGATGGTTGCTGAGGATAATTGGTAGGTGGAGGAGTTGGTGGTGGTGCATATATAGTATGTTGATGCCCCGTTTGCCTCTGGACTAGTGCTTGAGCTTTAACTTGTGTTTGGGATAAGTGACATACCAAGTCTGTCATTAATGTCTATGGATCAATCTTACGTCTTTCAAGCTCTTCTCGAACATCATTTGCTTCATTTTGATTATGTTTCAAGATATCGAAGACCTGATGAAATGTCATCTCTTTTAGAACTTTAGTCTGCTTGACTTGGGTGATAAAACGTTTCCATTCGGGTTGAAGACGTAACATGAATTTGATAGTTAAATAGATTTGAGGTACAACAATGCCATTTCTGTTCAATTCATTGGCCACGGTAGAATATCTCTGATAATATGATTCAATTGTTTCCCTTGGAACAAATGCGAACTTCTGATATTCCCATAAATACATTACTTCCATATCTTGCTTCCCGACTTCAATTCCCTGCATCAAACGATCTACTGCTTCCTATAGTGCTTTTGCATTTGTGTAACTATCTATAGATATGAAGATTTCATTTGATAGTCCCTGACATACAAGATGCATAGCACGTCTATCTGCTTTCACTTGAGCCCTTTCTTCATCACTACAGTATGTGTTTGTTTATTCGTGAATAATCTCAGCAGTCGGAGGTGTAGCATTAGGGTTAGCAGGAATGGTGACGACCTTGCGAATGTAGGAACCATTCTGAATTGAGTTTCAGATACGTTCACCATCGGGTTTGTCGTCGATAAAACATTGCATTCGATTTGCCCATTGTGTATACAAACCTTGACAAGCATTGGTGGACAATTATCTGAACCGGCTTGAGCAACATAGGATTGAGAAGAAAGCATTTTAACAGCACATGGTGCCACGGGTCCTGTGTGATGGGTAAAATTAAAATTTCTTTCACCTCAACACTTTTTGTTAGACTATCTTTATTAACAACCCATCACAACCCAATCTCTTCATAGAATATTATTTTCTCTTTCCTCCACCTACACAACCAATACATACAACCAATTTATATTTTTCAACCATTTATCAACAACCCAACCAAAAATATTAAAAATTAAAAAAAAAAAAAAAGGAAAATAAACAAAAAACTAGCCAATGCAACAATGTTTTGTCAGATTGTGGGTTGGGGATCTGGATTGCCAAGTGACTAAGATTGCAAGCAAGATTGTATACAAAAATTAAAAGTGTATTATTTTTGTATGTATTTTGAGTGGGTTGGGTTGGCAACCTTGCCAATAAACATAGTCTTATAACACAAAAACCCAATATTTTAAAGGACTAGCAAGGTACCCGCGCATTATGACAGCGGGTACCCTAAAACTAGGATTAGGTCTAACTTGTAGGATCCGCTATATGCTCCTCCTAGAGATTAGCACAACCTTTTTTTGAATCACTTAACTAGAATGGAAGTGTTTGGTAGACCCATGTTAGGGGGTGCTTTGGTGCTGGCCAACTTAAGTCCTTTGCCACATGCCCAATACCCTTATAGTTAAAACAATTAACATTTGCAATATTACTCCTCTGCAAAGAATTCCTGACAAATGCATTGTTTCCATTCATACCAACATTCCCTGAATAACCAACATTTCCAGAATACCCGTTGTTCTGTCCTGGAGACGCATAATTCCATTATTGTGCTGGAGCTCGAGCTCTGGGTGATTGGAAATTTCCGACTGGGTTTCTCAGATTGGATGACATCCTTAGATTGTTGTTGGTGTGGGTTGTGTAGGTTCGAGTGATAGCTCGGGAAAGTAATGACATTATAGTGTTTAGGTCTTGAATATGATCAGATTCATCAGTGTGATGTGGCAAGACTCTGGTTGCCTCTGGTGTGGAATACTCTTGAGGTAATTATGCATAGTCAACTAGTGAAAATTTCTGGTCCGGTGGTGTGTAACTGTGGTAGGATGAGTAGGTGCAAGGGCTACATATGCTGACGATGAGGCTACATAAGCAGGTGGATTATGCGATGGAGCTTGTGCTACGAAAGCAGATGGTTTTTGAGGATAATTGGTAGGTGGAGGAGTTGGTGGTGGTGCATATATAGTATGTTGATGCCCCGTTTGCCTCTGGACTAGTGCTTGAGCTTTAACTTGTGTCTGGGATAAGTGAGATGCCAAGTCTGTCATTAATGCCTATGGATCAATCTTACGTCTTTCAAGCTCTTCTCAAACATCATTTGCTTCATCTTGATTATGTTTCAAGATGTCAAAGACCTGATGAAATGTCATCTCTTTTAGAACTTTAGTCTGCTTGACTTGGGTGATAAAACGTTTCCATTCGGGTTAAAGACGTAACATGAATTTGATAGTTAAATAGATTTGAGGTACAACAATGCCATTTCTGTTCAATTCATTGGCCACGGTAGAACATCTCTGATAATTTGATTCAATTGTTTCCCCTGGAAGAAATGCAAACTTCAGAAATTCCCATAAATACATTACTTCCCTATCTTGCTTCCCGACTTCGATAAAGCAAAAGGCCTTTGCATAGTCTTGTGTCATGTCTCATAGTGAGAACGCCATTGTCCATGATAACCCTAGTTGTGTTAAGGACATGAAATATAATAAGTTTCTAAGACAAATGATGACGAAATTTTGCAAAATCGAACAAGTTTTACAATCCTCCTAGGCAGTATACCTAATCGTTGTAGTGATATGGGTATTATTCGGGTTGACCCGGTCGGATTCGAGTCAATTCGGGTCGAGCCAACTTGGGTTCGGGTCAGCTCGGGTTCGGGTTTAGGTCATTTAAAAATTATACAATTTTGGTGTTTACATACAAATTACAGTAGAAAGAAAAACATGAAATTCAGGTAACTTGGGTTGACCCGGACCCGAGTAAGAGACATATATTATACCTTGAACCTGATCGGTTCCAAACAGTCAAGTCTAATCACGCAAGCCTGCCACTTGTGAATGACAGACTGTAACAGACTTAAAACTGCTCAAAAACCAATACAATGAAGATCTGAGGAGTACAATGTCTCCCCGGGTCGTTATGTCCCAGCGAGCTATGCAATGGATTATCAAACGTTTAGTGATCGCGAGATTTGAACGGGAAAAGGATTTGGAATATGATTATAACTACAGGAAAAGCCAACGAATTAAAACGGCTTAAATGCAAATTAAAGGAAAATAAAAAGATAAAATCTATTAAATAAACGCTATCACTATATTTAAAGTGATGAACGTTTAAAACCTAAAACGTACGTTTAAATTAAAAACTACGTAAACGTGCAAAATAAAAAGTGAAATCTGAGAAATAAAAGTCCTAAAAATATGAAAAATACATTTTTACAAACCTAATGATATAAGAAAATTTTTAGAAAAAGAAAATTATTTTTACAACTAATTAATTAATTATTATTAATGAAAAACTATTTTTAAATATTAAATATTTACCTAAAATACAAAAAATTAGGAAATAAAGCTAGAAAAATAAAATTATGAAATGGAAAAGTCTAAAATAACAAACTAGAATTTTCAAAACTATTTTTGTATTTTTCTGATTAATTTTATATTTTCTATGAATTTAAATCTATTTAAATCTAATTAAAATTATGAAAAATACCAAATAAAAAGAGAAAAATAAGGAAAAATGTTTTTTATGCTTTTTATATTTATCTTAAATTATTAAAATTGAAAAACTATTTTTTAGAACTTTTTCTCAATTAAATGCAATTAAAGCTAATTAAAATTGATTAAAACTGATTTTAATTAAGAAAAATACTAAACAGTGTCCAAAAATTATGAAAATTTCAGGGAAAACCTAAAATAATATTCTAAAGCTGATAAAAATATAAAAACAAGGGCTACAGTGCAAGAAATCAGAGCTGCTATGAAACTGATCCTAATAAGCTACTTGGAAAATAAGCTAATAAGCTCTAAAGTGAACCATCTGATAAAAGAAGCTAACTAACACTGAAACTACTCTATAGCAACTATAAGCAACTACCCCTAACACCTAAATAAGCAGTATACTTAGATTAAGCTAACTGAACTCAATAAGCAAAACAGTGGCTTGACCCACCTGTTTAAGCAGTAGTAACTGCTTATTCAATAAGCTTAAGGGAAAACCAAAAACATGGGACTCAAGCCAACCTAGCAGAGATTACAATTCCAAAGTTTCAGATCATAAGGACTAGAAATGAAGCAATTAGAGCTTAAAACAAAAGTGCATAAGTGGAACAGGCATGCTGATGTGCAATAACAGTAAGACAGATACCAATGTTTGAGCTTATTTAATGGCTTATCAAGAGTGCTAAAGCCAAAAACAGATAAAGGGTCTTGAAGACCACCTAGAATACTGCAAGTAGACCAAATCTCAGACTCTAAATCACTAAAATGAGCTTAGTGCTCAAGCTGCAAGATCAGCTCAAAACTGGTGCAGTCATTTCTTTTGACTTCTGAAAACAGATTCAATGTTTGACTTTTATGAGTTTCCAATGCAAATTTAGGATTGATTTTGATGAAATATGATGTAATGAAAGTTTATTAAGCAAGCTTAACAAGTTTTGAACTTATTTGAGTTGTTTAGTGTAAACTGATTCCAACAGTGAACAATAAGGAGCAGTTATTAGACCATTTTGACTTTTAAAGAAAAACTTGTGCAAATTTGTGATGAAATGATGATAATAGTGATATTAGAGATAGATGCAACAAAATTCTTTTACCAGAACACACTTAAACTCAGTTTGATAGGACAAACCAAACACCCCTTTTAGATGTAGAATATAATCTGATCAAGCTTAAATACCAAAGAAGCTTATGCAAATCACTAAAACAGATATATTATACTAGATTGAAGCTAATGAAACAGCAAACAACAAGTCTTAAGCAGATCTAAGAGTTATGACCAATTTTACTATTATTAAGCTAAAAATGAAATGAGAACTATCACTTACAAGGGATCCGTAGCCACAATGGCTTGCAAACCAAAACAAGAACCACTAATCCTAACCTATTCAACCCATTTCCATGCCTGCACCTCCCAATAACCAAACCTGCATAATTTTTGCTCCTGTTTGACTTTTGTTGACCAAGTTTCAAAATTAATGGAAACTTAAATTTGAACTTGTACAATACTTTCACAAGCTTATTTAAGCTTATTGGACCAGAAAATAAGGCTAGTTGAAGCTTTTACCTCAGAATTTGAAATAGAAAAATTCAACAGTAGACAAGAATGGTGAATTGTGACCACAAACAGATTTTGATGCTTGAGATTAATTGAAATACACTTGAACATTTAAGTTTAATACATTTTAACAAAATATTACAATTCTAACACTGAAAATAAGAACTTAACATAAAAACGACATTAAGAAATTTTAAGCTAAAATTCTACTACTTGCTTCTTCTCTTTTTCTCTCTTTTTATAACCCAATCAATTTGTATCTCTCCTCTGATTGTTTTCCCATCAATCCTATCCCTTGAATGACCTTGAAATGATCTCAACCATTCAACTGGTGTTTTGGCGCCAAATTCCTTTTCTGCCATTGGAGGTTGAGTGAGGGGGTAGGGGGGGCAATAAATGAAGTTTGGAGTGAGGTGAGGTGGGGGGAGACAGGAAGGGATAAGGTGATGGAGGGGGGATGGGGTTTTCTGGTTTGCAGGCTCAAGTGGGGAGGAAAATGGCTTGGCGCCATTTTCTGTTTGGTTTGACCACAGGGATTGACCAGGGAGAGGTTAATAATAAAGGGGGGGGGGGTTCAAAAAGGCAAATGACAGGGGTCCAAGAGGTTTGTGACAAGTCCAAAATGAGATTTGACAAGGCTTTAATTCAAGGACTTTAATTGTAATTTCTGAAAATGGGAGGGCCACTTCTGCCAATTATGCAAAGATGCTTCAGGGGCTGAAATTGCCAAGTATTAATAATACAAGGACCAAAGTTGCCATTTTCACATTTTCCAGGGACCAATTCTGCCAACTTTGAAAGTTAAAGGACCAATTTGTAATTTTCTCAAATCTTTTTATATTTTTCACCAAAGGGTTAAATTTGACAAGTTATGATTTAAAAAGGACCTTTGGTGATTTTACTTTTGAAATTTTGACTCAGGGACTATTTTTGACAAATTTTGAAACTTGGGGGACTGAAACTGCAATTTTTGCAAATTTGATATGTTTTTCATCTGATTTTGATATTTTTGCATTTAAAACACATAAAACACTGATTTGTGATATTTTGATCATTTTGATGTGTTTCTGAGTGTTTTCAGATGAATTTGCAGTTTAAATGGTACAAAAATGATGAGTTTTTACACACTCATCAGAACCCGACCTTATCTAGAACTCGGGTCAATTCGGGTTGACCTGAATATAATTTTGGACCCGACTAACCCAACCCGAAAAGCCATATTCGGGTTTGGGTTTGGGTCGGCTTTTGACACCCTTAGTAGTGTAGTATAGGCAAGACACAGGAGATTGATCGTTCTTTTGGAAAACAATGAGGTAGGTTCAAAATGTATGATGAAATAAGCCTAAGGATTGAGGGAAGATTATTTTTGGTATTTTATATATTTAAGAAAACAAGTAAAATCCCAAGTGTTTGAAAGACGTTGGTTTTAACTACTAATTAAACTACTAAATTAAACTAAATCTAAACTAATTACAAAAAAAGTAAATTGGTGAACTTTTTATATGAGGAAAAATGCATTTACTTATAATCTCATTACTCCCTAGTTAAAACGTGATAAGTTATAAAGTTGAGGCTTGTTTGTTATTTATTAAATTTAAAAAGGGTGTTTTGAAGTCTATTTGAAATTTTCTGTAGATAAACAGTGGAATTAAAGATGGTAAATGTTATTATTGGAATGGAGTATGAAGAAAGCACATACATTTAGATGCACGTGAACATTCTTTGTTATCGTTTGACCTTATATATGTATTTAGCAGATAAAGCAAAAGTAAAAAATCATAAACAAAACATATCACACCAATGACAAAATCAAGTATTTCGAGCATTGGGTGTAGCGATGTCACTCCCATGCCAAACTAATGTGGCATCCTTTGGCTAAACTATAAACTCCCTCCCCCCCTCCCTCCCTTTCCGATGGGTCTTAAAACCATCTTTAACCAAAACCCCCAATTTAGCTTATAAAAATATAATTACTAAGTTGTCAAATTTAGTCCCTGCAGCTAAAACAAGATGTTTCTAGTACTAAAATAAGTTGGTTCCATAGCTAATTTAGGATTTTAGCAACTTAGGTCTCTCAAATTCCTTTCTCTATTACTGTACTTGGTTCACATAATTCTTTTCATAGACATATAATGACGATTTTAATTAACACTTAACTTAAGTTTAACAATTTAGTTTGACTTCCAACTTACCACAATTGACTAACCAATCATATTTAGTCTTTTAACACTTAAAAGACCTAGTCAAACAGTTACAAGGCATTTTGGTAATTATATGCATAAAACCAATTATACACTCTAGACTTTATATTTTAAAAATATAACATATATCTTGTTTTAAAAATACAACTTGCATATGCATGGGAATATAAATATCAAAATTAAAGCACAAATTATTGTGAATATAGATAAATATAGGAGGTTGTACGTATACGAACAACTGATATTATTGCTCTTTATGAGTTTAAATACAGATGTCCAGTTTTTATTATTATTAGTTTTTTTTACTATATACGTTCAATAAAGACTCATACGCAAATGGACCGCGCGCCCTGAGGCTTATCACTTTCCGGACCTTTTTTTTTTTTTTTTTTTTTTTTTTAATTTGAAAATGGACCGAGGGCAACCGATGTCATTGGGCAACTCATCGACATTGTGACAAGTGTCCCGTATGTGTAAGGTATTGTTTTTTGGGCAACGAAAATTCGATGGGCAACTGTATATTTAAAAAAAGGGCAAATGGCACAAAAAGGTATCAAAGTTAGGGTCCATTTCCAATTAAGGTATTCTACTTTTTTTCTTGCATAAAAAGGTACCCAACTAAATTTTTTGGCGGATTTGGGTTTTTTACTAACGTCCGTTAACTCCCTTCGTTAGTATATTACATATTTGGTCCCTGATTTTGTAGAGTCTTTTTATACATCATCCCTCCTCCTCCACCGTCCACCACCACCCTCCTCCTCCACCAACACCGTCCGCCACCATCACCCGCCAACACCACCACCGTCCACCACCACTACCACCCGCCACCACCAGAAAACTCACAAACCCCGTAATAACCCAAACCCATTTCCAATTCCGTACAATCACCCAATCCAAACCCAAACCCAAACCCAAACCCAAACCCAAGTCCAAAACCTCATTTCGTGAACTCAAATCCCATCTCAAATCCAATGGGAACTGGAGGAATGTGGGTCAGGATTGCTATGTTGTATTCCCAAGGTGGTATGGTTGATAATGCACTTAAGGTGTTTGATGAAATGCTTGAACGAAAACCATGGGATTTTGGCTGATTCTATAGTCAGTTCTGAAATGGATTAACTTGTTTTGACCAATTTCATCATAATAATACATCATTTGATGGATATTTTAGTGTAATTGGATTAACTTGTTTTGACCAATTTCATCATAAGGGACGGGGGTCCGGGGGCAGCGCCCCTGGTAGCAGGGTCCAAGGGGCGGCAGCCCCTGGCAGGGTCCAAGGGGCAGAGCCCCTGGCTGGGGTCAGGTCAGCTTGGAAATTTTTTATTTCCACTAAGTTGCTATGTCAAAAATTCCTCAGAAAAGCAATTTTCGGAATCTGTTGAGGTTGTGAATCTGCTGAAGTTTTGATTCTGAAGTTGTGATGCTGAGGTTGGGAAAACCTACAAACATCTAACTAAAATATATGTTTTGCCCATAAACATGCCCATGCTTACCTTGGACATTACTTCAGCAGAAGCACGGCTTCACTTCAGCAGCAACACTGCTTCGCTACTTCAGCAGGAACTCTGCTTCGTTACTTCAGCAGAAGCACGGCTTCACTTCAGCAGCAACACTGCTTCGCTACTTCAGCAGGAACTCTGCTTCGTTACTTCAGCAGTCAAAATGTCCCAAAAAGTAGTTTTTGTCAGTTTTAGCATAGCTTTTTAAGTCATTTTAAGTTCTTATAAAAATTTAAAAAAAATAAAAATAGCAATTTCACTAGCTTATTTAACTTTTGTCAATAGGAAAAAAATCAAAAAAATCTTTTGGTAGGGCTGCTAGTGGTGCAAAGTTGCTGGGTTGAAGCAATGGAACCACATTCTGTCAGTTCTTACACAGTTGTTTGAGTCATTTGAATTTGGATTTAATTCTGGTTTTTAGCTTCTGGAACTTAAAGGTGTAGTTTGTTAGCCAAGTCTGTTAAAATCAAGTAGGTGTGCACTCCGCACCTCCAAACCTAAATGATGTTTTCGTTCAAGCATTTCATCAAACACCTTAAGTGCATTATCAACCATACCACCTTGGGAATACAACATAGCAATCCTGACCCACATTCCTTCAGTTCCCATTGGATTTGAGATGGGATTTGAGTTCACGAAATGAGGTTTTGGACTTGGGTTTGGGTTTGGGTTTGGGTTTGGGTTTGGATTGGGTGATTGTACGGAATTGGAAATGGGTTTGGGTTATTACGGGGTTTGTGAGTTTTCTGGTGGTGGCGGGTGGTAGTGGTGGTGGACGGTGGTGGTGTTGGCGGGTGATGGTGGCGGACGGTGTTGGTGGAGGAGGAGGGTGGTGGTGGACGGTGGAGGAGGAGGGATGATGTATAAAAAGACTCTACAAAATCAGGGACCAAATATGTAATATACTAACGAAGGGAGTTAACGGACGTTAGTAAAAAACCCAAATCCGCCAAAAAATTTAGTTGGGTACCTTTTTATGCAAGAAAAAAAGTAGAATACCTTAATTGGAAATGGACCCTAACTTTGATACCTTTTTGTGCCATTTGCCCTTAAAAAAAAGGTTGTTTCGTCATTTTACATTACATAGAAAGTACACATTTGAATAGTGAAAGTACAGTACATTTCTATTCAATTCCAATAGCTACTCACACAAAAACATCCATAGTTATCGTTTTTCTCTGTTTTTGCTTCTCGCACAAAAGCATTCTTACTTACTGTTTTCACAAATCAAACCGTCTTCTTCGTCAGCCCCTCTCTTCCTTGTAATGTTAGTTATGTCACCATCTAGAAAGCTACAGTGTTGATTGCAAACCACATTCGATTGATCAAGTTTTTTTTTTAAATGTGGCCAAATATGGTACGTAAATATTCTTCTCGTTGTTTATTACATATGATTATTTCCAATTGGTTCTATGTTATAATAAATCGTTGTTGTTATTAGATTAATACCTATGTTAGATATGTGTTAATTCCATTTTATAATCCATTGCTCTTTTTTATGTCTGTCTGATTCGTAATTATGTAGGGTATAATACTTTAGATGCCGTTAGTTAAGTATGTAACATCACTTGGTTCATTAAAAAATTTAGTGGCAGTTTGTAGACTAATAAGGAGTAGTTTATATGCATCATCTATGCAATTGTTTACGACGTTGGTATAGATTCCGTCTATGGGCTAAATTATTTTTGGTTTTTGTTGACCCTTTTTAGGACTATGAAGCTAAGTTAATCATTACGAGTAAGCTGAACTACTTTTCATAATTATGTAGGGTAAAATACATCTGTTCCGTTTACCACTCTTCTACAACTTGTTTAGAGGCTTTTTCCTGCTTTGCCCTTCCCTTTTCTTTAGCAATTTCTTTAGCATTTACTTCCATATGTAATCTTTTAGCAAATTGTTCATCAAAAGCTATCTGCTCCTCTGTACTTTCAAACACCAAAGTTGGATCTGCAATCCCTTTACCCTTTCCAATATCAGGTTTAGTAACTACCACTTTATGCACAGGTTCACCAATGTTTAGACTCTTAGCAATAGGTCTAGGTGCAGGGATAGGGTGAGATTGCTTTAGGTTGAGCAATTGTATGGCAATATCATTCTCAGCCTCTTTTGGTTTTAGTGTTGGTGTTATTGCGGTGGTTATAATTGTAGCAGGGGTTGCCTCTGCGGTGGAAACGTCTGAACTGGCAGTGGGTAGAATAATAGCAGCATTGGTTGCAGCAGTGGTTACTGCAATACTAGCAGTGGATGCAACAACACTGGCAGTGGTTGCCTGCACCACTTGCTTCTTGATGAGTGTCTAAATACTCATCATTTTTGTACAAAATAAACTGCAAAATCATCTGAAAACACTCAGAAACACATCAAAATGATCAAAATATCACAAATCAGTGTTTTATGTGTTTTAAAAGCAAAAATATCAAAATCAGATGATAAACATATCAAATTTGCAAAAATTGCAGTTTTAGTCCCCCAAGTTTCAAAAGTTGTCAAAAACAGTCCCTGAGCACATAATTTCAAAAGTAAAGTCACCAAAGGTCCTTTTAAAATCATAACTTGTCAAATTTAGTCCTTTGGTGAAAAATATCAAAAGTTTGAGAAAATTACAAAAATGGTCCTCCAAGTTTGAAAATTGGCAAAATTAGCCCCTGGAAAATTGTAAAATGGCAAGTTTAGTCCTTGCATTATTGAACTTTGTCACTTTTAGTCCTTGGAAGAAACCTTTTGAATTGGCAGGAATGGTCCTTTGATTTTCAGCATTTACACTTTAGTCCCTTGGATTATTAAACACTTTTGACCTTTGGACCCTATCACAAAAGCCATTGACCCCTTCCTTTTTTCCCTTTTGACTCCCTGTCATTAACCCATTTTGAACCCCTGGTCAGTCAACCCAAGTCAAACAAGCAAGTTGCCCGCCCACACTGTACACTGTCTTCTTCCCACTTGAGCCCTGCAACACAGGTAAGATTCCCACCATCACTTCACCTTTTTCACCCTTATCCCTCCCCCTCATCATCACCTTACCTCCACATTTAATGCCACCCCCCCTAGTGCTATAACAGAGTCAACAGGTCAAATTGCACTTTTCCCGCCAAATTGTGATAAGGCTCAAAATACACCCATTGGCCAAGCAAAGTGGTGGGAATCAATCAGAGACACGTGGAGAAGCCATTTGGTGTATAAAAAGGGAAGAAGAAGAAGAAGACCAGCAGTAGTTAACTTTTATTTTTTATGTATGTCGTAATTTTAATTTCTTAGTCTTAAAAAGGTTCTCAGTTGTATTTTCAAGTTTAATTGTATTAAGTACAAGTATTTTGGTGTATTGCAAGTTTTCTTAAGTATCAATTCAAGCTTATTTTAAGAATCCTTATTTCAAGCTCACTGTTACAATTTGCAAATTCAAACTCTCATGTGTAAGCTTCAATAAGCTTATTTGTAAGCTCAAACAAGCTTAAACTAGCTTGCTATAGCTTTTTATAAGCTCAAATTTAAATTTCATACAATTTTGGATTCTAGTCAATGAAAGTCAACTGAACAAGGAAATGGGTATGAAAAGGAATTTGGTGGTGCAGAGCATTGGAATTGGGTTGATTTTGAGTTAATGGGGTGCTCTATTTAGGTTAGTGGTTCTCTGGTACTTGGATTCAAGCCACAGTGGCTATGGGACCTATGTAAGTGATTTTCAAGGTTCTTAGTATAATCTTCATTTGTATTCACAACTGGTTCTAATCTGTTATTTAGGGAGTATTTAAGTTAATTAAACTGATTTGGATCATTATCATGTGCTAGTTAGGTGTTTAGATCATCTTTGATTCACAAACAGTTATTAAAGGGGTGTTTGGTTCTGCTTAGTTATCTGTCTCAGAAGCAAATGCAATGGTTAATTTCTCTTGGTTCATGTTTGTTAAGTAGAAGTAAACTCATTTGAGTCTTAGTCTTGGTCTGCAACACCACCAAGTCAACATTTCATTAAAATCAGTCTCACCTGTTAACTGTTAGGATCAAGGAATTGTAATCACTTATTTTGTGATTAAAAGTCATAAACAAAGGTTGTAATAACTTCATTACATCATAACAAATCATAATCAACCATCAAATTGGATCCAAAGTTGGCAAAAGTCAAACTTGCACATTTGTTTTAAAAAGTCAAAAACAAAAAATCTGTTTTGAGTCCAATTACAAGGATTTTTCTAGGATTCATTTCTGGGACTTATTCAGTGAATCTTGGTGTTTCAAAAAGCTCAGCTGGTTCTCTTTCTTATAAGCATTTTTTTAGAATTTTGTGATTTAGTTAAAAGCTTCAAATCAGCTTCTCTTTTAGGCCAAATGTGCCCTGCACAGGACTCAGTGAATGCTGAGTTTTTCTCAGAATTTGGTGCAAGTGCACAGAGCTCATAAGAGCTTGTCATTGTCTGATTTTTGGTACGAGTAATCTCACCCAGGTCCTTTCCAAGTTCCAAATCAAAGTTTTCAGTTTGAGCTTATTTATAAGCTTGTGCATGTGATTAAAGTTGGTACCCAAAGCTGTTTAAGTTTATAAGATCAAATATACCAAATCTGTTGAAAATTGTGATTCTGTTGGTCTAGCTTGTTAAAACTGGTTCCATTTTAGTTATTTTAGCTTATCATAGCTTGTGTATCAGTTTGGTAGCTTTTGGTGAGCTTTTGGCTTATTAAGTGCTTATTTTAATAAGCACTTCCATAGCAGTTCTTAATTTCTCCACATAAGTACCTATTTTTATATTTTTCTTATATTCCTAATATTATTTTAGACTTTTCCTGAAATTTTCAGATTTTTCTAAGTAGTCTTGCTATTTTTCTCAATTTAAATTAGTTTTTAATCATTTTTAAATAGCTTTTAATACAAAAAATTAGAAAAAGGTTCAAAAAAATAATTTTTCAATTTTCTTAGGTTTAGATAAATATAAAAAGTGAAAAAAGTAATTTTCCAGATTTTTCATAGTTTATTTGGTAATTTTTAGTAATTTAATTAGTTTTAAATAGTTTAAAATTCATAGAAAATAGAAAAATAATCAGAAAAATACAAAAATAGTTTTGAAAATTCTAGTTTGATATTTTAGACTTTTCCATTTCATAATTTTATTTTTCTAGCTTTATTTCCTAATTTCTTGTAATTTAGATAATTATTAAATAATTAAAAATAGTTTTTAATTAATAATAATTAGATAATTAGTTATAAAAATAGTTTTCTTTTTCTAAAACTTTTCTTTTATCATTAGGATTGTAGAAATATCATTTTCATATTTTTAGGGTTAATATTGCTCTAGTTTCACTTTTTAATTTGTACGTCGCGTAGATTTTTAATTCAGTTTTATAAAAACATAAAAACAAAAACATCATTGTAAAATTAGTGATAGCATTTATTTAATAGATTTTATCTTTTTAACTTTCTTTAATTTGCATTTAAGCCGTTGTAATTTGTTGGCTTATTCCGTAGTTATAATCATAAATCAAATCTCTGTATCCATTCAAATCTTCTCGATCACTAAACGTTTGACTATTCTCGCACGGCTCGTTGGGACATAACGACCTGGGGAAACATTATACTCTCCTGGACTTCATTGCATTTGTGTCTGAACTGTTTTAAGTTTCTTACAGCTAGCCATTCACAAGTGGCTTGCTTGCGTGAGATAACTTGACGGTTTTGCGCGAATCAAATTTTGGCGCCGCTGCCGGGGAGCAGTGCTAATAGTCTTACTTCTAGCAGATTAGTAGTTTGAATATTCACTCTCTGTTCATACCATCTATTTATATCTATATATATTTCTATAAAAAATCCAAAACCCAAAAACAGCTAAAAACGTATAAAACACAAAAATATTTTTCTTTTGTTTCTATATATGTATCAAATATAAAAATACAAAAAGATTTGTCATTTTCTGAGTTTAATAATAACAACATAAAATCTTACCACCGCAAACCAAGGCAGTGCACTACCTAACTGGGGGTGCGACCATAATAAGTTCCCGAACCAAAGATTAAAACTTGCCTTTGTGTCCTTGATAGTGGTGTACCTTTTTCAAAGAAGCCACTCATCTTGTGATTATTGGTTTAAGTTCACTGTTGTTTTGCCTCGATCTTGTTTTAATTGGATTTGTTGTTATATATACTTGTCAGAACCAGAAAACCTAAAAAAATTCTCCTTACCCCATTTTCACCAATTTCATAATTCCCTTTCTTAACTCTGAGATCCCTTAGAGTTAACTCTAGTGCATGCGCACTCGTTCTTCTAGATCATTGAGTCCTTTTCGTGATCTAGCAGACATTCCTAGACGACGTTCTCGTAGACGTGCTGCCCAAATAGTCGAACCCGAGATTCGTACTATTTCAAACAAAATGGCAGACGAACGTACTATGGCGGAAATGCTCCAGGCACCCACCGAGGGTTATGGAGATGCCATCATTCTACCAGTAATCAACTCTGATCACTTTGAATTGAAGACACATTTGATCCAACTTGTGTCTACAAATCAATTCCACGGGTTTGATCGTGAAAACCCGTATGCACACATCCGTTGGTTTAACAAGTTGACTTCAACTATCAATTACAAGGATGTGCCACAGAAAGTCATCAAGTTGATGCTATTTCCATTCTCACTTGAGGGGACAGCCCGGATTTGGCTGGAAAAAGAACCCCCTCGATCCATCGAAACTTGGGAGGAACTTGTTCAAAAGTTTGTCAATCATTTCTTTCCTCCATCAAAGACGACTAATCTTAAAAATGAAATTTCTGGATTTCGTCAAAATTTCGATGAAAATTTTGGAGAGGCATGGGAGAGATTCAAGGATCTCCTCAGGAAATGCCCCCATCATGAATTCACGGAGCTTCAACAAGTCAATATCTTTTACAATGGGTTGAACGGAAACGATCAAGATTCTTTGAATGCAGCCGCAGGCGGCAATATCTTGAATCGTAAGCCTAAAGATGTGATTGAGATTTGCGAGCAAAAATCAAAAGTTCCTATTTCTCGCAACAAAGTCAATACTCCTAACACTCCTGCTTCTTCATCCAATAACTCTTCTGAGTTAGCTGCTCCGATAGCAGCTCTAACGGATGCCATCCGTTGTATGATTAAGGATGTTAAGGAAATCAAAAGCGAGATTCATAAGCCGGAACCAGTCAAAGCCGTAAACAAGGTGTGTGAAACTTGTAGTGGTCCACACGCGTATTATGATTGTCAAGCAACCGATGCTTCCTTTTACCAAGCTCCCGTAGCTTCGGTAAACCACAATCAATACCGACCACAGGCTGATCCTCACTACCGTGCACCTAGCGGTATGACACCACCTGGTTTTCCTCCTGTGCAAAACCATGGCAATCAAAATCGCTTTGTTCCGAATCAAGGACAAAATTTCAATCAAAACCGGAACAATTACAACCCACCATATCAAGCTCCTAATCACCAAAGTTATCAACAACCTTCTCATGCTCCTCCACCAAATGACTTCATGAAAGTTACTGAGTCAAGCATACGTTCTATGCAAACTCAGATCAATAACATGAGGGTTGAGCTGAAGAAGGAAATTGATACCACAATGTCTCGGCAGACAAATGAGTTGAAGAATATGATGAGCAGTTTCATGAACATGAATACGAACCAAGCTTCATCATCTTCTGGAGGACTCCCGAGCAATACTATTACCAATCCAAATGCCGAGTTGAAAGCCGTCACCACTCGTAGTGGTAAGACGCACAATGGACCTTCGACTCCTATGCCCCCTCCTCCTGTGGCAATGAGTCAAGTTACCAAGGAGACAACGGACAAGGTGCATTATTCAAGCCCACGAAGTACCGCACACGTCCAACCTTCGGTAGTCCAAGCTTTAAGTCCGGAACCCGAAGTTCCGAAGACACATTCTGAGCCAGAAAATACTTCCATCCCGGCTCAAAAGTCTAGTCAGCTTCCTTACCCATCAAGAATGAATGATGAGAAGCAAAAAGACAAAAACAAAGAGCAGATGGAAAATTTTTTCCAAATCTTCAATGAGCTTCACTTTGATATAAGCTTCGTTGATGCTCTCGTTCTAATGCCTAAATTTGCATCCACGCTTAAAGGCTTACTGAGCAACAAAGATAAGTTGTCTGAGATGACGAAAACCCCTCTAAATGAGCAATGCTCAGCGGCCATTCTTAACAAGCTTCCCGAAAAGCTTGAAGACCCTGGCCGGTTTTTAATCCCGTGTGATTTCTTGGGGATGTTTCAATGCTCCGCCTTGGCCGATCTTGGCGCTAGCATTAACCTCATGCCACTCTCAGTATGGAAGAAACTGTCTCTTCCTAAACTTTCATCCACTTGTATGACACTCGAGCTAGCGGACCGTACCATAACTCGTCCACTTGGGATAGCCGAGGATGTTGTGATGAAAGTGGGAAAGTTTCACTTTCCTACTGACTTTGTTGTAGTAGACTTCGATGCAGATTCTAGAGTTCCCCTCATCTTAGGGAGAGCTTTCTTGAGAACGAGTCGTGCTCTAATTGATGTGTTCGCTGAAGAGTTGACCATACGGGTTGACAATGAAGAGCTCACGTTAAATATCAACCAAAACTCCAAACCTCTATACAAACAGAGTGTTGCCACAATTGATCAAAGATCTGAAAGATTCAATGCAACACTCTCAAATTTCACGGTTAAGAGGAGTTTTCAAAAACGTGCTGAGCTCAAAGCTTTGAAAATCACCCCTGGTTCAAACAAATGGTTTGAAAGCTGTACCAGGGAAGTCAAGAGTGTTCTTGATGATGATGATGATCTAGATTCGGAGACTTCATCGGAAGTGGTGGAAACTGCTAGCTCTAAGAGCACACCACTTGTCCCACCTCCGGAATCAGTTTGTCGCATCGAGTTTGTTAACTCTGTGGATGAAACCAAACTCTCTTCAGTTTCATCTGAGTTGGATGATGATGTTTGTGATCCAATGGGAGACATTCTTCCCATTGATGAATTGCTCAAAAATGATCCATCATCTTCCAGTCTTATTCCCGACTCTTCCATTCCTTCTCTCACTCCTGATGAGGAAGATGACAACTTTTGGAATGAAGTCGATGCATTTCTTAGTGATGAGTCAATCCCTACAGGAATTGATAACACTTACTTGGATCCGGAGGGAGACATCCTTTTTCTGGAAAGTCTGTTAATTGAAGAACCATTTCCCACCCTCCCTCCCGGACATCTTACTGACAATCACCATATAAGCTTCAAATTTAAGTGTAAAAATGTCAAAAATGGTGATTTGCTTCTTTCTGATGAGGAATGGACTTGCATTGTCATGCATATCTTTGTTCCATTCTTCACAGATGGTGTGGTTGCTCTTTCCCTTTTCTCTTTCGGGAATGAGGACACCATCTTTGACCCCGGTATCATTCTTAATAGTATCTACTATTAAATACCGCGGTTATATCTCGTCGGTGTGGAACTTTCTGATGTTCATATGTTTGTTAACACTGTGAACGAAAGTCCGATCGAGATTGGTTTTCCACGTTACTTTCCCCATGAACAAATGAATTAGGGGTCGAGTCAAGCTAGCGACTCGGTAATCAAAAACAGTAGCTAAACATGGGTTTTCACCCGTGTGTACCACCTTAGTGTGGGGGAACTGCCCCACATGTTGTGTAAAAAAAAAAAAAAAAAAAAAAAAAAAAAAAAAAAAATCATCATCTTTCTAAATAATGGCCGTAGTATTTCTCTTTTACGTTCTTTGTTTCGGCATAACCGCCGGTACTTTGAATATTGAGGGCAATATTCAATTCTAGTGTGGGGGGGAATTCTCACGAATTTTATCATGTAATTATACCGCCTAATTCCCCCATTTTTGGCCAAATTTTTTTTTTTGGAGTAAGTGTTTTACACTTACTCATTTGGTTATCAGTCCGCCTTGTCTAATAAACAAAAGGATTGGCTAATCCAGGAGCAAACGGC
This sequence comes from Chrysanthemum seticuspe, assembly GCA_019973895.1. Taxonomy (NCBI): domain Eukaryota; kingdom Viridiplantae; phylum Streptophyta; class Magnoliopsida; order Asterales; family Asteraceae; genus Chrysanthemum; species Chrysanthemum seticuspe. The sequence goes on along the minus strand of BPTQ01000002.1, from coordinate 262,946,005 downwards.
TCTTGGTAAAGATATCTCAAATCCGTTGACGGCTTGCAATTTGCCCAAAATTGTATGGTATTCAGCTCACCATATCCTAAAAAGTGAAGAGTTGGCTAGCCCGCAAGTTTATGGCTTGTGGTAAAGGCAGTGGAAAATCCATAATTGGTAATCGACTCACCAAAGATAATATTGATAATTTATCTAAGAGTTGGCTAGTCCAGAAGGGTACGGCTTCTGGTAAAGACAAATCAAATCCGTTGAAAGCTGGTGGTTTGCTCAAAATCACATGGTTATCGGTGTACCATGGTTCTTACTTGAACTAAAACATTTGGCTACTCCAGAAGTAATGGCTTTTGGTAAAGAGATTAAAATCCATTATGTTTTCTCAAATCATTGCTAGGGACTAGCAATATCTCAGTGTGGGGGATTGATGAGTGTCTAAATACTCATCATTTTTGTACAAAATAAACTGCAAAATCATCTGAAAACACTCAGAAACACATCAAAATGATCAAAATATCACAAATCAGTGTTTTATGTGTTTTAAAAGCAAAAATATCAAAATCAGATGATAAACATATCAAATTTGCAAAAATTGCAGTTTTAGTCCCCCAAGTTTCAAAAGTTGTCAAAAACAGTCCCTGAGCACATAATTTCAAAAGTAAAGTCACCAAAGGTCCTTTTAAAATCATAACTTGTCAAATTTAGTCCTTTGGTGAAAAATATCAAAAGTTTGAGAAAATTACAAAAATGGTCCTCCAAGTTTGAAAATTGGCAAAATTAGCCCCTGGAAAATTGTAAAATGGCAAGTTTAGTCCTTGCATTATTGAACTTTGTCACTTTTAGTCCTTGGAAGAAACCTTTTGAATTGGCAGGAATGGTCCTTTGATTTTCAGCATTTACACTTTAGTCCCTTGGATTATTAAACACTTTTGACCTTTGGACCCTATCACAAAAGCCATTGACCCCTGCCTTTTTTCCCTTTAGACTCCCTGTCATTAACCCATTTTGAACCCCTGGTCAGTCAACCCAAGTCAAACAAGCAAGTTGCCCGCCCACACTGTACACTGTCTTCTTCCCACTTGAGCCCTGCAACACAGGTAAGATTCCCACCATCACTTCACCTTTTTCACCCTTATCCCTCCCCCTCATCATCACCTTACCTCCACATTTAATGCCACCCCCCTAGTGCTATAACAGAGTCAACAGGTCAAATTGCACTTTTCCCGCCAAATTGTGATAAGGCTCAAAATACACCCATTGGCCAAGCAAAGTGGTGGGAATCAATCAGAGACACGTGGAGAAGCCATTTGGTGTATAAAAAGGGAAGAAGAAGAAGACCAGCAGTAGTTAACTTTTATTTTTTATGTATGTCGTAATTTTAATTTCTTAGTCTTAAAAAGGTTCTCAGTTGTATTTTCAAGTTTAATTGTATTAAGTACAAGTATTTTGGTGTATTGCAAGTTTTCTTAAGTATCAATTCAAGCTTATTTTAAGAATCCTTATTTCAAGCTCACTGTTACAATTTGCAAATTCAAACTCTCATGTGTAAGCTTCAATAAGCTTATTTGTAAGCTCAAACAAGCTTAAACTAGCTTGCTATAGCTTTTTATAAGCTCAAATTTAAATTTCATACAATTTTGGATTCTAGTCAATGAAAGTCATCTGAACAAGGAAATGGGTATGAAAAGGAATTTGGTGGTGCAGAGCATTGGAATTGGGTTGATTTTGAGTTAATGGGGTGCTCTATTTAGGTTAGTGGTTCTCTGGTACTTGGATTCAAGCCACAGTGGCTATGGGACCTATGTAAGTGATTTTCAAGGTTCTTAGTATAATCTTCATTTGTATTCACAACTGGTTCTAATCTGTTATTTAGGGAGTATTTAAGTTAATTAAACTGATTTGGATCATTATCATGTGCTAGTTAGGTGTTTAGATCATCTTTGATTCACAAACAGTTATTAAAGGGGTGTTTGGTTCTGCTTAGTTATCTGTCTCAGAAGCAAATGCAATGGTTAATTTCTCTTGGTTCATGTTTGTTAAGTAGAAGTAAACTAATTTGAGTCTTAGTCTTGGTCTGCAACACCACCAAGTCAACATTTCATTAAAATCAGTCTCACCTGTTAACTGTTAGGATCAAGGAATTGTAATCACTTATTTTGTGATTAAAAGTCATAAACAAAGGTTGTAATAACTTCATTACATCATAACAAATCATAATCAACCATCAAATTGGATCCAAAGTTGGCAAAAGTCAAACTTGCACATTTGTTTTAAAAAGTCAAAAACAAAAAATCTGTTTTGAGTCCAATTACAAGGATTTTTCTAGGATTCATTTCTGGGACTTATTCAGTGAATCTTGGTGTTTCAAAAAGCTCAGCTGGTTCTCTTTCTTATAAGCATTTTTTTAGAATTTTGTGATTTAGTTAAAAGCTTCAAATCAGCTTCTCTTTTAGGCCAAATGTGCCCTGCACAGGACTCAGTGAATGCTGAGTTTTTCTCAGAATTTGGTGCAAGTGCACAGAGCTCATAAGAGCTTGTCATTGTCTGATTTTTGGTACAAGTAATCTCACCCAGGTCCTTTCCAAGTTCCAAATCAAAGTTTTCAGTTTGAGCTTATTTATAAGCTTGTGCATGTGATTAAAGTTGGTACCCAAAGCTGTTTAAGTTTATAAGATCAAATATACCAAATCTGTTGAAAATTGTGATTCTGTTGGTCTAGCTTGTTAAAACTGGTTCCATTTTAGTTATTTTAGCTTATCATAGCTTGTGTATCAGTTTGGTAGCTTTTGGTGAGCTTTTGGCTTATTAAGTGCTTATTTTAATAAGCACTTCCATAGCAGTTCTTAATTTCTCCACATAAGTACCTATTTTTCTATTTTTCTTATATTCCTAATATTATTTTAGACTTTTCCTGAAATTTTCAGATTTTTCTAAGTAGTCTTGCTATTTTTCTCAATTTAAATTAGTTTTTAATCATTTTTAAATAGCTTTTAATACAAAAAATTAGAAAAAGGTTCAAAAAAATAATTTTTCAATTTTCTTAGGTTTAGATAAATATAAAAAGTTAAAAAAGTAATTTTCCAGATTTTTCATAGTTTATTTGGTAATTTTTAGTAATTTAATTAGTTTTAAATAGTTTAAAATTCATAGAAAATAGAAAAATAATCAGAAAAATACAAAAATAGTTTTGAAAATTCTAGTTTGATATTTTAGACTTTTCCATTTCATAATTTTATTTTTCTAGCTTTATTTCCTAATTTCTTGTAATTTAGATAATTATTAAATAATTAAAAATAGTTTTTAATTAATAATAATTAGATAATTAGTTATAAAAATAGTTTTCTTTTTCTAAAACTTTTCTTTTATCATTAGGATTGTAGAAATATCATTTTCATATTTTTAGGGTTAATATTGCTCTAGTTTCACTTTTTAATTTGTACGTCGCGTAGATTTTTAATTCAGTTTTATAAAAACATAAAAACAAAAACATCATTGTAAAATTAGTGATAGCATTTATTTAATAGATTTTATCTTTTTAACTTTCTTTAATTTGCATTTAAGCCGTTGTAATTTGTTGGCTTATTCCGTAGTTATAATCATAAATCAAATATCTGTATCCATTCAAATCTTCTCGATCACTAAACGTTTGACTATTCTCGCACGGCTCGTTGGGACATAACGACCTGGGGAAACATTATACTCTCCTGGACTTCATTGCATTTGTGTCTGAACTGTTTTAAGTTTCTTACAGCTAGCCATTCACAAGTGGCTTGCTTGCGTGAGATAACTTGACGGTTTTGCGCGAATCACTTGTCCTTTTCTTCAACTGCAGCCTTTAAAGAATCATTTGTTACTGCTTCTTTACCTTCCATGTGAGCCACCAAATAACCTTCACCTTTGTCTCTACTATCCAAATCCTAATCTACCAATGCCTCCTCTGAATTTGTACTCTCACTCCTCCCCTGTTTGGATGCATCCTCAAAACTTTGATTCCCAGAGGAGCTTGCTTTCTTTCCCGTTTTCTTCACTTTCCTGAATGCAGTGACCCTTGGCTTTCTTAGTCTCTCCAAAACACTTACCCTGTGCTTCAACCTCCTGATTGTTTCAGCCTTAGTAGTTGTCAAATTTTGAAGACCAGTGATCTTTGACTTCATAGTTGTGCATCTATCCGTCAATTTAAGAATGAGTTTCATAGTATCCTCACCACTTCGACCTGTGTAGCCTGATCTGAGAGGTGGATCATTGGACACGTCATCATGTACAAAGTCATTGCATTGGACAACAATACCACATGATTTCTCTTTTCGGTGGACGCCTTGCATCAAAGGTCAATCCAACCTTGTTTTCTCTTTCCAGCCAGCACCCAATGCATATCATTTCACAACCAGTTTCCTCAGCCATGGTGAAACTTGCTTGATGTTATAAAGAAAAGAATAGCATTCACGGATTATATAAGAACGTCTACTAGCATAACCATCTGTATTTTTTCTCTTCATTTATTATACTTGAATGGTGTGCCATACTAGTTGGTAGGAGAATTTAATTGAAGAGTAACACACACTCTTTCTAACCTATTCAATTAACTTGTGAGTAGTCAAATAAAAGGTCAGCCAACATTGAAATTTACCCGTTTGGCTTTCTTATTATAAAGGATAGCGGCATTAAATACCCACATTTACACACACACCTACCCAATTAATCAGCTTCGTTCACTACTGCCAGTATAACATGCCTATATTGTACACAGACAGTTGTAACGTTAAGCATCCCTATATTTGTAATAGCAGCAGTAACCTTAAAAAACATATAGTAACAACACGTTTATATTATTTGGCCTTCAGCACTAGCAGTACTAACATGTAATAGCTGTTTTTAAGTATTTAATCTGAAACCTTAGACAACATATAGTAACAACACGTTTACATTATATGGTCTTCAGCACTAGCAGTCCTAACTTGAACAAGTAGTTTTTAGTCTATAGTGTGACAGTCGTAATATACAAGAGGGACCTAGAATGACAAACATATAAACCTTTTTACCCCACACACCACTTATCCTTTTATGGTCCCAACCACACATCAGTTATCCTTATCGTCCCAACAATCAACATCCTCACATTCCTTCTTATACCCTAGGTCACTTTCATCGAAGAATCCAAATAAAAAAATCGTTGCTCTTTTCTTCTTTTTTAGAAACAAATCCAGGTTTGTTGTACTCTCCCGTATGTACTTTGTGTGGAAAACTAGAAAGGGGGGTTGAATAGTTTTACCAATTTAAAACTTTTTTAAATATTTAGATCGACTTATGTCAATCTATTTGGTTGTTTATGTTGGAAGCTGATAGATAGATATATAAACGTGTATTGAAAGATAAAGAGTAAGAAGCACATCACCACGGCACAAGTATTTATAGTGGTTCGGCTACAAGGACACCTTCCTTGCCCTACTCCACTCCCCGAGTCACCTACTCGAGAGTTCGTAAACACTACACCAATATCCTTATAGCGGACAAGCCTTCACAACGTCGCTTACACCTTTTTCCAGTACAAAGCTAAATACCGAGTTCTTTCACACCAAGGCGAACTACACCTAACACAACGTCGCCTACCCTTTATACGGTGCTAGGCTAACCACCGAGTTCTTTCACACCAAGGAGAACTAATCCTATCACAACGTTTCCTACCCTTTATTAGGTACTAGGCTAAGCACCTAGTTCCATTACTATGGAGGAACTACTACCCATCACAACACAACACCTAATCTTAAGGAGATCCACTCCTTGTTACAACACCATCAAGGATATCACCATCCTTGGAAATAAACAAATACTTATATGTATAACGATGCACCTCATCGATTATACGACCTAGGCATTCTTCCTTAATGCCACTTGATTTGATTCTTAGTCATCCTTCACTAATTCCTTTGACACAACGCTTGGCACCCTTCACTAATGCCTTCGTCTTGACACCTTTAGCATTCTTCACTAATGCTTTTGACACGGACGATAAGCACCTTTCACTAATGCTTTCGTCTTGACACTTTCGGCATCCTTCACTAATGCCTTCAACACAACATTTACGGAGGAAGAAAGAACTATCAATAAGAGAACCTCAGTTGTCTTGATGATGACGAAGCATGGCAACTCATGGACTTGAGCTTGCTCGACTTCAAGAAGTGGTGATCTCGCCTTTAAGAGGAACCTAGATAATCACACAAAAACAAAAGACAAACTACATAGATCTCTTGGATATGAGGTTAGAGAGATATAATACTTGGAGAAAGTATGTGTGAAAGTGGTGAGTAGAAAGGAAGAAATGACTCTCTATTTATAGAGGAAATTTTTTACTGTTCCCCGGATCCCGCGGATCCCTCCCACAAGGGATCCGTCTAGCACAAAGCTAGGGATCCGTGGGACGCTCCTCTTTGCCCATGAGTATTTTTGGTTATGGGTCATGGGTCATAGGTTATGGGTTGATCCATGGGTTTTTTTCTAGATACAATGTATCTCAAGAATACAATGAACTTGGTTAAGTGGTTTGTACAAAACCATGGGTTATGGGTCAATACCATTTGCTAGTTTTTACCCATTTAGTATATACTTGTTTTTACTCATTTTAGTATAAACTTTGTTAGGATCGTATATTTATGTTGTTAGATGATTCGGGTGGTCTTGGATGATGAAAATACATGTTAGCCATTTAGAGAGAGAAAGTAAAGAGATGGGTGTTCTTGGTAGAGACTTGGTTTACAAAAATATGAAAGGTTAGATTAGAAGCACCACCCCTTCCATGGATGGAAGGGGTATTTATAGTTACAATGAATACGTCCTCCTAACGGACTGTGGATCAGGCATACAGTGGGTAAAGACCCATCATTCCTCCACGGTGTTACTCTAAACTAATCTACGCTGCTAATTAACTAATTAACTACTAAACAACGTAAATAACTACAATTCTACGAGCTAACATATGCTAGACCATAATTGGGGTGACCGACACTTTCACATGGAATTTCCAATTCCTAACAATCTCCCCCTAAGGGAGGTCAACCCATGAAATACATTTTGCATCCTAGCATTCTATCTTTGTCTTTAGTTATGAGCTCGTAGACTTCAATTCTTCAATTTCCGCAATCTTTGTGCATTAGTAGCGATTCTTCAAAGTCCGATTATTTTGTACTTTCAGTGGAGGTCTTTGAACTGATCCACATCTTTGATGATCTTCGAGCTTTCTTTGAGATCGTCAGCCACAGTAAATCTCTCTGGATCATCCATAGTTGTATTGCCTTCCTGTGAAGTTGTGACTTTTGGACCGACATGCTCACACTTTTGGATCATGACATCTTTCATCAGAGTAGCGGAATCTTTTACTGGTTCAAGATATTTGCAGCAGCGTAGCAGAAGCATAGTATAAAAATATCTGAGCCAGGTTCTGTAGATATGCACCAGTCATGATTTCTTCAATTAAGTGTGGATGCTGTAAGCATGCGGCTTTGGATTGACTTCTCAATTCTGATCAGCTGCAACCGTCCAAATGTACCTTCAAACAACAATTAGCAATAAAACACATGAAAGTGTCTTTGATCACTTTCGTTGAATTGAGGTACACGGCCCACGGTTCCCCGTTGATCAGTACAAGTACTGCCTGTGATCAGGTATAATTCTGAAGAATCTCCTTGGCAGGGTTTCGCAGCTGTTCTAGCTGTTCTCAAACAGGAACGTCTCAAAGAAGACAACACAGAGTGAGTGAACCATCAAATTGAGATTTACTGATTGATAGATAAAGAGTTTTTCACAGTCAAAGTGCAAGAGAAAAGAGTTTTTGAGAACAACGACTGGTTTTTCAAAGGTATCGGTTAATCCTTTTCATGGACCAAGGTTGATTCAAGATTGAATCGCCCCATTGTTTCTATCCAGTTGTCACAAGCTTGATATTTTGCAAGATCTCACATATCACCCACCAAGAGCTTGTTTGATGTTGGCTCTAGAAGGATTTCCATCTTCATCGTGAATATTTTCATATCACTCGGATGTTCTGGCAATACCACAAGGATAAAGCGTAGGACTCTTAATATATACTTACTTTCCACATTGTGTGAAATAGCAAGTCTTCAAGAATAGTGTCCTAATGAGATATTGTGGATGATCTCTTGGCTCTAGACTCAATAGTGCACATTTGGTTCCTATGCCGGAGACTAGGGAGAGGGTCTCCTTCTTCAATATCAACAATCTCTAAGAGAAAGTCGATAGATTATGTAGGTTCCCCGTGAGAATGAAACAAGTCCCTTTTAAGAGAAACTTGAGTAGCTTGGGAAGTTGTGGTGCAGTGCGTCACTGGGTCCATGACGTCTTGTCTTCAATACCGACGTTACCTTAGTAACAACCAATAGCATATGTATTGAACCCGGTTTCTGCCATAAGGTTGAATTATCGGAGGGCTATTTATTTTCACCCTTTTCTCATTCAATTCTTTTTTATTCTTCAACCCCTTCAGTGCTTGACTTCATAACTAGAATCTTGTTGGGTTTATTCCAGTACTAGCTTAGTCTCAGTCCGCACTATTCCCATTTCTCACTTTTCTCTTTTTTTTCATCATACCAAAGGACTTCTACACTATCTAGTGGATTGTCCCTGGGTAGATCCCTCTGGCTCTGGCGGGATCGTGGGAACGAATACCTAACCTAACCATCCTTATAACACCATGCATAAAGTAAATTGGTCGGTCTTTTGGTATTTTTCAATCTTCCTTTTTGAAACCAATTAAAATTCATTTGGAAAATCAATCAAGGTACTTGTGATATAATATCAAAACATTTTGTACCATAATTGTTTTGATCTTTTAGAAATTCTCCCCCTCAACATGTGCATACGATTTTATAAATTGTTTAGCATATGGAGGCAAGAGTTCTTTTGAAATAAATTCTTGATCACAATTTCCATGGAAAAAACCATTTGATTTTCTTTGGTAAATTCTCCCCCTCAATATGTGCGTAGGATATTTTAAATAATTTTATCACATAGAGGAAAGAGTTCTTTTGAAATACATCCACGATCACAAAAGCCATTAAGAAACCATTCGCTCCCCCTCAATATGTGCATCGATATACGAGAAAGTTTGGCACATATTGAGAGAACTTGCACATTGAATCAAAACGATCATCTTTTATCAACTTTCATATTAAATCACAAATTCTCCCCCGATCAAAAATATCAAACCCTTTGAGATTTTGGATCCCAAGTGATTTAATAAGGTTTAGAAAACATGGGAGAAAATGTGCCTGATTTAAAACTCATCTAGTTTTTGGATAAATGCTCCCCCTCAACATGTGCATTATGCATATTGAAATCGTTTGGCACATGGAGGCAGGAGTGCCTTTGAAGGACTAAAACCAATTCCACTAAAATAGATTTGAGATTTAAATCACGTTCTCTCCCCCGATCAAAAATTTCAAACCAATTGAGATTTGTGATCCCAATTTATTTAAATCATTTAGAAAATTTTGGGGAAAGACGTAGCAAGATTTGATTTTGAAAAATGATGGATAAGGATCAATATAAGACATTAAAGATTGTTAGTGTCAGGTATGATAGTTTTTAAAAGATCTTTAAGTAAAATAAAACAATTTCACAATCAAATAAGAACAGAAACAATTTTATTTTGTAAGATCTTTGAGTTTTAAAGAAAATCATACCATGATATAACATTAAATCTTTAGATCACCACATATTTTGTACAAAACGGACTTTTATGAAGAAATATCGTTTGAGAATATTCTATTATAAATCACTCTCCCCCTCAATCGATGACCGTAGTCGATGATTGAGTGAGTTAAGTTTTGATAAATGAAGTCCGGTGATTTCTAAAATTAAGTCCAATTTATTTTCAAAACAATATTTTTCCATTTTCAAAAAAACATTTTCAAAATTGTTTTAAGAAAAATGGTATCATCTACTATTAATCATGTACAAAGATACGTTAGGTGGTTGAGAAGCTGCTTCTGTTGTTGTTGCTAGAGGTTTGGAAGAAAACCATTTGCTGATGCAGTGAGACTTATGACGTTGCATTTGTCATGCCAACTCTTTATAGAGGTCCAATTAAGCTCCGTTTCTTCATTTGATGATGAAGAAAACCATCTGCTGATGCAGTGAGACCTCTTACGTTGCAGTTTTCATGCCAACTTTCTATAGAAGTCAAATTAAGCTCCGTTTCTTCATTTGTCAACCCAAGATATAGTTACCCTTTCCTTTTGGCATCCAATCATATTCAATTGTGGGATCCGGATCGGGAACATTCTTATATACCAATATACCTGCATACGTTAGTGAACACACATACAGATATATGGTGGTCGACATCACCCAAACAACAATCGACTAATAAAAGTCAATCCAACATAACAATCAGTTCATATAAGGTATGGGATTTATGTGTTTATCAAACTCTAATCATCTAATCCTAACAATCATATCTTAAGCACCTAGTCCTTCAACGTAGGTTAACATTATTTTTCAGTTAAGCATTTAGGATAATTAGATAAGTCCGATAGATGATATAAATTTGAAAACATTCTCCCCCTCAATCAATGATTTATTTTTCTGAAATGGTTAAAAGCGCTGAAGTCATTGATTGAGTTTTCAATTTTATAAAAACACTGAATCAGATTGTTTTTAAAGCAACTCATTTTCCACCATTTTGTTAAAACAAATATTTTTCTGAAGAATTTTAGAAAGAAAAATATTTGAGTAGGAACAGCAGTCCTTCGACATGCTTTCCTCATTTTGTTTTAGGATAAGTGCACGAAATATTTGAAAATTGGTTTAGCGTAGCACTTTCCTTTCTTTGAAGAATGGGTTGCTATCAGAAATAATAGCAAACCATGGTTTAAGCATGGGTTACAGTCTGAAGTAACTGCAAGCCATTTTTTAAGCGCGGGTTACAGTCTGAAATAACTGTAAGCCATATTTTTAGACATGTTTTGGAAAAGAATATTTACACTTCCTGCTCGAAGTTCATCTATGGTCCCGTGCCATTATTGAATGACATTTATAAGACTGCAGATGTTATCGATACTAGAAGACATGTCTTGAGAAAACATATTTTTGGTCTTTTTCAAATTTTCTGATTTTTAAGGGTTTTTGTTGGTTTTATATTTTTCTATTTTGTTTTGCTGGTTTTATATTTTTGTATTTTGATTTTTAATAAATATTTACACAGATAGAGTAGATGATATAGTTAAAGAAGATGATGATACGAGTACCGAGATAAGGATATCGAGCAGCACGTCGTAGAAGATAGAATTCTTCATCTCTTAAACTTCCACCACCAAAGCTTCCGAGGCTCCAGAATAGAAGATAGAACATGAGCCTTTAAGAAAGAGACTTTGGCAGCTTCCCCCCAAACTGAAGATCCATTAGAGAGCAGATTCGAAGCTCTATTTTAAGCTTGCCTTAGCCAGGTGCACAGAGAAGCACACCAGTATCATAAAACCCGCTGCTCCTTTTAAGAATGATAATCGAGATTCTTTGTTCGGGGTTATATCATCAACAAGAACAGAAACGTATCATCCCACTCATAAATAATCCTCTCAAATTTCATAACCACTGAAGTCTGACGTAATCCATTCCAAAAGGTGTCAAGAGACCACTTCCCCCGAGTAGTTGAAATGATGCAGCCCGTCTCTTAGTATAGAGCTCAAGAACTATCCTGAATACACATCATTCCCGGAAAGAAAACACCTCCCCAATGTTTGTGGTAAACAATGGCTTTTTTCCTTGATGATCGTGTATGAAGCTTAAGAACCCGAAGTACACCAATATCCAAGAACTCTCCTGAATACACATCATGCCCGGAGAGAAAACACCTCCCCAATGTTTGTGGTAAACAATGGCTTTCTTCCCTGATGATCGTGTATGAAGCTCAAGAACGCAAAGTACACACATTTCCCAAAGAGAGAACAACCGATAACATTGAAGAAGCATGCCGAATCACTGATTATCTCTGCAGATGTCAACTCCAGAATAAGTGATTATATCTCTGAATCCCTGATTAAGCCCTCAAGTGAGACAGCTGAGCGCCCCCAATGTACACAATTCTCTCTCCCCTGATGATTGCGATAACATCGAGATCATCACACACTAGTGTACCTCTTTTTATCTTCAGAAACTTTCTCTTACATCACTTCCCCCACGTCGTTGGAATAATAACACAAGAAGCCTTGATGAGTAAAACCTTGAGTTTCTCTACGGTCATGACATTTGTCTTCCCGGGATATCTTCAATCACTTAGAAGAATTAAGTTCATCAAGTTTACTCGCTTTGTGTTTAGATGTGAGTCTCCTTCCCCCTTGCTGGTTTTGACACTTCAGAATCAGCAACATATTATAAGCCCAAATACTTGAAATCTGTTGAGAAGATCGCTTGAAGTCTTTGTGAGAATCAACTTGCTGAAGAATAGTGTGAGCAAATCTAATTGGGGATTAAATCAAACATTTCACCCTCCCCCAATTAGTGCTCTCCCCTAAACCGAAAATCTTTTTGATAAATGCCTTGAATAAGAAGAAGTCTTTATATCGTTAAATGCAACTCGTCTTTAGTCTTCTAACATGTAGCAGAAAATGTAGAACCGACTGTAGACTCGACCTTCTTCAAGATTGTCCAGTTGAGGATTAGATAGTTAACATCTTCTTCTCACCAAATGCGTTCCAATTACCTTATATGTAGCAAATCTCCTTAACTAAAATCCCTCCCAATCAAACAAGAACAGAAAGATGTTCATCAAAGAAATCAGCCCAGCAACTAGAAGCACTTGGTCATTTAATCATATCAGCCCATGTGAAGATGTCAACCAACAGCTCATAGAAGAAACTCCATGTAAAGATGACCCGATAAGAAGAAGCTCGGTTCTTACATGAGTTAGGAGCCGTATGACCATATATTCTCATATGTCAATCAACCATGCAGAATTATCACACTTCTTCTCCCCCTCAAGAATTGCATACGGAGATGCCATTCTTGATTAAGTAAGTGAAATCTTCCAAATGTAGTCTATTCACACTTCTCCCCCGCAAAATTAGCATATGATGTCGCCATCGTCATTATAAAAGAGCAAGTGGAATAAGAGTAATTATCAGTAGTCCGGTTCACTTGATGACTGAAGCGCATGGAAAAAGCACGAAGCATGTTGATGAGAATGGTCATAATAAGAAGATTTCTCTTCTTCCGAAGATAATACGCACTGAAGCGTACACATTTCTTTTCTTTAGAGAATGAGGCATGAACTGTTGTGTTCATACGTCATTATCTCTCTCTTTTCAGCTCTCTTGGCAAAACATGTAATCAACCCCATTATCATTCAGTAGGCACTTTGTCGTGAGCTGATGGAGAAAACCCAATATGATGAATTTGGCCTTGAAGTAAAACAACCCGAACTCGTGACTTAAACTTGCACATATGTAACAAAGAGCGGTGCCGAGACTTCATCGTCCATTGAATCTCTAAGTACTCTATACTTTTCATCCAACCAACCATCAAGTATAAGATGTACATCACCTCTTGAAAATCCACAATTGAATGTGACACTGAGCACTACAACGTAACTCCTTAAAGTGATAGTTATTTTGTGGTGGTAAGAGCCCAATTCCCTCAAGTGGTAAAAGAAAAGGTAAAAGTCACCCAAAAATAACTAGATTTCCAAGTCTTCGTTTTTGATAATAAGCTCGAACAAGGATCTTGAAGAATCTTCATCCATCCATCCCCGATACCTTCAGATACTAAGTACACTCGCCCGTGATATTTCACTTCAACCTCAAATAAATAATAGTGAATTAACCCCGTTGTCACATCTTCTAGTTAAAAGCTCAATTCTAGCCTCCTTTGACGTTTAAAGTGAACTATGATAATGGTTTTTCATCCCGACCATGGTTAAAAGCACATAACCCCGTAAAACCAAGTAATAACCAAACTGCCATGACGAATATCCAAACACACATCCAATTCATGAAGTACACCCTTTTATCCCTTCTTCGAAGCAGAAACCGTAGCACCAGCATCAGAAAAGATCCCAAAATACACTTTCCTTTTCTCCAGGGTGGTTCCATCATTACAGGATTTTACAACTCTATGGTTTAAACCGAAAAATAGTTTCTTTCGCGGGATTTTACAAAACCAAGAATAAACCGTAAGATAGATCCGGAAATGCACTTTACTATTACCAGGATGTTTCCATTGTCACGGGATTTTACAAGTCTATGATTTAAACCGAGAAATAGATTCTTTCGCGGGATTTTACAAAATCAAGACAAAACCGTAAACAATGTCAGCTTGAATGTGGTATGACAACTTTGGTTTCAGTGAATATCTGTTTTAGGGGAACATGCAGCGGTTCATCAACGGTTCATTATCCAACATCAACAATATCATCAACCATCCAATAAACACTTTGGTAAACACGTCATTCATGCATTCTGTCGGTTGTTGCTGTGACCACATGGTGAAGTAAACCCGATATGTCAAACTTGATCATGAAGTGAACTTCCCCTGATTTGTTACTTAAACTTGTACTAATCCTTGTGAAGAAGAAACGGTGTACCCAATGTACAAAACCTCTTGACGTATCCTCAACTAAATAGCCAAGTCTTTATCACACTCTATAAATGCCCAAACAAGTCATCTTCACGGAAGGGTAGAAAGAAAGAAGATGAAATAAGTAAACGCGCCTGGAAAACCTCACTTCAAAGCCAAATAAGAAATGTCGTACAATAAACCCCGTAGTCAAAAAAGTTCAACCATCAATTCAAGCCGCAACATAATATTTTTTGTGAAAATGCATAAGCCAAAGTATCAAGCCTCATAGCACATCAAATCTCATCATCACTCCAAATCATATCAACAAATCTCATCGACAAATCTCATGATCAAATTACAATCCACATCCCATGATGATATGCCACATTTCATAAACCACAATATGGCCTTGAACGTACACGGTTGTACCACTCAATTATAACCAATAAAAATGCTAGCTATAACATAATGTATACGAATACATTGATAATCAATTATTCAGCCCCGGCATTGGCAATAATTGAATCATATTAATGACCATCAATCCAGGAGTCGCTTAAGTATATCCGTGAACCGTCTCATCAATACCCAATCATCAATGCCATACAAGAACCTCGAACCCATAATGGAACAAGTAATGGTTCAATATGTGAATAAATATCCTCCGTTGAACATTGTAGACCAAGGTACCACTCATTATCGAAAAATATCAAATCATATTTAACAAAAATATTTGAGATGCAACCCTTCGAATAACACATATTACGTAAAACCATATATATGCAAGTCTTGCATATCAACACACAACCAATGTCCTGTTAAACTCATTAGGCCCAGAAATGAACTTTCACCCAATCGTTAAATAGGCCCATTCCCAAAAGATCAAATCGTTAAGCCCATGTTAGATAGAAGCAAAAAATGCACGGCCCATGAGACACAATACATACCCGATCCAACAATACCTTACCCTAAACACACGGGTATATTACACCCACTCAATCACTTCTAACCCTAAAATCACTCAATCTTAATCCGCCTCTTTTTCCTCTCAAACAACTCGCCACCCAAACACAGATAACAAACCCTAATAAAACACTTCAACAAAAACTCAGCGACCACACAAATCCGATCAAAAATGAAACAGTACGCATCTCCTCCATCTCAAACGTATGTCAACCAAACATCAACCATCCTTGCTTAAACACACCTTTGACTTAAAAGATACACAAGTCTCGCCACAGGGATGGCTTTGAGACACTTATCATTTGTATGAGTCTTGTATGAGTCTTGTATTTGAATGAGATGTGGGGAGTGATAATGAGGGTTCTTGATGAGTCTAGATGTAGGAATGGATTTTTTGGATCTGTTAAGCTTTTCTTTTACTTATCGTTTTCTGTTCTTATAAGCATGGACTGATTATGTTGAGTATAACTGAGGTCGTGTTGTTTGGTATTTGGTATAAGTGGTCTTGGTCAGTTAAACGATTCTTCTTCTTCATGCTTTCTGTTAAGTCAAGTCGCTACTTTTATACAAGTCGCTACTTGTTAAATAACAAGTCGCTAGGTCTGCAATACACAAGTCGCTATTGACTAGTCAAGTCGCTAATTACAAATCGCTAACTTGTTAAATAACAAGTCGCTAGCTTCATTTACTTGACATAAGTCGCTAAATGATTTAGTCAAATCACTACCATTTTAAGTCCCAAGTTGCTAGGCAGATTAAGACCAACTCGCCTTTGACCTGTTGACCATACAATGAATCTGGACAGTGACCTCAAATCGCTAACAAGAAACTCTTTATGTTTATCATCAAAGCGACTTAAAAAACAATATCAAAGCTGTTACAAACTACTTAACAAATCTTGCAAACCATTTAGACAAACCAATAGCCAAGACAGTATCAAACATGGATAAAACCAGTAGGTAACATGAAGACCTGATAAGCATCAAAAGACCAACTTTAAACACCAATTCGTAACATCAAAACCATAATAAAACTCATCAAAAGAGTTTTGAAATCAGTAATCACATCCATAAAAATGAGGTAATGACTTTCTTACTTTTCGTACATCATAGAGATGTCTTTAGAACAATATTTATGTAAAAAAAAGTATGAACACTTCTCTGTCACAAGTAACTTGAATTTAATTGCTTCTAGGTTGACCTTCTTGAGCATGTGTCACATTTCTTAGAGGCTGCTCGTGAGAATCTGTCTCCCGGAAATCTGTCTGTCTCGGAAGACCACAAAGTTTAAAAACAGTTACAAACCAACATCATGACCAAAGCAACAAACCGCATCAAACATTTTAAAAAAAAACCCATAACCAGCCGCATTAAAGAAACGTATGAAAAACCACTTAAAACCATGAAATAAACCACGAGAATCACAAACAACAAAACCTAGGCTCTGATGCCAATTGTTAGGATCGTATATTTATGTTGTTAGATGATTCGGGTGGTCTTGGATGATGAAAATACATGTTAGCCATTTAGAGAGAGAAAGTAAAGAGATGGGTGTTCTTGGTAGAGACTTGGTTTACAAAAATATGAAAGGTTAGATTAGAAGCACCACCCCTTCCATGTATGGAAGGGGTATTTATAGTTACAATGAATACGTCCTCCTAACGGACTGTGGATCAGGCATACAGTGGATAAAGACCCATCATTCCTCCACGGTGTTACTCTAAACTAATCTACGCTACTAATTAACTAATTAACTACAAAACAACGTAAATAACTACAAGTCTACGAGCTAACATATGCTAGACCATAATTGGGGTGACCGACACTTTCACATGGAATTTTCAATTCCTAACAAACTTGTTTTTACCCATTTTAGTATATACTTAGTTAAGTATATGTTAGCCCAATATGTAAACACTAGTTGTTGTACATATGTATCTAAATCATAAAATCACTTTATACTTGTTTTAGTGTTTTATGTGAAAACGTTAGTGTGTTAGAAAACTATTGAATCAAACTATTTACGTATTTTATTTGTTTCGTTAAAATGATTTTACGTTTGTTATCGACAAAACATTAGAAGATCGTAAAATATAAATAAACGTTTTTACGGCTTATTTGTATTAACACTTTGTTACCTTATTCGTTCATATATTTATAGAGTAAATGAATATAAATAACTGTGCAGCTTTATATTTTATATTCTATTATTAAATATTTATTTAATTAAAAGTTATTGACATTGTTATTAGGGTTTATGTTTTATAGGTATGGTCAGTATACCCTTTAAAATCTAGTGGTTGATTCTAATTGTTAGTAGGGTTTATGTTTTATAGGACATTGCGGAAACCAAAGAAGTCATATTTAAAGTTCACCACAACGGGAAATTTGAATTTCAGCCACTCCGCTATGTAGGCGGTCGCCTTGCTGATGTCTGGTGTTTTAGCTCCACCAGGGGTGCATTTACCAGGGTGCTTGATCATGTTTTCAATGATATTGGAGGGGAAAAATGGGCTTTATTTTATGGTGCACCAAATAAGGCACTCGGAGATGGTTTAACATTGTTGCACACAGACAATGACGTTCGACGAATGTATGACCTTGCGGATGAGAATGGATCCATGGACGTCTACGTTGTGCACAAGCTACAGGCTTTGTCACAATTTTATTTCAAAAACACGGTATGCATGGCAGGAAGAGGACCCTGGCATGCAGTGCGGTAGTGCAACACATTTCAAAAGAAGGAAGCTAACAAAGCGTGTTTGATAAGGTTTTAAAGTGTACCTTTTTGAGGGGTCGTTTAAGCCCTTATTTGATCACTTTTGTATCCGTTATTACTTAATATCGTTCCTTTTCACTTTTTAGGTATCTTGAAGGCAAAATGCTGGAATGACACTTATTCGGATGAAAAGGCGCGAATATACAAAGAAAATGGTCAAAGTCAAGAATCTAGACACTCAGGCTGCTGGAACTGAAGGGGACGGCGTCAGGATTTACAAGTGACGGCGTCAGGTTCTACTAGAGACGCCGTCGAACAAATTTTGTGACGACTCAGTAGCCAAATTGCTCATTTACAAGTGACGGCTTTGGGTTTTAAAAGAGTAGGGCGTCGCAGCTCAGACGGCCTAGATTTGATCCAGACGACGTCAGAGACTAAAGGGGACGGCATCACAAGCATAAGGTGACGCCGTCGCAAGACTAACGTGGCCAAGACGAAACCCTAATAACGACGACCCAACGGCCGTCACAAATCAAAGGGTGACGCCGTCGCATTTGTAATCTTATATATAGAATCCGAATTTTTTTAGTTTTCAGTGTGTAGTCTTTTGGAGTAAAAACCTAAACCGAACTAAGGCTGTCTTGTACAGTATTTTAGGGTTACATACCCTATCTTACATCAAGATAAATGTTTCACTTCATTAATTTAATTATGTCTTCCTTTGATTGTGTGTATGCTTGCATGTTCCTCATGTCCGACTAATTTACTTGTGTGTTTGCTTAGGTAATATGAAACTTAGTTATTGAATATTGATTGGTTGTCTCTTATCTTAATTGTGATTAACCTAATATTGCGATAGGTCATTCGTTGTGTTTGTAATGCTTGATTAATCTTTGATGAACCTTAGTTTATAATCGCCTAGAGTAATTGTAGGCTAGTCATCCAAAGAATACCTTAGAGTTAAAGTTTATAAATCCTAGAGATTTTGTAGTCATTAACCTTTGGTAGCTTCAAAGAGTTAGGGATAAAAGCATACCCTACGACCTTAGAGACACAACGCAATAAAGAATAAGGATGTGACAATTCAACCACCAATAGGAGATAACTAGGGAGTAATAAAGCCTAAGCAAATGCATTTTTAACAATCGTACGAACACACAATAATAGACATAGACTACCCTCACCTTAGTTTAGATAATTAGATAAGTAGAAGTAATCGGTAGAAATACCAACCCCCAAATCCAAACCCCGAGATTCATACCTTTCCATTTCCTAAAAAACATAAAAAGATAAAAAATAATCTTCCTCAACCCCAACCTTAGCGTAGTAACTTCTCACTAGCATTCCTATTCCCCTAGAGAACGATATCAATTCCCGTGGCTTACCCTAATACTACACTACAACGATTAGGTTTACTGCCTAGGGTGTTGAAAAACTTGCTCGATGAAAAGAAAGTTCCTTTGACCCCGAACGACGCGTGTAGCGTTATTAAGTTTTTGGCGCCGCTGCCGGGGAATAGAATAGCTAGTTAGGAGTTCACCTCGTTTAGGTTTCTTTGCTTGATGCCTATCAAGTAAGCTTTTTTCCCATTTTTTAGCTTCCTCGTAGTCTATCCCCCTTCTTCGTGACCTTCGTTAGTAATCCCATCACTTTTCATCATGCAAGGTGATAACCAACCACCATTCATCAACCCACCACCAAATGACCCGCCAAGAGGCCATACTCTTGGTGAATACTCGAGACCAAGCCACCTAGGCTATAGGAACACCATTGAGCTTCCCGACCAAGCCCAAACTACGGCCCTGCGATCCGACACCATCCGGTTGGTGCAAAACGGATGTGCATTCCATGGACTTCGTTTCGAAGATCCTAATCAGCATCTTAAGGATTTCCTTAAAATTGTCGATTCCATCGACCTCGATGCTACTACTCGGGAGACCAAGCATCTGCGTCTCGTCCAATTCTCTCTACGGGACCAATCTAGTAATTGGCTTGAGCGACTTCCCGCCGGCTCCATCTCAAGTTGGGATGATCTCACCTCTCACTTCCTTGCTCAATTTTTCCCACCGGGGAGAACCACTAAGCTTAGGAATGATATCTTGATGTTCCAACAATGTCAAGGTGAATATCTCTACGAAGCATGGACTCGATTCAAGGACTTACTCCATAGAGTCCCTCATCACGGCATTGATCTTTGGCTTCAAGTCCAACTCTTCTATGATCATGTCAACTTCTCCACTAAGCGATCTATTGACCAAGCGGCCGATGGAAAACTTAGTGATGTCACCGCGGAAGAATCATGGGGTATAATAAAGGACCTTGCTCTCTATGACAACGAAAGTTGGAATGACCCTCGTGAGTTGCCCAAAACCGTTACGGCAATCTCCTTGCATCCCATTGACTCACAATCTTCCGACCGTAGGATGCTCGAGCTAGAAGATCAAGTTAAATTCCTAATGAGCTCCTACGAGAATCCTAAGTCTTCACATCAAGTGAATAAAATCACTCTACCTTATGAGTTATGTAGTGGTCCCCATGACACTCGTGATTGCATAAGACTCCCCGAACAAGCTTTTGCGGACTACGCCTCCACGCGTACCGACGGAGCGGGAGAGAAGTGGTACACTTTCAAGCCCGAACAAAACAACTTAGGAAACTCCTACAACCCCTCATGGAGAAATCACCCTAACCTTAAGTGGAACCAAAATTCAAGCACACCCCAAAGCTCATCTATTCCACCTAATAGGTTTAATCCTCCAAACACCGAGAACCCCACTAGTCTTGAGGAAATTGCATCTAGATTCATGTCATCTCAAGAAACTTGATTGACTAAGCTTGAATCTGAATTTAAGCGACGACAAGACGAGATGACAAACAAGCTTGATGCCCTCTTAAAAGCCTTCAATGACCGGGAAGTTGGAGCACTCCCAAGTGATACTATAAAGAACCCAAAAGTGAGTTCGATTTCATCGACTTCGTGTTCTTGTTCACCATGGGAGAATGTGCATCCATGCCCCTCACAGCCAATGGTCCACTCGGTAAATGCTATCAACAAGAGTTTCAAGCAATCCAAAATGAGGTACCAAGGTCCCGCACCATTGGTAGAACCTACTCTTGAGAAACCCATCAACCAAGAACCCAAACCTAATCTAGAGGAGGAGTACAAGGAACTCCATCAAGAAAAACCAGTTCTTGAAGTCTTAGCTCATGCACCTTATAATAATGCTTTAAAAGAAAAATATGAGCTAGAACTTAGGCTTGGAAAACATGGGTCCGCTTTTGTGCAAAATAATCTACCTAAGAAGTTAGATGATCCCGGGCTATTTACTCTTTCGTGTAGGCTTGGAACTTCCAAACCTCTCGATGCTCTAGCCGATTTAGGATCATGCATCAATCTTGTTCTGTTGTCCCTCCATAGAAGCCTTAAATTAGGTGAGATAGAACCAACTGAAACCATCTTAGGTCTAGCGGACGGTAGTATTGCATATCCGGTAGGGATAATAAAAGACATGGTAGTACATGTAGGAGAGTTGACTCTTTTGGCGGATTTCCATGTGCTAGACATGAATAAGGACCCGACATGCCCATTGCTAGTAGGAAGAGGATTCTTAACTACCGCTAGTGCCATCATTGATTGTAATATGTCCAAAATAGTGGTAGGGGAAGGGAGTGCTAGGTCAATTTACGATGTCAAAAAGCATACTTACTACAAAGAAGAGGAAATCCCCCATGAGATTAGGTTGGATAGAGCACCATCTAGATACGGACCTTGGATTGATAAGAACTTCATAGGTCCCCAACGACCTTTTTACCTAGATGAAGCCTTTGCTAGTAAAACAACTTTCCATGAAAAAGAAATGGCTAGGGACATTGAAGTGACTGAGTTCCTAGGAAGCTTGCCCGTCAACCTTGTCATGAATAAGTGGAAATTTGAGAACGATAAGCCTAAACATAAGTGGGATTGGGTTAGACCGCCTAGTG
The DNA here is from genome assembly GCA_019973895.1 of Chrysanthemum seticuspe. Classification (NCBI taxonomy): domain Eukaryota; kingdom Viridiplantae; phylum Streptophyta; class Magnoliopsida; order Asterales; family Asteraceae; genus Chrysanthemum; species Chrysanthemum seticuspe. Next base: position 262,923,796 of record BPTQ01000002.1, on the reverse strand, counting down.
ATGGTAATGGAGAGTGGCAAATTAGGATAACAATCTATGACCCCGATGGAGAGAAATTTGAAAAGGCATATCGAACCAAACGTACTACTAGGAACTTAAATGATAAGTTTGATCCTTATGACATTCTAGAGGATAGGCTTACTTATATCGGTACGTAGGGGCACGACTTCGAGTCTAGCTACAAGACTCATAAATAAACAAAAGCGCATCGTGGGAGGCAACCCATGCTTAATTGTTTGCTTGTTTGTGTCATATATATTTTATTGATTGTTTATTCTCATGTTTAAATTTGTAAAAATGCTTTATTGTGTCTTTAACCTCGTCTTAATTACATATAAAGGTATTTTACAAAAGGGATAAGTGTAGGGAGGATTACACACGTTTTCAAAAGAAACGTAAACATGAGAATTTCAATTAATTAAAAGATATACATGTGTGTTTGTTCAAGTCAAATGCTTGTATCGAGTCATAATGTATGTTTTGCAGGAAATTTTTTCAGATTCTAAAGATGTAAATTTTCCAGAATTTTTTCCAGAAAATCGCAGACCAGTTTCTGTCAGGATAACCTGACGGCGTCAAGATCGCAACCTGACGGCGTCAGGAAGGAGCAGAAACAACTGATTACTTTTTCTCATTTTCTGAGCTACTTATAAATTTTTGGAATTTTCCAGGTCTTAATTTTCCAGAAAATCTGTAAACATCCATTCCATAAGCATTATATCCTAGTTTAGTAGAGTCTTATATATATTGTTACCGCCGATTTTACGCAAAGGTTTTGTTGTTTTCTTCAAGTGTGCAGGTTTAATTTACCAAGAAGAAGATACATAAGATGAGAAGGAGCTTATCACGCAAACATTCTTCTTGAAGAAAGATGTAACCACCACTTTACACGGATCCTACCGAGCTAATCAGGGGAGTATTAGTTTCTTTCATCTTTTATTACCTTCCATTATCATAACTTCGATACTTTTGGGGAACATTGGGGACAATGTTCAGTTTAAGTGTAGGGAGGGAAAATAAAACGGGAACTTTGAAACTATGCTTATCCTTGAATGTTTGTTTTGTCCAATTGCATTTGTGTAATAAACCATGAGAAATATCGGTTAGGGTAATTTTGGCACCAAATTTAAAATTTTTCATGACATGTAGGAGTGGGCCATTAGTCTTAATAAAGCGTCTCATGGATAGGAAGTTATATGACTAGCACAAAAACCCTTTACCACTTAAATTTCACCCAAAATGTGAGGATCGCCCTTAGATTAGTAGGAATTAAAGCATTCATCTTTAATGCTTAGAGTGTGAACCGGTAGTATAATAGATTCTAGAACTTGTTTTGTGATGCATCCCGAGATCGCTAGTAAGACTACACTTGTGTAGTTAGGAATAACTAAATGATAAGAGGCATTAGCATAACCCTTATTTGATACCCGTAATATAATTACTTCTTCCACATCGGTTGAGTAATTCTCTCACACCTTTGTGTTGTACTCATCTTTAGTCCACGATACCCCTAGTTAACCCCTTAGAGCCTATCCTTTTCGCGGTTCTCGTGATGTTTCGGTTTTCTGGAATATCAATAAAGAGCAATGTTTACAATCCACCCCCAAATGTACACCCAAATCGCCTTAGCCTACCTTGTATGCACTCACTTTTACTGCATTATTGTTATCACACTTAACCCTTAGTTCAATTATCTTGTTGCTTGCATAAGTTGCTAAGTCGATTCATATCCTTTGTACACAGTTTTGGGACGATTGGGACTCATGGGAAAAGTTAAACTTTATGAAATGACGAGAAGGGAACGTTAAATTCAAATTCCCTTTATTTGCATAATAATGTACTCCAAGTGTTTTGATCTTTTCAATTTGGGTCAAATTAGTGTTAGAGTAATAAAAACTCAATTGTAGCGATGTGCCTATAAATCCCTATCATTTTGATGTTATCGTAGAGGACGGTAGAGTAAAAGTGTATGAAAAAAAAACATACGGGATACCATCCTAGATCTATCTTTAATTTATGTTTGTTTGTTTTAGTTATCTAGAGTCTAGAGTGTCGAGTCTTGGCTTAGCAACGCCATTCTTTGCATGCTTGTAACATAAAGATTTTTGACTTGCCACCACTAAATAGCCTATCCCACCAAACCCTTTGTTTCCCTACCGTAAGCCTATCATTACAACCCTTTAAAAGACCTCTTGGATAGTCTTTCCTAGGTGCTTACGCCAAAGCGATGGAGGTTTGATCTGGTCTCAAGCCTATGGTAATCTATGTACTAGGACCGGTTAATGAGTGTTTATCTTCCATTTCCAACTTGTTATATTTCATATACACCCGAGAGATGTGAGTATCCAAACACCCTATGTGAGGTGCTAGTATGCAATTTCCGTGCTTGTTATGACTTTTGCGGGGCGTATATGTGTTGTGAATCGTTCTAAACTAATGCTTCATGACCTCTAACTTATAAATTGATTAGCTAAAAGCACATTTGCTTGAGTACAAGAAAATACCAAGTTTAGGGATATTTGATAAGGTTTTAAAATGTACCTTTTTGAGGGGTCGTTTAAGCCCTTATTTGATCACTTTTGTATCCGTTATTACTTAATATAGTTCCTTTTCACTTTTTAGGTATCTTGAAGGCAAAATGCTGGAATGACACTTATTCGGACGAAAAGGCGCGAATATAAGAAGAAAATGGCCAAAGTCAAGAATCGAGACACCCAGGCTGCTGGAACTGAAAGGGACGGCGTCAGGATTTACAAGTGACGGCGTCAAGTTCTGCTAGAGATGCCGTCGGACAAATTTTGTGACGACTCAGTAGCCAAATTGTTCATTTACAAGTGACGGCTTCAGGTTTTAAAAGAGTAGGGTGTCGCAGCTCAGACGACCTAGATTTGATCCAGACGACGTCAGAGACTAAAAGGGACGGTGTCACAAGCATAAGGTGGCGCCGTCGCAAGACTAACGTGGCCAAGACGAAACCCTAATAGCGGTGACCCGACGGCGTCACAAATCAAAGGGTGACGCCGTCGCATTTGTAATCTTATATATAGAATCCGAATTTTTTAGTTTTTAGTGTGTAGTCTTTTGGAGTAAAAAACTAAACCGAACCAAGGCTGTCTTGTACAGTATTTTAGGGTTCCATACCCTATCTTACATCAAGATAAGTGTTTCACTTCATTAATTTAATTATGTCTTCCTTTGATTGTGTGTATGCTTGCATGTTCCCCATGTCCGGCTAATTTACTTGTGTGTTTGCTTAGGTAATATGAAACTTAGTTATTGAATATTGATTGGTTGTCTCTTATCTTAATTGTGATTGACCTAGTATTGCGATAGGTCATTCGTTGTGTTTGTAATGCTTGATTAATCTTTGATGAACCTTAGTTTATAATCGCCTAGAGTAATTGTAGGCTAGTCATCCAAAGAATACCTTAGAGTTAAAGTTTATAAATCCTAGAGATTTTGTAGTCATTAACGTTTGGTAGCTTCAAAGAGTTAGGGATAAACGCATATCCTACGACCTTAGAGACACAACGCAATTAAGAATAAGGATGTGACAATTCAACCACCAATAGGAGATAACTAGGGAGTAATAAAGCCTAAGCAAATGCATTTTTAACTATTATACGAGCACACAACAATAGACATAGACTACCCTTACCTTAGTTTAGATAATTAGATAAGTAGAAGTAATCGGTAGAAATACCAACCCCCAAATCCAAACCCCGAGATTCGTACCTTTCCATTTCCTAAAAAACATAAAAAGATAAAAAAATAATCTTCCTCAACCCCAACCTTAGCGTAGTAACTTCTCACTAGCATTCCTATTCCCCTAGATAATGATATCAATTCCCGTGGCTTACCCTAATACTACACTACAACGATTAGGTTCACTGCCTAGGGTGTTGAAAAACTTGCTCGACGAAAAGGAAGTTCCTTTGACCCCTAATACTACACTACAACATAAATTTGAACATGAATTATATGTTTGCCTGACTTCCTGCTGAACAATGTTGGATCAACTGCTCCTTTGCTAAATCCGGTAGATAGAAGAAACTTTGACAGTGTATCATACCATGCCCTTGGAGCTTGCTTTAAACCGTAAAGAGCCTTCTTCAAATGATAAACGTGAGTAGGATGCTCTTGATTCACAAATCCTTCATGTTGGCTGACGTAGATGACTTCTTTAAGATCTCCGTTCAGAAATGCCGTCTTTACATCCATCTGATAGACTACCATGTTCTTACTAGCAGCATTAGCCAAAAAGATTCTGATTGCCTCGATTCGAGCAATAGGAGCAAAAGATTCTTCAAAGTCAATACCCTCCTCTTGACAGTATCCTTTAGTAACTAATCGAGCCTTGTTCTTCAACACATCACCATGCTCATCAAGTTTCACTTTGAAGATCCATTTTAGAGCAATAATCATAGCACAATCTGGAGCAGGTACTAACTCCCATACATCAAGTCGATCAAACTCATGAATTTCTTCTTGCATGGCATTGAACCAGCTATCTTCATTCATGGCGGTTTTAATATCTTTTGGTTCGATCTTAGAGAGTACGGAGTTGAAGAAGCACCATAAGGCATCGGTTGCAAGTTGTTTCCGTGTGGATACTGGACGAGAGGGATTTCCAATGATGTTGTCTAACGGATGATCGTGAGTCCATTTTCTGAGGTGTTCATGTGGTAGTTGTTGAGGGACTGAAGTAGCAGTGTCGATGTCTCCTGAGGAAGATGGTTCTGATGAAGATTCAGGAACAAATATGTTTTCAAATGGAGCATCTTCAGGAGTAGCAAAGGGATTAACTTCATCATTAATGCCAGAAACAGTTCCATGATGTACATTTGAAGAATGATGATTTGTTGATGAGACTAAAGGATTAGCAGCAGGCGCTTCTTGACTTAATGATATTGAGACTGAAGGATTGACTTCATTCACAGGAATATGAGCAGCCTCTGTTGTAGAAATCGACACCTCATTAGTACTTGGTTCATAAAGTTCATCAAACATAGGATCAAACAATTTCTTTAAATCATCTTCAGATGGAGGTACATATGGAGTTGCTGGAGAAGAGTTAGGTACAAGGGATGAACCAATAGGACTGCTTTGAAGTGAGGGTCCTGAACTGAATTGTCCAGGAGCCATTTGACCGGTCAGCTCATCAAACGTGACGTGAATTGTTTCCATGATATTTCGGGTTCTCTTGTTGTAGATTCGGTATCCTTTTCTGTTTGATGTATAACCTACAAATACTCCAATGTCTGCTTTAGCTCTAAGTTTGCCTAAATCTTGGCCCTCATTAGTTGGATAACACAATGCCCCGAACACACGAAGGAATGAAAGATTAGGTTTTCTGTTGTGGATAAGTTCATATGGAGTTTTTCCATGAGCAGTGTGAATCAGGGATCGATTCTGGGTGTAGCATGCAGTGGCGATGGCTTCACTCCAGAGAAACATTGAAACTTTTGAGTGAATCAGCATAGTCCTTGCGGCTTCCACAAGAGTTCGATTTCGTCTTTCAACTACACCGTTCTGTTGAGGAGTACGAGGAACACTTATTTGATGACTGATTCCAATACTTTCATAAAACTCACTAAGTTGTTTGTTAACAAACTCAGTTCCATTGTCTGTTCGGATGATTCTGACCGTTTTGTTACGACGAACCTGCAGCTGTTTTATGAGTTTGATGATGATATATGGAGTTTCATCCTTTGTCTTTAAGAACTTTACCCAGGTGAATCTAGAGAAATCATCAACCACAACTAACACATATTTCTTCCCAAAGATATTCTGCACTCTCATGGGTCCATATAAGTCCATGTGAATTGTATGAAGAGCTTCTGTGACAGAGTTAGTAGGTTTGGGTTTATGGGCATACTTCATGCTTTTACCCAATTGGCATGCTGAACAAAGATGATCATTTTCATACTTAAGTCTAGGTAAATCTACAACTAAATCCTTTCTGGAGAGATCATTGATGGTGCCGAATTTCAAGTGATTGAGACGACGATGCCATAACCATGACTTTGTTTTTGAAGCCTTTGACAATAAGCAAATTGGAGAAGACTTCATCATATCTTCGATAGAGATGGTGTATAGATTTGAACCACGTGAACCTCTCAAAATTTCCTTACCATCAAGTTCTCTAACGAAACAAGTATGTTTTCTGAAGGCTACTTCTAGATCAAAATCGCATAATTGACCAACAGAGAACAGGTTATGACCAAGACATTCTACATAATATACTCAGGAGATAACACTTTTGCCAACAACATAATCTCCATAACCCATAATTGCACCAAAATGATCATTCCCGAATCTAACTGTCCCGATGAATTTGCTCACAAAGTTCATGAGCCGCGACCGGTCGCCAGTCATATGCTTGGAACAGCCTGAGTCCAGGTACCACAGAACGATTTGAACGATCTGCAGTTGAACACAGACAAGAATGGATAACTGGATAATTGGGATCCCCATGCAAGAATGGGTTCCATTTGGTTAGTAACAATGGTTGGAACACCCACATCAGAAATAGAAGCATTCATATTACAAATTGAATCAATGGAGTTATTATGAATAGATGCAGTACTAGTGTCCATATTTGCCCTATTTAAAGTATGTTCACTTCTTAAGGGAATAGTTCTACCAGTAGGCATCCATTTGCTAGTGGGCATTGTCAGATTAACCTTATGGCCAACTGGTATCCATGGATAACCTATCTTACTAAATGTTCTTCCTGTGGGCTTCCACTGTTTTCTAACTTTCTTTCGCCTTTGCCTTTTTGCCTTCTTAGCATGATATTTTGTCATTAACAGAGTTAATTGGGGATTTGACAGCATTAGACAAGACATTCACACCACATTCATGATAAGAAACAGAATTCAAGCAGACATCATTACAAGGTTTGCAAATAGTATCAGAATTCGAATTAATTACAGTACGCCTATGGCTAATACTAGAATCAACACGATTAGTTTTATTCGGCTCAAACTTAAGGTTCCTAGGTTGGTCTTCTACTCTCTTCCAATGCACATTCTTAGCTTGCGAGGTCCTGTCATTCCTTGTATTGTCTTGAGACTTTGACCTGCTTGCTTTAATGTCACTGATTACTCCTGTAGAGGGAATAGGAACATTAGTTGGTTTTGCTACTCTTTGCTTCTCCTGTTTAGATGTGCTGGGATCTGAACTACATGCAGGCACACTAAGGTTTACTTTCTTAGCACTAGAAGTGCTGGGATTTTTAATTCTAGAAGGCACACAAGAGTTCGCTTTCTTAGCTTTAACAGATCTGGAATCTGAACTACTTGAAGGCACACTAAGGTTCACATTCAAAACATCGGGCATAGAATGGATATTATACTTGGCACTAGGCATCGAACACGGAATCAAAGGATTAACTCTCTCACCTAAGGACTTAGGGCATATTGTGATTAAGCATTCTAGAATTTCTTGAGATCGTTTGGCATATAAACATGCATGCCCAATTGCATTGTCAAGTGGTTTCTCTAACTTATCTTCTTCAACAATCTCACTGAGACATTCTAGACAATCCTTAAGGGATGAGAAATATGTTTGAATAGCAAGTTTGTTATTCCTGAGATGAGGGGGGACATATTTCACAGACAAAGCATATTTATTACAAGAGTGAACCTTTGATACACCATTCTCCCCATTGGTCATTGGCATTTTCCCTTTTACCTGACTCTTCAGATTCTCAATTTCCTTTTGCAATGAAGCTATTTGTTCGTTATTTTTGTTACGAGTGACGTTTATTGATTCAAATAACTCATTGAAATGACGTTTAATCTTTTCATTTTCTTCTAGAAAACTTTCGTTTTCCTTTTGTAATGCATTTACTAAGTTTTGAAGATGAAACATTTGAGAATTCTGAGAATCTAAAGGAGGAGGCATTTGGGAGCCTGTCATATTGTTCTTTTGACCCTTTAATTGAGAGATTTGGGCTTTCAACTTTCCGATCGTGTTGAAATGAGCTTGAATCTGTTCATTACGTTTGTTAATTTGAAAAACTGCATCAAACTCTAGAGCATCTGAGGATGTCTTGATATTTGAAGTTTTGACATTTTCTTTAAGATGTTGATATTTTAGTTGTAAATTAAAATGCTCAGCCTCTAGTTTAGAAAAATGTTTAACCAAATTGTCGTGATCATCCAGTTCAATTTTCTCATTTAGTTTAGAATTAGTCTTTTCAAGCTCAATGACACGATCATGGGAGACTTTCAGGGCAACAGATAATTCATGAAATTGGGAAGCATTAAGAGAACAATTTGTAGCAGTGAAAAACACATCTTGAGCAACACATTCAGTAATAAGAGTTTCATTTAATGTATGTAAGTTCTTCCTCTCAATCTCATTATATTTTAGTGCACGCTCATAGTCACTAACCTCAACAATCATAGCATCAAACTCCTTTTCCATTTCTTTAATATCTAAGTTCATTCCTTTTTTAAGACTTTCAAACTAATCTTTTAGTTGTTTAAAGAAAGGCATGACTTCAGTTAAATAACATTCTTTTGTTTGCTCAAAACCCCTTTCCCCTTCAGTTATACCAGTGGGTGTGATCCTTTTCTTACAAGTTTTCTCAAAATCAACAAATAGTTGAAAAATAACATATTGACTGATTAAGGTCTTGCTTTTCGTGGCAATCGTCCTAGGTACTAAATGCATTGGTGTATTTGGAGGATACACAGTCGCTGAAGGCATTTTCCTAAAGGGAGGATTCGTTACAACAAGATTCTCTGCTTTTTGCTTATCTAAATCCTTTTTCCATAACACTTGTTCGGGTATTAACAATGTCTGAGGCTTAAACATGTTCAAGGAAATCCAATTTTCCTTCTTGTAATCATGGGGTGTGATCTTTATTTTCTTCTCTTTACATTTAGGATCGTCTAATTTCTTGTACATCTTTTCCCTAGTGACTTCATCTGATTTCTTATCTTCCTCAGTGCACTCAACGCAACTAGGTTTCTGTCTAGGTTTAAGGATTTCATTGCCATCATAAAGAACCTTATGAGCATTTCTAGCCTTTTTAATGACCTCTGGATTTGGTTCCTCAACAAGGGGAATCCTATGCTTATCGCTTAAGACTCTATGCTTAGTGATTAAGTGAGCAGTCTGAATGGTATTTCCTTGTACGTACAACTTATTTTCAAGCTTGTTTTTCAAGGTTTTTAGATTAGAAAAATCATTCAAAAGTTTTGATTCCTTAGCACTGAATTCTTGCTTAAGCATTTTAACATTTTCTTGAAGTTCTTGCTTTTGCTTAGCAGTTTTAGAAAGCTTTTCTTGTAAGGAGTTTAACTCTTGTTTTAATACTTCTTCTCTAAACCTACTTTTTCTAATAGTTGTACGCATTTGGTCATCCATCTCCTGCTCACGGGTGGTCAACTCAAACTTTGCACGTTGTTCATAAATAGCAACACGTTCTTTATAGGCATTAAGTTCAGAAATTACAAAATCATCAGGGGCACATGCAGTAAATTCATCAAAAACATAATCGTTATTGACTGCAGAAGATGCATCACTTGGTACAATCTCACTTTTACTTTGAATCACATATTGATCATATGGTACAACATTGATATTACCCATATTTTCAATATCTGATTCAATAAACACAGTTGATTGTACTTCGTTATGTATCTTTTGCTCACCAACTTCATCGTATAATTTTAATACCTCAGAGATGAGTTTGTCTTTGGATGGACGAGCTTGTGGTGATGAAGAGACTTTAGGAGAGACCATTGGAGAAATGCTAGCCATGAAGATGGTTTGTGCAGTGGGTTCTTCATCAACATCAGAGTCGTATGCATCACAATCAGCTACTTGAAAGGCATTATGATGATTATGCCCTATCTCCTGAATTAGTTGCTCATCCACATCTGCATCATATGTCTTAGCATTTCCCTCAGCCAAGAACAACAATTCCTCTTCATCCAAAGCTGCACCATTATCCTGAGCTTGCACAAGCAACATCTTATCCCTGAAGTACTCAGCATTCTGAGGGCGTTTTGGTGATGTGCAGTTCCTTGCAATGTGTCCCTCACCTCCACAATTGTAACATTTGATTGGCTTTGCTTGACCCTGATTTCCATTCCTTCCTCTGTTCTGATTTGCAACATAACCTCTACCAGCTCCACCTCTTGCTTGTTCGTACTGTCGTTCTTGAACTGGCTGCACCATAACCTTCCCATCTCTGACAGTGGCTTGATTATGTGGATTGGAAGCAGTTCTGAGATTGTTGTTGGTGTGTGGAAGAGAGTTCATGTTTTGACTAATTAGAAGAGCTAGTTGATTAATGAAGTTTCTCACGTGTGCATCAGCATCAGCTTGTTTGAACATAGGATCAGGAATGAGTTTGTGATTACCATTACCCATGGGTATGACTTGTGAGGCTTTGGTTGTGATTCCGATGTTTGAGTAGAAGGCAGTTGAGTCATTTGAAGAGCTTGTCTCTCCCTGGTTGGTTTTGAACTGATTAAGAATCCTTTTTTCAAACATAGCATGTCTCTCATTCTGAAGGAGGAAGGCATAGAGTTGCTCATAGTTTGTATTCTTCAATCCTTTAGTGAGCTTCACAGAAGTGACAAACTTGTGCCATTCGGGATTCATGTTGTTCAAAAATTTTGAGTTCAGCTGAATGTTAGGCATAGTCATTCTGATGTTCCTCATATCATTAACAAGCTTGTGGAATCTCACATAGTACTCATAAACACTCTCATCTGGTTTCATCTTGAAGTGTTCAAATTCATCATAGAGTTGTGATTCTCTGTCTTCCATAGTTAATTCAGAACCTGAGAGAAGCATCTTGACATTATCCCATACTGCCTTTGCTTCGGTGTTGTGATTGATCAGCTTGTAGATATCTTTTGGAAGACCTTGAAGTACGATGTTAGAAGCCCTGATATCAGCATCGAATCTCTTTTTCTCCTTATCATCGAGCTCATCATATGTCTTTGGTCTGTCAATTCCATAGATCATTGTTCCATCTTCAGCTGTATCAATTAAATCTCTAGTCGTCTCAACCCAATATGGTCCTTCATCAATGGATTTGAGAATGTTGACTCCATTTTCCTTTCCAAGACAGTACAATCTGATTCGTTGAGCCCAAGAGTCGTAGTCTGTTCTGTCAAGCATGGGTGGACGAGTATCTGAACCAGCTGCTTGAACATCCTCGGCAACAGTGGAGATGATTGTAGGAACGTTGGTAGACATGATGACAAATTAAACGGGATTTTATAACTCTATGATTAAACCGGGAAATAGATTCTTTCAAGGGATTTTACTGAATCAAGAGAAAACCGTATTTAAAGGAAATCACTCAAGTCGCTAGGAGAACTGTGAACCAAGTCACTAAGTGCTAAGTCACTAAAGTTCCAAGTCATTATATAACAACTCGCTACAATCCAAGTCGCTAACAAAATTTTGGCAGCAATTCGCTAAGCACCAAGTCGCTAAATATTCAAGTCGCTAAATAGCAACTCGCTAGGTACCAACTCGCTAACACCAAGTCGCTAACAATATAAAGTACAAGTCGCTAACTTAAACCAAGTCGCTACTCGTAGTAGGGAATCCACTAACTGTACTTTTTGTTAGCTTGTCTCAATAGACAAGTCGCTAGCTCAATTCGCTAAGGAGTTAAACAACAACTCGCTACCAAATTGTAAAGCAAGTCGCTACCAAGAAAGCTTTTCCGTGGCTCAAGTCGCTAGCATGAAAAACACATAAACACCACTTTTCAATCCAAAAACAACCCAACCACTATGATTCAAACCTTCTAAATCAAAACCTAAACACTTGAGATGATTCTAAACACAAAAGTACTACCAAAATCCAAACTTTAACACTAGAAATCAACCAAATGATGCAAAAACCACTAAACTTTTTCAAACTCAAAAACCACTAGAAATCCAAAGATATGTAAGATATGATCTAACCATGGCTTTTGATACCAATTGTAGGATATTGGATTTCACATACACATCAAACCATAACACAAAGTGGGCGTATAAAGGTGAGTTCTAGAGAGAGAAAGTTAGAGGTTTAGGGAACTTTAGTGAGAGAAAGAAAATTCTTATTATGAGCTCCAACTCTCTACCTTGGAAGGTAGAGAGTATTTATAGTCTTACAATAAAACGCCACACAACGGGCTGTGGATCAGGCATACAGTGGGTAAAGACCCGTCCGTCCTCCACGGTGTTACTCAACTAAATACTACTTAACTTAAATGAACTACGTCTACGAGCTTTCTAACGATTACATATACTTGAGGTGACCGACTCTTTAATACCTGGAATTTCTAATTCCTAACAGTAATTCATTCTCTGATATAGGAAACGATCGAAAAAGCACAGTCTCAATCTGCCCATGGCTGAATGTAGTTGTGTCTAAATCTAATGAAACTTGTTCCAAAGGTAAAACACTAAGCGTGTGTGCAACCTGGAAAATCAAATAGTATTGAGATACAAAAACATGCCAATTTACGGATGTTTATTTGATACGTATGAAATAAAGTATTACACTTACTCTGGTTTCCAGCATTTTCAAGTTTGGAGATCCGTGAATCATTTGGACGATGAGTGACACGATAATTGTATCGCCAAAATCAACTCCTTTTATATTCAAATTAACGAGGGATACAAACGGCAAAGGGACATTCATCCTGGAATTACCATCACGCATCAATTACAACAGGTCGACTTTTGGGTTAGTTTTAAAGATTAAATGTCGTTAGAGTTACACATATCTTTAACATTGTAAAATTAGAAGTGTAAAAGTCAAAATGGTCTTACCGTGCAATCGTCAAAATCCAATATAAGGGTCTCAAGAGATGTAAGTCTTGTCAGGTGAAAGATATCGGATGCTATGATTGTCGTGACAACATTCGAAATACCGAATGCCAAATGTAACTTCTTCAAATTCCTAAGACTTACAAGATTCCATAGTCTCATCCCGTTTGTACTCTCAACATCCATTCTAAGAGACTCGAGTAAGGGACAACCAACAATTAAATCCCAAACTGTACAAGTTAGAAAATTGACTAAACACAATTCTAAGCTCAGTAAATTTGGAAAAGTAGTAAAAAAACACCAAACTCGGAAAAGTACAACAATGAATTTCTAGATGTTTCAATTACATACGAGAGTAAAGTTGGGATGGCAATGTAACTGCTTGTCCATACCAGTTTCTAATTGTCAGGTCCTCAATTCCTTGCAGTGCCAAAAATATAAGCCAATCACGAATCTCTTCATAATTCAAGTCTTCAATTCCAGACAACGGTTGGGATCTACAGAGAAGACAAACTTTTTTATGGGACCCGTAAGCTGATTTAATAGTCTAGTAACATGCCTCCCATCAAACTTATATGTTAAATAATAAAAGAAATCCTCATCAATTATGACTTCAGTGAGCAAAGTCCACTTAAACCTCCAGTTTGTAGATAAAGTAGAGGTACTCACCGCTTCTTTTATTGGCAACCGATTCAAAATATTACCGATCACTATATATGGCATGTTGCTAATATAATCTCTCCTATTGGTGTTAACATTAGCTCGAAACGACATGGTTTTCAAGGAAATTTTGTTGGTTTTTTGAATTCTCGACAAGAGCCTTTGGATGAGGGTTTTTGATTTGCAATTGATGGTCAGAACGGGGGTGTGTTATTATGATCATTAAATGTGGTTGTTGGGTTGGTTAAGTGATTCGCTACCAGCTTTTCAAATTTGGTCCCTAAAATATTACGTAGTGGTATATTTTAGTAAGCCATGATAATATGCAGTGGCGGACCTACGCGCAAAACTAAGGTAGTGCCTTCCAATAAAATAGTTAAGGCAAAAACATAAGGGCAAAATCTATTACACGATCAATGTGTTGTGACGTGTCATGCCGGGTCGGGTCCAATTTAACACAAGTATGTTAATAAAATGATAAATTCAAACTTTTTATAATTAACTCAATATAATTTCCTAATTGTTAATACATTCGACTACATTTTTATATCAACGTAGGAAACTATTTTATAGACCATCACTTATTCTAAAAACATCAACGTCTTCACTTTGACGTAAGCACATAACGGCATCAGGTTATCAGATGTGTAGAGTTAAATTCACTTGAGTTGATTATTTTGAGCTATATGCGACATTTCTAAACGTAAAAAATGCTACACTGCTTTTAAGCTCGATTACTTAAATTAAATATCTCAAATTATAAAATGAATTGGTTGTATACTTACAACTGCTAGTTATTTTTACTACCGCTATTTATTTTTACTACTGCTAGTAAAACTAAATTGGTTGTATACTTACAACTACTAGTAATATGCTTACAACTGCTAGCTATTTTAACTACTGCTAGTGATAGAAGACATCAACAAAATGATGCCACAGTCGTTAATGCTGTTGTGTATGGCCGTGTTTGTGCTGCCCGTGTGTAGGTGTTGCTGATACCATTTTGGTGCCCTTGTGTAGGTGTTGCTCTTACTATTCTGGGCCTGAATAGTCACATAGTCATTTTGTGCTGCTAGTATTAAACTTACAACTGCTAGTTATATTGTACTAGTGTTGAATGGTAAATCTGTTTTTGTAAGTGTGCATAGTCACTAGTTGGTAGTTTTTAGTAGATTGTAGAATACAAATCGTAACAACTAGAAGGACTCCTTGGTTTATAAAAGTAGTCCATAGGGAAAAGAAGTTGCCCTACGTACAACAGTTAGTTGCCAAATTGATTTTTGGAAACAACTGCTAGTTGCCCAGATTAAACAAACATGTATAATGGGATTACAGAACATAGGAAATAGTAAATACGTTTACATACAATGTTTCATACAGACAACCTACTACATATTACGATTACTACATAATTATAAGTTTAATGGTTACATATTATATAACCACTTGATTTATAACATTCAGCGAGTACGCAGAAAAAGCTAACTACTCCATGCTTCCTTCCCATACAGACAGCGTACTAAAACCACAAAGCTTCATTCCCATTAAGCATGATCCCTAACTTCTGCCGAACAAACCTGTTGAACATTAATATAATGGTAAGTTAAAAATAAAACATGAATACAATGGTAAGTTAAAAATAAAACATACTATACACAGCACGGTCTGGCTGATTTAACAAAAGAAGAGATTCTTTGTATGGGGCGATGTAGAAAGATCCCGCATCTCCTAACATTCCCATGCAGACAAATAATTCAAGTTGTTTGTTGTACACAAATACCGAGTGACCCAAATGATTGCCGCTGTACGCTTCCACTATTGGAGCCTGATCCTTTGTAAACCCAAGCAAACGAACCAAAAATAGGGTAGGGATGGCGAATAGGCTTCTAAATGATCTTATGGAAGAACCATTCACGTCAAACAACCATCCGCAAAACAATGGAATATCTTCACCAATGATCATCCCAGAAATCACTAGAGAGGTTCCAAGATCGAAAATATTGAATGGAACTGGGAGTTCATTTTTTTAAATCTGCGGTAGGTCTATAACTTTAAATTGGCTGGTTACCAAATCAAAATAAATCAACATATAAATCTTGTAAATAACACCATCCTCATTAGTTCACTTTTCACTCCCAGTCCAATAGATAAAACGACCTACAACTGCATGACTTTTGCGTTTCAATTTTATAGTTTCACGAGGGGGTGGAAATTTTCAAGGCGTGTCCACCTTAACTAGTTCAAAGAAAAGACAGACACATACCAGAAACAACTTTGGAGAACAGGATAGGAGACCTTCACGATTGTCAGGTCAAGAGTGTCCGGACAAACGCCAAAACCAAAACAAATCTTTTGACATTGTATTTGATGCGTGTAAAGCGAGACAAATACTGCAAGTGATTTTTTGATTGTCGGGTTCCAAATAACAGAGATTAGATTAGAACCATTGATAACGCTACACGCGTCGTTCGGGGTCAAGGAAACTTCCTTTTCTTCGAGCAAGTTTTATAACACCCTAGGCAGTGAACCTAATCGTTGTAGTGTAGTAATTAGGGTAAGCCACGGGTATTGATATCGTTCTCTAGGGGAATAGGAATGCTAGTAAGGAGTTACTACGCTAAGGTTAAGGTTGAGGAAGATTATTTTTTATATTTTTTTATATTTTATGAAATGGAAAGGTACGAATCTCGGGTATTGGATTTGGGGGGTTGGTATTTCTACCGATTACTCTACTATTATCTAATTATCTAAACTAAAGTTGTGGGAGTCTACGTCTAATTAATGTGTGCTCGTATGATAGTTTAAAGATGTGTTTACTTAGTTTGTATTACTTCTTAATTATCTCTTATTGATGGTTGAGTTGTCACGTCTTATTCTTAGTTGCGTTGTGTGTCTAAAGTTGTAGGGTATGCGTTTCTCCCTAACTCTTTGAACTTACCAAAGGGTCTTGTCTACAAACCCACTAGGGATGATAAACTCCTACTCTAAGGCGCTCTTTGGATGGTTTAGCCTACAACTACTCAGGTAATTATATTCTAAGGTTCACAAAGATGAATCAAGCATTAAGTACACAACGAATGACCTATCGCATTACTAGATCATATATCAACCAAGATAAGAAAACAACCAATCAATATTCAATAATTAAGTTTCATACTTCCTAAGCAAACACACAAATAAATTAGCCAGACATGGAGAACATGCAAGCATACACACAAATAATCAAAGACATAATTGAATTAATGAAGTAAAGACTTATCTTGATGTAAGATAGGGTTTAAAACCCTAAAATACTGTACAAGACACCTTAGGTTCGGTTTTAGGTTTTTACTCCAAAGACTCTCCACACAAAGACTGAAAAATTCGGATTATATATATAAGATTACAATTGCGACGGCGTCACCTTATGTTTAGTGACGCCGTCGTGTCGCCGTCATTAGGGTTTCGTCTTGGCCACGTTAACCTTGCGACGGCGTCACCTTGTGTCCGTGACGCCGTCCTCTTCAGCTTCTGACGTCGTCTGGATTGCATCTAGGCCGTCTGAGTAGCGACGGCCTACTCTTTTACAACTGGACGTCGTCGCTTGTAAATACGAGTTTTGGGTTCTGGCCCGTCACAACATTTTTGGGACGGCGTCGCCAATAGCACCTGACGCCGTCACCCTCTAATTTCAGCAACTGTGAGTGTCTCAATTCTGACTTTGGCCATTTTCTTCATGTATTCGCGCCTTTTCGTCCAAATAAGTGCCATTCCAGCATTTTGCCTTCACGAGACCTAAAAAGTGAAAAGGAACGATATTAAGCAATAACGGATACAAAAGTGATCAAATAAGGACTTAAATGACCCCTCAAAATGGTACCTTTTAAAACCTTATCAAATATCCCTACACTTGTTATTTGCTTATCCTCAAGCAAATGTGCTTTTAGCCAATTAATTTATAAGTTAGGGGTCATGAAGCATTAATTCAAAACGGTCCACAACACATATAAGCCCCGCAAAAGTCATAACAAGCACGGAAATTACATACTAGCACCTCACATGGGGTGTTTGGATACTCACATCTCTCTCGGGTGTATATATGAAATATAACAAAAAGGAAATGGAAGATAAACACTCATTAACCGGTCCTAGTACATAGATTACCATAAGCTTGAGAATAGATCAAACCTCCATCGCTTTGGCGTAAGCACCTAGGAAAGACTATAAAAGAGGTCTTTAAAGGGTTGTAATGTTAGGCTTACGGTAGGGAAATAAGGGTTTGGTGGGAAAGGCTATTTAGTGGTGGCAAGTCAAAAATCTCTATGTTAACTGCATATGAAGAATGGCGTTGCTAAGCCAAGACTCGACACTCTAAACTCTACATAACTGAAATAAATAAACATAAATTCAAAGATAGATGTAGGATGGTAGCCCGTATTTTTTTTTTTCATACACTTTTACTCTACCATCCTCTACGATAACATCAAAATACTAGGGATTTATAGGCATATCCCTACACTTGAGTTTTTATTACTCTAACACTAATTTGACCCGATTTGAAAAGATCAAAACACTTGGGGTACATTATTACGCAAACAAAGGGAATTTGAATTTTAACGTTCCCTTCCCGTCATTTCATAAACTTTAACTTTTCCCATGAATCCCAATCGTCCCAAAACTGTATACAAAGGATATGACTCGACTTAGCAACTTATGCAAGCAACTAGATAATTGAACTAAGGGTTTAAGGTGATAACAAACAATTGCACTAAAAGTGAGTGCATAAGGGGTAGGCTAAGGCGATTTGGGTGTATATTTGGGGGTGGGGTGTAAACAATGCTCTTCATTGATATTCCGGAAAAACCGAAACATCACGAGAACCGCGAAAAGGATAGGCTCTGAGGGGTTAACTAGGGGTATCGTGTACTAAAGATGAGTACAACGCAAAGGGTGTGGGGGAATTACTCAACCGATGTGGAAGAAGTAATTATATTACAGGTATCAAACAAGGGTTATCCTAATGCCTCTTATCATTTAGTTATTCCTAACTACACAAGTGTAGCCTCACTTGCGATCTCGGAATGCATCACAAAACAAGTTCTAGAATCTAATATACTACCGGTTCACACTCTAAGCATTAAAGATAAATGCTTTAATTCCTACTAATCTAAGGGCGATCCTCACATTTTGGTGGAATTTGGGTGGTAAAGGGTTTTTGTGCTAGTCATGCAACTTCCTATCCATGAGACGCTTTTGTTAAGACTAATGGCCCACTCCTATATGTCATGGAAAATTTTAAATTTGGTGCCAAAATTACCCTAACCGACATTTTCTCATGGTTTATTACACAATCACAATTGGACAAAGCAAATAATCAAGGATAAGCATAGTTTCAAAGTTCTCGTTTTATTTTCCCTCCCTACACTTAAACTGAACATTGTCCCCAATGTTCCCTGAAAGTATCAAAGTTATGATAAAAGAAGGTAATCAAAAACGAAAGAAACTAATACTCCCCTGATTAGCTCGGTAGGATCCGTGTAAAGTGGTGGTTAAATTCTTTTCAAGAAGAATTATTGCATGAAAAGCTCCTTCCAATCTTATGTAACTTCTTCTTGACAAACTAAACCTGCACACTTGAAGAAAACAAACGAAACCTTCGCGTAAAATCGGCGGTAATAATATATATAAGACTCGATTTAAACTAGGATATAATGCTTGTGGAATGGATGTTTACAGAATTTCTAAGAAAATTAAGACCTGGAAAATTCCAAAAATTTATAAGTAGCTCAGAAAACGAGAAAAAAGTAATCTGATGTTTTTACTCCTTCCTGACGCCGTCAGGTTGCAATCCTTACGCCGTCAGGTTATCCTGACAAAAACTGGTCTGCGATTTTCTGGAAAAAATTCTGGAAAATTTACATCTTTAGAATCTGGAAAAATTTCTGCAAAACATCCATTATGACTCGATACAAGCATTTGACTCGAACAAACAAACATAAATATCTTTTAGTTAATTGTTATTCTCATGTTTACGTTTCTTTTGAAAACGTGTGTAATCCTCCCTACACTTATCCCTTATGTAAAATACCTTTATATGCAATTAAGACGAGGTTAAAAACAAAATAAAGCATTTTTACAAATTTAAACATGAGGATAAACAATTAATAAAAGATATATGACACTAACAAGCAAACAATTAAACATGGGTTGCCTCCCACGAAGCGCTTTTCTTTATTTAAGAGTCTTGTAGCTAGACTCATAGTCGTGCTCCTACGTTTTCTCATTACCACCCTCTTCTGCTAAAACAATATCCTCATCATTCACCATTTCAATGTCATCCAATTGATAATGCTTCACCCGTTGCCCATTAACGGTGAATTCCCTTCCATCATTGTCTAGTAGCACCACCGCCCCATTGCTCATTTGTTTTTTTACCGAAAATAGTCCATACCACCTGGATTTGAGTTTTCCTGGAAATAATCTTAGTCTTGAATTATATAAGAGCACCTTATCCCCTTCCGAAAACTCTTTAGGATTCTTTATTCGTTGATCATGCCATCTTTTTGCCCTTTCTTTGTAAGTGATTGATGATTCGTAGCTTCCAGCCTCAGTTCATCCAATTCTTGAAGTTGTAAGAACCGATTTGACCCTGCTTCAGAATAATCCATATTACAGGCCTTAAGGGCCCAATATGCTTTCTGCTCAAGTTCGATAGGGACGTGGCAAGCTTTTCCGTATACCAGGCGAAAAGGGGTTGTCCCGATAGGTGTTTTGTAAGCAGTTCTAAATGCCCAAAGTGCCTCATCCAGTTTGAATGCCCAATCTTTCCTATTTTGGTGGACCGTTTTTTCAAGTATCCACTTTAATGCCCTGTTTGTGTTTTCTACTTGTCCATTTGTCTGAGGATGATATGCAGTAGAAAATCTATGCGGGACGCCATACTTCTTCATCACTTTTTCCATTTGAGCATTGCAAAAGTGAGTCCCTCTATCACTGATTAATGCTTTGGGAATCCCAAATCGTGCAAAGAGCTTTTTAAGAAAGTGAATAACTACCCTTGCATCATTAGTTCTAAGGGCTTGAGCCTCTACCCATTTGGATACATAGTCGATAGCTACGAGAATGTATTCATTTCCTCCGGAAGATGGAAAGGGTCCCATGAAGTCTATTCCCCAAACGTCAAATATTTCGCAGACTTGGATATAGTTCTGAGGTGACTCATCCCGTCGTGAAATATTTCCTGATCGTTGGCATGCATCACACATTTGAACTAATCTCTTAACGTCTCGAAAAATAGTAGGCCAATAGAATCCGGCGTCGAAAACCTTTCGTGCCGTGATATTCACACCGTGATGTCCTCCAGATGGTCCCGCATGACATTCTTTCAGAACTCGATCAATCTCTCTACCGGCCACGCAACGTCGAATGATTTGATCGGGACATATACAGAAGATGAAGGGTTCGTCCCAGAAGTAATGTTTTAGCGTAGTGAAGAACTTCTTTTTATCTTGTTTGGTCATGTAATTTGGCAAAACTCTACTGGACAGGTAGTTAGCATAATCAGCATACCATGGCTCAGTTTCTTTAATCGCCATTAGCCGTTCCTCGGGAAAAGAGTCGCGAATATCGGTGTGATCTGACTTCTCAAGATCAGGGTTCTCCAAGCGTGATAGATGATCAGCAGCGAGATTTTCAGCCCCCTTTTTATCTCGAATTTCAATGTCGAATTCTTGAAGTAATAGGATCCACCTAATCAGGCGAGGTTTAGCATCTTGTTTTGAAAACAAATAGCGTAAGGCGGAGTGATCGGTGAAGACGACAGTTTTAGAGAGAACGAGATATTGCCTGAATTTGTCGAAGGCAAAAACAACGGCTAATAGTTCTTTCTCAGTGGTTGTATAGTTCTCTTGTGCTACATTCATGGTTTTGCTAGCATAGTAGATTGGTTGAAAATGCTTTTCCTTCCTTTGGCCGAGCACTGCGCCGACATCATAATCACTAGCATCACACATGATTTCGAATGGCTGACACCAATCAGGGGTGACCATTATAGGTGCTTGAGTGAGATTGATCTGCGCTGAACCGTCAAGTCAAACAGACTTGAACAGCTCAGACACAAATACAATTAAGATCAGAGAATACAGGGGATTCTCGGGTCGTTAAGTCCCACGGAGACTCAATGGTGTGTTAAACACATGATCAGACAACCGAATGACCACTAATGATAGCGATCAGATAAGATTTGGATATGAATATTACACTACTGAAAAAGGAAATAAATAAAAGCGACTTAAATGCAAATTAAGAAAATTAAAAAGATAAAAGATATTAAATAAACGCTATCACTATATTTAAAGTGATGAACGTTTAAAACCTAAAACTTAAAACTTACGTTTAAATAAAAATAACGTAAACGTACAAAATAAAAAGTGAAACTTATACAATATAGATCCTAAAAATATGAAAAATACATTTTTACAAACCTAATGATATGGGAAAATTTATAGAAAAGGAAAATTATTTTTACAACTAATTAATTAATTATTATTAATTAAAAACTATTTTAAACTATTTAATAATTCTCTAAAATAAAAGAAAATATGAAATAAGACTAGAAAAATAAACTTAAGACTTAGAAAAATCTAAAATATGATAAAACTAATTTTAAAATAGAAAATATATTTTTTAGGCTTTTTATATATATATTATTAATTAATAACTATTTAAAACTAATTTAAATTATTAAAAATACCAAATAAAAAGAGAAAAATATGGAAAAATACTTTTTAGGCTATTTATATTTATCTTAACTTAAGAAAATTGAAAACTTATTTTTTAGAACCTTTTTCTAATTTTTTGTATTAAATGCTAATTAAAAAGGATTAAAAACTAATTTAAATAAAGAAAAATAGCAAATGAACTTGGAAAATTATGAAAATTTAAGGGAAACTCTAAAATAATATTTAGAAGCTAGGAAAATTAGAAAAACAAGGGCTTGTGTGGCAGAATCTGAAACTGATGGCACAAGTGCTTAAAAATAAGCACTTGAGATAAGCTAATGGAGTCTAAAAGCCACCAAACTGATAAGTAAGCTACAATAAGCTAAAAGTACTGAAATAGAACAAGTTTCAACAAGCACTAACCACTGATAAGCTAGGAAATAGCAATAAGCACTTTGGCTTTTTGGGTGAAAAACAGAAAATGGGACACACTTAGGACCACTAGCAGCCCTAGCAAACAAGTTCCAAAGTACAAAACAAGCCTTGATACTTCAAGAGGACCATGTTGGCTTTCCAAGGAACCAAAGAACACAGGAATTGGACAAGAAATGAGCTCAGTATGAGCTTGTTAGTTTGGCACCAATTCTGTGCACAGGACAGCAAGACAGAACAGGCATCCAAGAAAAGCAGTTTAAAAAGCACTTAAAAAGCCAAGAAACTAAGAGCTATCATTTTTTTATTTTTCTTTACCAACAAGACTACAAAACCTCCAAAGCTCATAGGCTCAAACTCAGTATTAAACTCCTAGTGAAATTCCAAAGTTTATTCAAAAACGACTATTTGAGATTTT
The DNA here is from genome assembly GCA_019973895.1 of Chrysanthemum seticuspe. Classification (NCBI taxonomy): domain Eukaryota; kingdom Viridiplantae; phylum Streptophyta; class Magnoliopsida; order Asterales; family Asteraceae; genus Chrysanthemum; species Chrysanthemum seticuspe. Next base: position 262,900,781 of record BPTQ01000002.1, on the reverse strand, counting down.
TGACTTTTTGAAAATAATGGAAAGTTTGACTTATCTGACTTTTGATCTTGATTTTTGGATTGAAAATGATATGTTATGATAAAATAAAACTAAAGCAAGCAAGACCTATGACTTTTGAACACAAAACAAGCTCTTTGACTTGTAAAATACCAACAGTGGGCTGCTAAAGATCCAAAGAGATGGATTTTTGACTTTGAGCTATTGTGAACACTAAATGTTGACTGATATTAACTCAAATGAACTTAACCAACTTGAAACAACAACAGACAATCACTGATGAGGCCTTTAAAACAGATTTCATAACAAATCCAAACACCCCTTATGTTGACAGATTCACTTAATGAACTAAGATTCCTACTGAAATTGCTAAAGCTAATACTGAGATTCAATCTAGCTATCCAAATTATAACTAATGAACAAGTTTAAACCATTTCAAAGTTCACAATAACAAATATAAGAACACACTACAAATTAGCTAAAATTGCAAATGAGGTAAACAAAACTCACTAGTGTTCTAGCTGTGATTGCAGCTTTAAAACCAAACCCAAACTAACTAATTGAAGCTATTCAAACCCACATCCAAGCTCAGCAACACCATTATTCCATTTCTGACCCAAGAATCATCACAGTTGACTTTAGTTGACTTTCATTCAAAGTTGCTAGAAACATAAATTTGACTTTGTGAAAAGCTATAGCAAGCTCAAACAAGCTTATTTAACCTGGAAAGAGATTATTTGAAGCTTTTATATAGAAACTAGAAATTAAGAATTTCATCAGAAGCTAGAAAATTTGGAACTTAAGTAAAAGACTTTAATTTAAACTCAAAGGCACATACAAAGATGTTTTCACTTACATATGATACTTGAAAACTAAAATTACAACATTTTATCTAAAACTAGAACATTAAGTTAAAAAACGACATTTAAAGATAAAACTAAAACTAGCTACTACTTCATTTCTTCTCTTAGCTTCTCTTTTATACTTCCAAGCTTCTTCCCACTTGCCTCAGAGCTTTTCCCACTAATTTCTTGACCATTGGATGCTTTGAATGATTTTTGGCCACATGATCATTTTTGGCGGGAATTGGTTTTGACAGGTGTAGAGGGTTGAGTAAAAGGTTGAAGGAGCATTTAATGGCTTTTGGAATTGTGTTGAGGTGGGGGGACAGGGAAAAAGTGAAGGTGAGGAGGGGGGTGTTTGCAGAGATGGAGCAGGTTAACAAGTGGGGAGGGTGACTGTTTGGCGGGTTTTTTGTTTGTTTGACCAAGGGATGGTTTGTTGACCGGGTTTGGATAAAACGGGTTGGATATTGGGCCAGGGGGTGTATTGTTTTTGGGCTTGGTGTTTAATAGGTCCATTTGGTTTGTAAAGTTAATAACTCCAAGGACCACTAATGTAATATTTGGAATTCCAAGGACCAAATCTGAAAATTATGAAGATGCAATTCAAGGACTAGATTTGACAAGTTTTAATAATCCAAGGGCTATTTTGAACATTTTTGAAACTCCAAGGATTATTTTTGACCCATTTAAAAGTCCAGGGACTAAAACTGTAATTTTCTCAAAACTTTTAGATTTTCCACCAAAGGACTAAATATGACAATTTGTGATTTTAAAAAGACCTTTGGTGACTTTTCTTTTGAAATTTTGGCTCAGGGACTATTTTTGACAATTTTACAAACTTGGGGGACTAAAACTGCAATTTTTGCAAATTTGATAAGTTTTTCATCTGATTTTGATATTTTTGAATTTAAAACACATAAAACACTGATTTGTGATAATTTGATCATTTTGATGTGTTTCTGAGTATTTTCAGATGATTTTGCAGTTTATTTTATACAAAAATGATGAGTATTTAGAGACTCATCAATCCCCCACACTGAGATATTGCTAGTCCCTAGCAATGATTTGAGAAAACATAATGGATTTTAATCTCTTTACCAAAAGCCATTACTTCTGGAGTAGCCAAATGTTTCAGTTCAAGTAAGAACCATGGTACACCGATAACCATGTGATTTTGAGCAAACCACCAGCTTTCAACGGATTTGATTAGTCTTTACCAGAAGCCGTACCCTTCTGGACTAGCCAACTCTTAGATAAATTATCAGGATTATCTTTGGTGAGCTGAATACCAATTATGGATTTTCCACTGCCTTTACCACAAGCCATAATCTTGCGGGCTAGCCAACTCTTCACTTTTTAGGATATGGTGAGTTGAGAACCATACAATTTTGGGCAAATTGCAAGCCATATAAACGGATTTGATATATCTTTACCAAGAGCCGTTTGCTCCTGGATTAGCCAATCCTTTTGTCTAATAGACATGGCGGACTGATAACCAAATGAGTAAGTGTAAAACACTTACTCCAAAAAAAAATTTTGGCCAAAAACGGGGGAATTTGGTAGATAATATATGAAATTCGTGAGAATTCCCCCCCACACTTAGAAATGAATATTGCCCTCAATATTCAAAGTACCGGCGGTTATGCCGAAACAAAGAACGTGAAAGGGAAATATTACGGCCATTATTTTAAAAGATTTTTTTTTTTTTTTTTTTTTTTTTTTTTTTTTTTTTTTTTTTTTTTTTTTTTTTAACATGTGGGGCATCACCCCCACACTTAGGTGGTAGAAAGGGGTAAGAAGTCAGAAATATGGGTGAAAACCCATATGTGTGTGTGCTACTGTTTTTGATTCCCGAGTCGCTAGCTTGACTCGACCCCGAATTCATTGGTTCATGGGGAAGCAAAGTGGAAGAAACAATCTCCATCGGACTTTCATTCAAGATGTTTGGACAAACATTTGAAGCACGCGAAAGTTCCACACCGATGAGATATAGAGAGACAGACACAGACCCGGCTCACAGATGGTAAATGAAAATGCCGGGGTCAAAGATAGTGTCCTCACTCCCGAAGGAGTGAAGAAGAGAAGAAGACACATCATATGTGAGGAATGGAAGAAAGATGTTGATAACAATCAAGATCCATTCTTCATCCTCAAATGTAGACATATCGGGAGGAAGGGTGAAGGTAGTATCATCAATAAGCAGACTCTTATGATAGAGCAAACCTTCCTCCAAGCCAATATCATCCTCAAGATCAAAATAGAAATGATCATATTCCGGAGGAGATATGTCATGAGAGAGTTCACCGAAGAACTCTTCATGAAAAGAATCATTGGAAAAAGCCTCAAGCTCGGGCTTGTCCAATGTAGAGTCACTATCCACAACGGGGATAGGAGATGAAGCTGACTTAGCACAGAATGATTCGATCTTAGAAACGAGGAGATTTATATTGAACAATTGTTCACGAAGTATCTCGTCCTCAATTTCCAGATCATCAGAATCTTTCACTTCCTCTAAGCTAACTAGCTCAGAAGGTAGTTCCTCGACATAATCGATGTCTCCATAGGATAAAGAATCGTCAAACGAAGTACAATCGTTATCAGAATCGGAGAACATCTCGACATGCTCATATGGAATGTCAAGAGGAGGAGAAGAATTATTATCAAGAGGCTCATCACACATATCACCGGAGATAACCTCGGACTCACTTGGGATTGGAACAAGGCTCTCAACACTAGACGGTTCCATTTCTGGAATAGTGCTAGAAGGCTCGTCCCCCATTATAAGAGAGTCTTTGGAAGTAATAAAAGGTAAGATAGGTGTGATAGCAATAGACTGAGGGAGTTGAGAAATGATATCGTTCAATTGAGTAACACTCTCCTCGTCACAATCATAGTATTCCCTCATTTGAATACTATCCTCATCATCATCGTCATCATATCTGATTCTGATATTCATCTGTTGAAGCTTACACACCATTCTTTTCATTTGTAGTTTCTTTAGAATGCGTATTTCTTCAGAACTTTGAGGAAGATTACACTCCTCGTAATCATTGAAATGCTGTGAAGGCTCAGAAGTCTGATGACTGATGGAATACTGTGGGGGTTGAAAATTGTCAAAACCGGGAGAATTGGAATTTTGAAAATTTTGATTCATCGGTTGACATTCAAAAGTCGCATGAGGACCCCCGCAATTCTCACAACAGAGATAATTGGGAAAATAACTTTCACCAAAGTTCTGATTGTAACATGGTTCCGGCTCATAGACAAGCGGGACCCGTGGTGGACAATCAAAACCGTAATGAGAATCATTCCCACAAAACTCGCATGAGTGGGATTCGTATTGGGGTTGTGGAGGTAGGTAGGAAAAATCAGGTGTTTCATTATATGAAATGGGATCGGGATTACTGACAAACTTGTCTCCGAAACCCACATTGGTACATCTCCGACAATTTCCACCGTTAAATGGACCTCCACACCAGGAACATGTCAAATACCATGACATAGAGAATTAAACAGATAAGAGGGATAAGAGATGAAGAATTAAACAGATAAAGAAGATAAGGAATGAAGAATTAAACAGGTTTGAGGATAGAGAAATGTAGAATTAAACAGATTGGAGGATAAAGGATGAATATTTTTGGATTTTTGAAAAATATGCTGCAAAAGCAAAGAATGAAAAATATTTTTGGCGTTTTTAACACTTTAGGAAAAGTGTTAATGAACTTTTTTGGATTTTTGAAAACTTTACAAAAAACTTTTTACAAAAGATGGAATATGCACAAGAATGGATCTGAAAAAGGCTAAACACACGCTAAAGCCTCCCCGGCAGCGGCGCCAAAATTTGATCTGCGCTGAACCGTCAAGTCAAACAGACTTGAACAGCTCAGACACAAATACAATTAAGATCAGAGAATACAGGGGATTCTCGGGTCGTTAAGTCCCACGGAGACTCAATGGTGTGTTAAACACATGATCAGACAACCGAATGACCACTAATGATAGCGATCAGATAAGATTTGGATATGAATATTACACTACTGAAAAAGGAAATAAATAAAAGCGACTTAAATGCAAATTAAGAAAATTAAAAAGATAAAAGATATTAAATAAACGCTATCACTATATTTAAAGTGATGAACGTTTAAAACCTAAAACTTAAAACTTACGTTTAAATAAAAATAACGTAAACGTACAAAATAAAAAGTGAAACTTATACAATATAGATCCTAAAAATATGAAAAATACATTTTTACAAACCTAATGATATGGGAAAATTTATAGAAAAGGAAAATTATTTTTACAACTAATTAATTAATTATTATTAATTAAAAACTATTTTAAACTATTTAATAATTCTCTAAAATAAAAGAAAATATGAAATAAGACTAGAAAAATAAACTTAAGACTTAGAAAAATCTAAAATATGATAAAACTAATTTTAAAATAGAAAATATATTTTTTAGGCTTTTTATATATATATTATTAATTAATAACTATTTAAAACTAATTTAAATTATTAAAAATACCAAATAAAAAGAGAAAAATATGGAAAAATACTTTTTAGGCTATTTATATTTATCTTAACTTAAGAAAATTGAAAACTTATTTTTTAGAACCTTTTTCTAATTTTTTGTATTAAATGCTAATTAAAAAGGATTAAAAACTAATTTAAATAAAGAAAAATAGCAAATGAACTTGGAAAATTATGAAAATTTAAGGGAAACTCTAAAATAATATTTAGAAGCTAGGAAAATTAGAAAAACAAGGGCTTGTGTGGCAGAATCTGAAACTGATGGCACAAGTGCTTAAAAATAAGCACTTGAGATAAGCTAATGGAGTCTAAAAGCCACCAAACTGATAAGTAAGCTACAATAAGCTAAAAGTACTGAAATAGAACAAGTTTCAACAAGCACTAACCACTGATAAGCTAGGAAATAGCAATAAGCACTTTGGCTTTTTGGGTGAAAAACAGAAAATGGGACACACTTAGGACCACTAGCAGCCCTAGCAAACAAGTTCCAAAGTACAAAACAAGCCTTGATACTTCAAGAGGACCATGTTGGCTTTCCAAGGAACCAAAGAACACAGGAATTGGACAAGAAATGAGCTCAGTATGAGCTTGTTAGTTTGGCACCAATTCTGTGCACAGGACAGCAAGACAGAACAGGCATCCAAGAAAAGCAGTTTAAAAAGCACTTAAAAAGCCAAGAAACTAAGAGCTATCATTTTTTTATTTTTCTTTACCAACAAGACTACAAAACCTCCAAAGCTCATAGGCTCAAACTCAGTATTAAACTCCTAGTGAAATTCCAAAGTTTATTCAAAAACGACTATTTGAGATTTTTGACTTTTTGAAAATAATGGAAAGTTTGACTTATCTGACTTTTGATCTTGATTTTTGGATTGAAAATGATATGTTATGATAAAATAAAACTAAAGCAAGCAAGACCTATGACTTTTGAACACAAAACAAGCTCTTTGACTTGTAAAATACCAACAGTGGGCTGCTAAAGATCCAAAGAGATGGATTTTTGACTTTGAGCTATTGTGAACACTAAATGTTGACTGATATTAACTCAAATGAACTTAACCAACTTGAAACAACAACAGACAATCACTGATGAGGCCTTTAAAACAGATTTCATAACAAATCCAAACACCCCTTATGTTGACAGATTCACTTAATGAACTAAGATTCCTACTGAAATTGCTAAAGCTAATACTGAGATTCAATCTAGCTATCCAAATTATAACTAATGAACAAGTTTAAACCATTTCAAAGTTCACAATAACAAATATAAGAACACACTACAAATTAGCTAAAATTGCAAATGAGGTAAACAAAACTCACTAGTGTTCTAGCTGTGATTGCAGCTTTAAAACCAAACCCAAACTAACTAATTGAAGCTATTCAAACCCACATCCAAGCTCAGCAACACCATTATTCCATTTCTGACCCAAGAATCATCACAGTTGACTTTAGTTGACTTTCATTCAAAGTTGCTAGAAACATAAATTTGACTTTGTGAAAAGCTATAGCAAGCTCAAACAAGCTTATTTAACCTGGAAAGAGATTATTTGAAGCTTTTATATAGAAACTAGAAATTAAGAATTTCATCAGAAGCTAGAAAATTTGGAACTTAAGTAAAAGACTTTAATTTAAACTCAAAGGCACATACAAAGATGTTTTCACTTACATATGATACTTGAAAACTAAAATTACAACATTTTATCTAAAACTAGAACATTAAGTTAAAAAACGACATTTAAAGATAAAACTAAAACTAGCTACTACTTCATTTCTTCTCTTAGCTTCTCTTTTATACTTCCAAGCTTCTTCCCACTTGCCTCAGAGCTTTTCCCACTAATTTCTTGACCATTGGATGCTTTGAATGATTTTTGGCCACATGATCATTTTTGGCGGGAATTGGTTTTGACAGGTGTAGAGGGTTGAGTAAAAGGTTGAAGGAGCATTTAATGGCTTTTGGAATTGTGTTGAGGTGGGGGGACAGGGAAAAAGTGAAGGTGAGGAGGGGGGTGTTTGCAGAGATGGAGCAGGTTAACAAGTGGGGAGGGTGACTGTTTGGCGGGTTTTTTGTTTGTTTGACCAAGGGATGGTTTGTTGACCGGGTTTGGATAAAACGGGTTGGATATTGGGCCAGGGGGTGTATTGTTTTTGGGCTTGGTGTTTAATAGGTCCATTTGGTTTGTAAAGTTAATAACTCCAAGGACCACTAATGTAATATTTGGAATTCCAAGGACCAAATCTGAAAATTATGAAGATGCAATTCAAGGACTAGATTTGACAAGTTTTAATAATCCAAGGGCTATTTTGAACATTTTTGAAACTCCAAGGATTATTTTTGACCCATTTAAAAGTCCAGGGACTAAAACTGTAATTTTCTCAAAACTTTTAGATTTTCCACCAAAGGACTAAATATGACAATTTGTGATTTTAAAAAGACCTTTGGTGACTTTTCTTTTGAAATTTTGGCTCAGGGACTATTTTTGACAATTTTACAAACTTGGGGGACTAAAACTGCAATTTTTGCAAATTTGATAAGTTTTTCATCTGATTTTGATATTTTTGAATTTAAAACACATAAAACACTGATTTGTGATAATTTGATCATTTTGATGTGTTTCTGAGTATTTTCAGATGATTTTGCAGTTTATTTTATACAAAAATGATGAGTATTTAGAGACTCATCAGAGATCTTTCTTTAGTCTGTTAAATGCTTCCTTGCATTCTCCAGAAAAATCAAAAGGGGCATCCTTAACAAGAAGCTGTGTCATTGGCGGGGCAATTTTCGAAAAATCTTTAATAAACCTTCGATAAAAACCTGCATGACCAAGAAAGCTGCGAATGGCTTTAACGGTAGTAGGATAGGGGAGTTTGGAAATTGCTTCGATTTTTGCTCTATCGACCTCAATTCCATTCCCTGAGACTTTATGCCCTAAGACAATTCCTTCTTTTACCATGAAATGACATTTTTCCCAATTTAAAACCAAATTTGTTTCCTCGCATCGCTTCAACATCTTCCTAAGGTTGGAAAGACAAAGGTCGAAAGAATTTCCAAACACCGAGAAATCATCCATGAAGACTTCCATGCTGTCCTTAATTAACTCGTGGAATATGGCCATCATACATCGTTGAAAGGTTGCGGGTGCGTTACATAACCCGAAGGGCATTCGCTTGTAGGCGAACGTTCCGTAAGGACATGTAAATGTAGTTTTCTCCTGATCTTCAGGAGCAATAGGAATTTGGAAGTATCCTGAAAATCCATCAAGGAAACAATAGTATTCGTGCCCTGCTAACCTTTCAAGCATTTGGTCAATAAACGGCAGGGGAAAATGATCTTTCCGGGTGGCATCATTCAATTTTCTGTAGTCAATACATACACGCCACCCAGTAACCGTTCTTTGCGGCACCAACTCACCCTTCTCATTTTTTACAACCGTCATCCCTCCCTTTTTTGGAACCACTTGGACCGGGCTAACCCATGGGCTATCTGATATGGGGTAGATGAGTCCTGCATCCAGAAGCTTAATGACCTCTTTTTTCACTACCTCTTTGATGTTAGGGTTAACCCGCCTTTGCGGTTGAACGGTTGGTTTGTAATCTTCCTCCATGAGGATTTTGTGAGTACAGAATGTAGAATCGATTCCCTTAATGTCGGCAACACTCCACGCAATCACCCCTTTATACTCTTTTAAAACTTCTAAGAGATTCTCTTTCTGAATAGTGGTTAGCGAAGAGCTTATGATGACAGGGAGTTGGTCCTCCCCTTGAAGGAAGGCGTATTCCAAGTGACTCGGGAGATCTTTCAGTTCTAAGGTAGGAGGCTCTTTGATCGATGGTTTTAGCTTGTTTCCCGGCCTCTGAAGCTCAATAGGTTCAATTTCATCCTGACGAGGATAAAAGGACACAGCTCCAACCATCTCAATTTCTTGGTCGTCGTATATTACGTTGTTATCATTATTCATGAATTCGTTTAATAGATACTCTTCAATGCAGCCATCTATGTCGTCAACAAATTCATCAATTTCTTCAACTAAATATACGGGACGACCGCAGGAAGAAGAATGTCTCATAGAATCCTTAATGTCGAAGGTCAAGCTCTCGGATCCTACTCGTAAAGTGAGTTTACCATCATGAACATCAATGATGGCACGAGCTGTAGCCAAGAAGGGTCTTCCAAGGATTATTGGGACGGAATTATCTTCCTCCATCTCTAAAATTACGAAATCGACTGGAAAATTGAATTCCCCCACCCTTACAAGAACGTTCTCACAAACTCCGATGGGATATTTGATTGATCGATCAGCTAATTGGATACTCATCCTAGTCGGTTTAAGCCCTGAATATCCGAGTTTAAGAAACAGGGAGTGAGGCATCAGGTTAATGCTTGCCCCAAGATCTGCCAAGGCGTTTTTCATAGAAAGCGCCCCTATAGAGCAAGGAATGGTAAAACTTCCCGGATCTTCCTTCTTCTTGGGCATGCTCTTTTGGATGATAGCTGAACATTCTTCTCCTAATGATATCAATCCTTCAAGCTTTTTCCGATTAGATATCAACCTTTTGAAGTATCTACTATGTTTAGGGATATGATAAAATACATCAAGGAGTGGTATGTTGACGGATGTTTGTTTCAAATAAGACAATATTCTTTCATTGTCTTCTTCAGCCTTTTGATTCTTTAGACGAGAGGGATAGGGAATCCGTGCGAGAGTTGGTCGCTGGGCTGGTGCTGGTGTTTGTAGGGGAGGATCGTGAGGAGTTGGAAGAGGTGCGGGAATCGCCTCATTTCCTAACTCGGGTTCCCTTGTGGGGTTCCGGTTGGGATGTGGGGGATCCTTGGTAGTGGTTCCTGATCGAGTAGTGATTGCGCAAGTTGGATCGTGAAGTGCTAGGCCGGGTCCACTCATTCTTTCGTGGAGATTGGTGAACTGACTTTCTAATTCAGCTTGCTGCTCTCGGATAAACCCCTCAAGACCTTTCAAGAGTGCAGCCCCTTCCATGGTGAACTGCCCGAGTTTTTCTTCAAAAGGGTCGCGGATGGTGTACTCAGGTCCGTCCTTTCCTTCCGTTCTCCATTTCAGATTGCCCCAAGGATCACATTCATCGATTTGATAAAATGCGAGGAGTGAAGGGTCATCATAGATATCATGACTAGAGAGGAAGACGCTTTCACGGTATGTGTCATCACACTCATCGCTCTCGTGCGATCCTCCACATATGTCGCATATGAGATATGGGTTAGTCAGCCTTTTTGGTTCTGGTGATTTTATGAGGTAAGCTAGTTTCTTTTGTGCTTTCTCAATCCGATAATCGAAGGATAACTCTTCACTTGAGAAAGTAGAAATGCTTGACGCGTTTTCTTGCTCATTCCAATGGCTGTCTTGATATTGGATGTATTACTCTATTCGGTTCCACCCTTCTTCTGCGGTGAGGTTTGCGATTCTTCGGCCAGTCGAAAAATCAATCCCTTTTTGATCCTTTCGGGAGACATTGTCGTAAAAGATTTGAACAAGCAACCAAAGGTTGATACCGTGGTGTGGAGCTTGTTGAAGAAGATCTTTGTAACGACTCCAGGAGTTGGTGATAGATTCTCCATCGGGTTGATGAAAGTGCAGAATTTTGCTCCTAAATGCTGCAGTTCTTCCAAGAGGAAAGAATTTTTTTGTGAACTTGGTTGTAAGTTGTTCCCATGTGAAAATGGACCTTGGAGGGAGCTTATCGAGCCATTCCTTGGCTCGCCCTTGAAGAGAAAATGGGAAAAACCGGAGTCTAGATGTCTCCTTAGATGCTCCGTCGGTATAGATAGCATCAACAATTTTTAGAAACTGTTTGATGTGATGAATTGGGTTTTCACTGTGGGATCCATGGAATTGACATGCCTTTTGGATTAGCCAAATGTCAGATGCATGCAATATCTCATTGATCTGTTCCGAGGGATAGACAATGGCACCGGTGAATCCAGATGCAGAAGGGGAGGAGTATTCCCCGAGGGTTTTCGCTTTAGGAGGATTTATGGGTTCATTGGCTGGAGTGGCAAGAACTTCCTCGCCATTTTTACTCAGATTGTCAATGATGATGGTTTCAGGAGATTGTGGGGAATGAGGGGATTCTTCATCAGATGTAACTTCATCAAAATTGATGGAAGTGCCTTGAAGTTCTGAATCATGAAGAGCTTTTCTTCGCCTATTGAGCTCTCTTTCGGGTTCTGCAAATGGTTCAAGAAGAGTTTTGGTGGAACTGCGGGTTCTAAGTTGTTGGTTATCACCTTCCATGATGAAAAGTGATGGGGTTACGAACAAAGGTTACGAAGAAGGGGGATAGACTAAGAGAAAGCTAAAAATGAGAAAAAAAAAGTTTACTTGATAGGAATCAAGCAAAGGAACCTAAACGAGGTGGACTACTAACTAGCTATTTTATTCCCCGGCAGCGGCGCCAAAAACTTGATAACGCTACACGCGTCGTTCGGGGTCAAGGAAACTTCCTTTTCTTCGAGCAAGTTTTATAACACCCTAGGCAGTGAACCTAATCGTTGTAGTGTAGTAATTAGGGTAAGCCACGGGTATTGATATCGTTCTCTAGGGGAATAGGAATGCTAGTAAGGAGTTACTACGCTAAGGTTAAGGTTGAGGAAGATTATTTTTTATATTTTTTTATATTTTATGAAATGGAAAGGTACGAATCTCGGGTATTGGATTTGGGGGGTTGGTATTTCTACCGATTACTCTACTATTATCTAATTATCTAAACTAAAGTTGTGGGAGTCTACGTCTAATTAATGTGTGCTCGTATGATAGTTTAAAGATGTGTTTACTTAGTTTGTATTACTTCTTAATTATCTCTTATTGATGGTTGAGTTGTCACGTCTTATTCTTAGTTGCGTTGTGTGTCTAAAGTTGTAGGGTATGCGTTTCTCCCTAACTCTTTGAACTTACCAAAGGGTCTTGTCTACAAACCCACTAGGGATGATAAACTCCTACTCTAAGGCGCTCTTTGGATGGTTTAGCCTACAACTACTCAGGTAATTATATTCTAAGGTTCACAAAGATGAATCAAGCATTAAGTACACAACGAATGACCTATCGCATTACTAGATCATATATCAACCAAGATAAGAAAACAACCAATCAATATTCAATAATTAAGTTTCATACTTCCTAAGCAAACACACAAATAAATTAGCCAGACATGGAGAACATGCAAGCATACACACAAATAATCAAAGACATAATTGAATTAATGAAGTAAAGACTTATCTTGATGTAAGATAGGGTTTAAAACCCTAAAATACTGTACAAGACACCTTAGGTTCGGTTTTAGGTTTTTACTCCAAAGACTCTCCACACAAAGACTGAAAAATTCGGATTATATATATAAGATTACAATTGCGACGGCGTCACCTTATGTTTAGTGACGCCGTCGTGTCGCCGTCATTAGGGTTTCGTCTTGGCCACGTTAACCTTGCGACGGCGTCACCTTGTGTCCGTGACGCCGTCCTCTTCAGCTTCTGACGTCGTCTGGATTGCATCTAGGCCGTCTGAGTAGCGACGGCCTACTCTTTTACAACTGGACGTCGTCGCTTGTAAATACGAGTTTTGGGTTCTTGCCCGTCATAACATTTTTGGGACGGCGTCGCCAATAGCACCTGACGCCGTCACCCTCTAATTTCAGCAGCTGTGAGTGTCTCGATTCTGACTTTGGCCATTTTCTTCATGTATTCGCGCCTTTTCGTCCAAATAAGTGCCATTCTAGCATTTTGCCTTCACGAGACCTAAAAAGTGAAAAGGAACGATATTAAGCAATAACGGATACAAAAGTGATCAAATAAGGACTTAAATGACCCCTCAAAATGGTACCTTTTAAAACCTTATCAACCATAGACAAAACACGAAAGACCATTAGAATGCAATCATAGATGAAAGCATTAAATCTGTATGAAGTGGCGTAGCGATTAGCTGTTCATCTAAAGCTAACATAAAACCTTGGTGACCCATATCGAATGTTAGCGTAAATAAACACTCATCATTACGACGAACACCATAATTAAAGATGAAGCTTCCACAATCTATACTAGCCTTCCATAACTTGCAAACACTACGTAGCTGGAGTATAGACTTAGGAGGAAGCCTACAGATGATATCTAGTTGAACATCCAGTGGGATATTGTCAGCCATTTTTGTTAAACAAAAGCAGAAAGATTGGAATAAAGATATGAAGTGAATAGACCAAAAGAAGAAAGAAATATTTTGTTAAAAAAAATAAGAAGGATTTGTATTGAAGAAAGAGATTGGGAACATAAGACATTAAAGGACATGTACCGCGATGTACTTTTGGGCAACCAAATATTATATTCTGCTATATACCAAATATTAATAAAGTATACATATCCAATATAGAAGTGGTTTGCAAACCATAGGCCTTTTTGTGTATGTGCACAGGTATTTACAAAAGAAATGCCGTTGAGTTAAAAAAAAAATTATAATAATCGACTAATATATAACACAAGTAAAAATACCTATAGTAAAAGTTGAAAGAAAAAGACTTCACAAGTGAACATTTGACAATAATTATTGGTCAAACGGACATTAAGGATCGTACCTTAAAAGACGGCTATCAATTTGTGTATTCAACCTTGTGCTTCCAGATGTATTCAAGCATCCGTTGACGGTAAGTGTGACAACTCGTATTTTCAGGTCATATTTCAAAACATTATTCATGCTTCACAATTTCATCATTTATCGTAAACTATGTTTACGTGTTCCAAATTCGCGTAACCTTAATGGTTTAGCGGCGAATTCATGATCATATCATCACGGACATTTCATATAGACTAAGTTTAGTCTACATTTCATTAACATCATTTGCATCATGTTAGTTCATTCATGATTTTTACATTTCACCGTAAACGCGTAATTTTCATATTAAATAAACGTTATCGCGTGAGTTATTATTTTGAACATTTAATCCGATACTTCCAAAAACTATCCCGATATATTTTTATACTTACATTTAGTTTATAAAAACTATATTTTGAGTTTACCTAGTGTTTTAAATTTATTTTGTATATAAATCGTTAAATTTGTATTATTACGACACTTTTCTTAAAAACTACACGATAATTATTATAGCACTCAAATTTTACAAGAAATGTATTTTTACAATTTTTATGATCTCATTATACTTTACTTTGATCTATTAAAAATTTCTTTTACCTAAAATTACCTTAAATACACTAACATTTTATATACAAGTTATTATTACATAAACTTCTTACTTACACAATTTTATTACACATAATAAAAGAAAAAAAAATGTATTTGAGAGGTACATCCCCCCCCCCCCCCCAAAACCGGTCAAGAGGGGAGGATGAGACATTTAATGGGTTGGTAAAATCTATACTCAAGTTACTTACTTTCATTTATTTCATTCACATTCAATAATACAAGTTCTAGTCAAGAGATTTCTTTCCTCTTTTTCTTCTCTCAAAAACCGGCCATAGGAGCAAGGAAGAAGACCAAAAAGTTTTTCAAGATCAAGTTTTTACAATCTAGTATACACTCTTGTTTAGGTTTTGAAATAAAAACCTAGAGTGTTTAGGTTTAATCCTTGTTCTAATCACCTCATCATAGTAGCTTGTAAGCATATTACTTTCATTTTATATCTTTCATCTTCATTTCATATTTATTTCTTCATATTTTGTGCAAGCATGCAAGACTTGTGTATATTTATACCATTTTTACATTGATTTTAAGAGTTTGATATATATATAGTCATCCTATAAATTATCCCTTGTTATATATTGGTCTTGATAATGTCTAGGAACCCATGACACCCTAAGAAGGTGTATGGTAGGATTAGAATAGCTTTGGAGTTGATTTGAAGGGATTGGAATAGGTTTAGTACGAGAAAAACTATTTTCGACAAGTATAAAAAGTGGTCTGGTCTTGTTTTGTTTTTCTGGAAAATCCGACAGTAGACATGAGTTTTTGGCCTAGATATTTAGAAAATATACTTTAAAACGAATCCGTGGCCGCTTGAACGGATTAAAACGGAGTTATAACGAAGAAGTTATGAATTTTTCAAGTTTGACGACGAAATATATAATTTCTGAAAATTTCAGCAACCTATTTTTATTTTGTACGAGTCAAAAACGAGTCCTAAGCTTTATAAATTATTTCGACTTATCAAAAATATATTAGTATACTTTGATACGAAGCTAAGGACGTATAATACGAAGAAAACGGATTTGTAACGACTAAAATATACACGTTTTCATAAATTGCCGTAACTTTATTATTTTAGAAAAACTATATTATTTTTACGAGACAAGTGTTACGGTAACTAAAACGATCATATTGAAGGCTGTTTTTAACGATGATGTAGAACTTTTTGTAACAAGATGTCTTCTAATAAAATCGAGATCACCAAGCATATTTTTCAAAATGACCAACCGTTTGTATAGCGGAGTTGTAATAAATTATTTACGGTTGCTTAAACTTTGCCGAAACTCACTCTTTACACAACATTTGGACAAAATCACCATATTTAACCCCTATTATCTTTATGTTCGAGACCTCTATGACGAAAACTCATGTACTAAAACTTCTAGATTTTGATACAAGCTTTTCAAAACCGTCGAGTTCGTTTCCTAACGTTCGACGTACACCATTTTACAACTAGCTTTTCGAGGCTGTTTTTGTCACTTTCATGAAATTTCCAACGACATTATTTTACGACGAAAAGTTATAATTTCGCAATAAATCATTAAGAAACTATTGTAGGATGACATTTTGACGTAAATACTTGCAAAGTAATTTAAGAATGGTCAAGACGTCAAAAGAGTATTTTTCGACGATAAGTATTATTTTCAAAACTCGCAAATGATATAAATAACATACGAAATGCATGCATAACATTACATCATAGCTCATTACGTATCACATCATCCATAATAGGTCACAGTTAGAGATTCACGCTACATTTCAGTGTATCCACTTTTGTCATCACAACAATTCATCAAGTGAGTTTCCATAGCCCCATTTTTAATTGTTTTAATGCTTTTATTAAACTCTTTGGGGGAGATACATGCTCAACTATTTTTATGACTATCATGATTATTTGAAACTACATGCTTAACTGAACTGAATGTTTAGTCATATCCTATATCATAATCATGGAACTGAATGTCTTGGGATTATCATTGAGCTGAATGTCTTGGGATTATCATTGAGCTGAATGTCTTGGGATTATCATTGAGCTGAATGTCTTGGGATTATCATTGAGCTGAATGTCTTGGGATTTTTATTGAGCTGAATGTCTTGGGAACATCATTGAGCTGAATGTCTTGGGATTTTCATTGAACTATTGATACATTAAGTCATGCACTATAATGTGAATTCATTTGGCATCATGCACTTGAACA
This sequence comes from Chrysanthemum seticuspe, assembly GCA_019973895.1. Lineage (NCBI taxonomy): Eukaryota > Viridiplantae > Streptophyta > Magnoliopsida > Asterales > Asteraceae > Chrysanthemum > Chrysanthemum seticuspe. The sequence goes on along the minus strand of BPTQ01000002.1, from coordinate 262,883,998 downwards.
TAAACTACACACATTTTGGCAGTGGGTTGTGAACACACAGGTTGCAAGTTTTGTATGGCGGAACTTGGAACTGAGTGGATTTACAATGCCTTTGCTGCATAAACGATTTTGAAAAGACTTTACATTTCAACACAAACTCTATGAACTCACTCAACCTTTGTGTTGACACTTTTTAGCATGTTTTATCTCAGGTATCTAAGGCATTCACTTCATAGCATGCATTTGGACACATCATGGAGTCGCGATGACGACGCGTCTCACTTGGGTTTTACGTACTTTAAAACATCGTTTGAATTGTAACAAACTTATTTCCGCACAAGATGATTTTCATTTGGGACCTATACTTTGTAAACTCTGAATGTTTTATTAAATCAAACGATGTATTTTCCAAACGACACTTTAGGTCGTTCAATATAACTGTGATTGTGATGCTATGACAGTCAATCCCCAGGAATTCCATTCCGCTGCAAAACAGGTAATTTGGGGGTGTGACAGTAAGCTAACGCTGTTTTAAGAGGGTCGTCTACTTCCAGAGGCTGGTTACAGGGTAATCTGTACAAAATACTGCACACCCATACTCCGCAATCGCCATATAAGTCTGATTGTTGTGGGACTTTTGGACACTGGTATGTGATAATATAATCCCCCAGTGATATGCCCTTACTATGAAGTACCCTGGCCTTTGTTAGGTACAATTGTGTTTGTAACTTTCTCTTCAAACCTCGCCACCACCGTGCACCTCTTCCGGCTGACCCGAGAGAGTCATAAAGGTAAACAACACCAATACGGATATGGAGCACAGCGAGTACCCAGTGATTTCCAGTTTCATTCACGGGAAACTACGCTTGATATATAAAGCAAATGCAGAATATTATAAGCTGTTTATAACTGTAGTGTTGTACGGTAAGAGTCTGCCAAACTGACCTTTTCAACATCTCGACAAGCCACAGGGTATGTTGTGCCATCTGAATAAGTGGTAGGCATTTTGCCATCTAGGATTTGAATGCAGAAATTACACCCTGCCAAAGCCCAATCTGCATCAGCTGGTCTAAACAGCCACATCAAATCAACCCATACATCCAAGTGCTGCGGACATATAAAAAGTACGTCTAAACGTCCCTTTTAGACTGAAAATAGTAGATATAAACTTCAACAGCTACTTGAAAAGCTTAAGATAAGATATAAAAGCTTAAAGGTTAGAAGTACTTGTATGCTAGAGAAAATCAATTCAAACAATACCTTAAAATATCATAGAAAAGAAGTTCTAACAAGCTATAGTTGCTCCATTTGCAAATCAATGTCTCACATTCAGAACACCATTCCTCCTAAATATATATAGAGTATAAAACAAGATATAATAATTTAGATACAACAATCAATACCGAGCCTGATTCAAATGTTTTTTAGCAGAACATAATTGCATCAAATTAAGAAATTTACAAAACCTGAATTTCGGTTTAGGGGTGATAACCCTAATTTTGACTTTCATCAAGGGAACAACCACAAATGCAAATTTAACTAAAATTACAGATTAAATTGAAGATAAAACACATTAAGTAGATAATAATAAAAGATTGTGTTTTGGTACGAGCAATTTTGAGAGGATTCATTTTTTGACACTTAAGTAGATAATAACAAAAGATTTCTTCAGGTGATTTGAATTACCTGTAACAAGAACATGCCACTGTACAAGAAGGTTCAATTGTGTGGTGGTGCCGCCGGATGGTGGTGGCGTCGGGTTGTTGGGTGGTTGTGGTGGTGTTAGTTGTGATGGTTTATGTGGAGGACAAGATGTGTGTGAGTCTGCGTTTTGTGTGGGCGTTTGATTTTTTTTTTTTTTTTTAATTTCAAATGTAAAATGACCAAAGTATCCTCGTGTATAAATACAAGTTGCCAAAAAATATAAAGATGCCCAAAAAAAAAATACAAGTTGCCCAAAAAACAATACCTTACAATACATGACATATACTTTCAAAATACGTACTTGTGTCATAAGTTATCGGCCACGTGGCAGTCCCTGGTTGGGTCCAAGAAAATCGGTGGGCAACTGGTCGGGCAACTGGTCTAGTTTGAAATTAAAAAAAGGCGTGGTCCAGAAAGTGATAAGCCTCAGGGCGCCTGGTCTATTTGCCTCATTTTCCCTATTCTTATTTATAAGTTTAACCCATGCGTACATGAGTTTGAATAATAAATTAGGTTAAATTATTATTAACGGAAATGTAAATATCAAATGTAAGCAAATCAAAATCATCATCACGAGCACTAGCTGAAACTGCTAGTCGATCTACCAGATCAACTTAAATATACTTATAATAACGACTTATCTAATTTCTATTTAAAGTTTTATATAGGGATATCCGAAAAAACATTTTCAAAAAACTTTACATTTTAACTTCATCAACGCTTATTATGTGCTACTACGTATTATATTAATAGTTACATTTAAACAACAACCTTAACATCAACACTCATGAGTTAAACAAAGTTGAATCTTTCATTAAAAAAAATATTTACTAAATATTAATCGAAATTAATATATAATTAAAAAAAAATTATGTAAAAGCTTGTGCATAAACATTAGTTGTATTAATGTCACAACTACAAACATTAAACATGGGCAATTTTTTATAAGTCCGTCTTTAAAACTAAAATTTTAAAATAAACTTGATTAGATGTAAATTTCTTACGTACACAGAACTTATAACTAGCTATATATATAAAAATTTTACGAATACAAATTAGTATTTGTAACATGCACATTTTAAGTAGTTTAAATTTAATAATAAGAAGAAAAAAAAAAAAAAAAAAAAAAAAAAAAAAAAAAAAACAAGTATTAATATTAATATTAATTTAAGTATTTCGTGGGTGTTGTTGGGGGGGGGGGGGTGTCCTTATAAAATCTATAAAATCTGGAAAAAGCTCTTCATGCAAGCTCTTCAAGGGAATATGAGTTCAACAAAACGCTCCGGAGATGAGAAGATTATGAACATCTGTTCGCTAAATTGTGCAAGAGAGGAGAAGATCAGAAATATTGCTTCACGAAAACGTGCAAGAGGGGAGAAGATCAGGAATACTGCTTCACGAAAACGTGCAAGAGGGGAGAAGATCACGAATATTGGCTCGAACATCCCTGACGATGTTTTATGGGATGTTTTGATCAGGTTACCAGCAAAAACGCTTGCTCGAATGAGGTGTGTTTCTAAACCCTGGAATGCTCTCTTATCTCAGCCATCTTTCATAAACTCTCACCTTGATCGTTCCATGAACACATATAATAAGGATGATGAAGTTCTCTTGGTATTCAATGACGGATTTTTTCATACATGTCAAACATTCATAACACGTCCTTCTCGATCTTCCATTCTCCAAATCCCCAATTTAATTAAACTCCCAGTTAACACGCATTTATTTTACTCCTCTTTTTTTATCGGTTCGGTTAATGGTATAATATGCTTTGCTAATTATCTATCGGATGACATTTACATTTGGAACCCTTCTCTGTCAGCCTTAACTGCTCTCCCATCGTACACTCCCAATGAAGATGATTTGCTTTTTCGGTTCGGGTTTGATCCCATAAGCGATGATTACAAAGTTGTCAAAGTTTCCTTCCGAAAGGGTGAACATGGTGATATAAAAGGGTCGGTAAAAGTGGAGGTGTATAGTCTAAGAAAGGGTAGTTGGAAATCAGTCCCTGGTTTTCCTTCCCATATTACAATGATTTCCAATAAAGATGAAGTTTGCGCTGATGGACATCTTTATTGGCTTTGTGATGTTGACACCCGGCCAGTCGGAGAAACAATAGTCTCTTTTGATTTGGGTCTTGAAACTTTTCATGAGATATCACTTCCACAAAGTATCCAAGTTCGTAAAGCGAAAAATGTTTTGGGAGTTTTGTCCAAAAAGCTTTGTGTGATGTCATGCATTAGAAATGGTGATTGTGAGGTGTGGATGATGGATGATGATAATAATTATGGTTGGGTGAAACATCACACATTTCCGCCGTTTGATGCTAGTATCATTCCAATTTGTTTCACACCAAATAATTTGTTCCTTTGCGGAGTGGACGATGATCGCCTTGCATTGTATGATCCAGATGCAGCTGCAGTCAAAATATTTACAAGCAATAATTTTAATTCTCAAGATTTTTATCATAAAATTGTTCAGTATGTTGACAGTCTCGTTTGGGTACCACCTGCCCCTAAGTGCGCCACCATTGAAAATAAGCAGGACTAGATTCGAAGGTGAATGACCAATCAAAGTTTAAGCACTGCTGAGTACTTGCTTGTTCTATGTTTTCTTGTTGACTGTTGAATTCATATAATGGTATAATGTTGATACTGATATTTATTCGTGTTGGTTATGTTAATGTAGAGTATCAAATTTTAGTGTACTTTTTATTTCTTAATTCTTGTGATTAGGATCATGCACTTGACATCGTGGTTTCATCGTGTTGTTTAAGTGTTACATATGCAGATAACTTTGATCTTTTTTTGTTTACTATCGGGAATGTTAGTTATCTTTTTTATTCAAGTTGGTTTAACTCTCAAAAGTCTAGTTGGGTCCTATGAGCACTTGTATATTGATATGCGTCCACGAAAGTCACTTGTCATGTTATCTTTGAAGGCTACTTGAGACAAGTGGTTAGTAACCAAATGTTTTTCCCTGGTTAAAGTTGTAATTGACATTGATACGGGCATGTTTAAGAACCAAGACGGATACCATGTTTCAAAGTGACCATTTAAATGAATCTTCTTTGCATGTGCACACTATACATCCATATGTTATGTTTATTGCTCTTTAGATAATCTTTCATGTATCTATGATCTTGTAGGTTCTTTTTGGTCATTGATGATATGAAGTTATTGGATGGTTGGCTGTTTTCAGTGGAGATCCTCTGCTTGAGATGGAATTAATCAGAAGTTAGCAGCAAAGACTTTTTGAAAAGACTAATATTTCAGCCTTTTGTATACATAGAACATGCAATGGCATATGAATTCGCTTTTCTTGTTGCTACTTTTTATTAACTCGAGATTTTAGATTCGTAGGATAAAACATTTTGTCATGTAAGAAATAATGCTAATGAAGTCTATGAGAAAGAATGCCCGTAAAAGGAAGAATCCTTACTGTTCGAAAGTATAGGCAACACAATGATGAACAATATAATCTTTATTCAGATCTAAGCTGCAATAGTCAGCTTAGATTATGTTTACAATAGTATCCAAAATGTTACAAGATTAGATTAATGTCAATGAGACAATAATCATGTAGATGTAAAGACAAGACAAGATCAGTAAAATGATCAGAAAGAAAAGAAGAGAGTGATACAAAAGACTGCACACTCAAGTGTGTCTAACCCTAGATTAAGGGACTTATTAAATAGGAGATTAAGTTACACTAAGACCCCTCTAACGGCTATAAAAGACCCATCAGCAGAAATGAATAATGCTTCAGCAGAAACCGGCTTCTTGGAACTTTAAACCTTTTATTCTTTGTCCATGAATAACCCCTGTAGAATCTCTGCAATGATCATAACTTGAAAGCCATTAGGAACTGATAGAATGATATGTTTGCCACAGATTATTACCCCAAATTCTAACACTTGCTTTAAATCCACAAAAGTTTGTCTTGTGGTTCTTTTGGAGTTTGGACATGTAACAAGGAGAAGTCCCATTTTGCCCAGGGAGCCTTGCTCTGTATGCAAAACGTGAATAAAACCGTGTCCTTTTGTTTTGCCTTTTTTGCTGCTTGTAATCTTAACTACCTAGACTACTGTTGATACTTGATAATGAGATTTGCAACAGTTTTGTTTTTTGTTGTTTGTAGTTCGTTCCTTAACGAATCACACTATTGATACCTTTTGGGTCTCTCTAGTCCATTTGGTTCGTGCGAAATCCCCCAAGTAGTAATATGATTGGCAATGTTAACTGATGCAATAACTATTTAAGTTTCTTTTACTCATATTTTCGGGCCTCCTGTCATATTATAACAGCAAGTCGTGCAAAGGTCGATTAGGTTGTTTGAAATGCGCAATCTATTTGCAGCTAATCCCGCCTACATGATAAATCACTAACAATATGAAAACATAACGGATAACGCTGACTATATTTAGATTTCTCTAAGATAGGAAGCACAGTAAAGAAACCCGGAACCAAGAAGTGAATCAGATACCTGTCAATTAAAATACATCTAAAACCATCTTGCAGTCATACATGAACAATAGCAAACACATACATCTGATCCACAATGACAATTTATCTGATCAAGTTTATCTCACAAAAATAGCTTGAGAGTGACCACACATTCACATTAGCCAACAAACTATACAGCCTGTTACAAAAACACTTCAGAAGCTTTAAAGTTATAAACACATTTTATAAAAATTGTCTAACAAATAGTACATGCCATGGGGTGGCTTTCCTCGGTTAAGACGTAGCAACACTTTAAAGACAGACCGATGGTACAAATAATACAAGAAAAGAGAACCATAATAAACCAATATAGAAGCCTCAAGTATCATAAACTCACTGGTTAGGCCAATGACCGCCTGAAGAAAAACATTCAGTTGAAGTTACATAAAACAATCCACCTACGTTAACAAATATTAAATGCGAAACTAAAAAAATTAAGTCACTCCCAAGTGAATCAATATCAACAAAACTTCACCTCTCTATACATATTTTCACCAGATAATCATTTTGCAACGCTTGAGTCACATTCCACCTCCATTCATAACAACATCACAAGTTTACAGAACTTGCCTGTTTTGACCCGTTACTAAACCTTCACAACCCACCCATTTTGCCACCTTTAAAACCAAGCCATTCTTACCTTATATTTAAGTTAAACATATGCATTGCTAAACTAACTGAGAATACATAAGGTATGTCATAATATACGCACACCATAAGGTCTCAGCTGCATCAACAAACATTGGTTAGAGATTTCTGCCAATCATAGCCAGATACATTAGAAATTCAACAAATACATTTTACTACTACTTGTATTGAAAAGGTGATAAAATTTGGATATTGAATGTTAAAAAACATCCGTCTTACAAACTTTATTGACAACATTGTTCTCCACTTGTTCTCTTTATGTTTGGCAACAACTCTAAGCTTCCTCCATACGTTTCTAACAATAGCCATGATTTTTTCGCCTTTACTGCCCGCTGTTTCAACACTCTGTACTTGGACGATGCATGGCCCACTCACAGCCACTCCACACATACCTTAGCGAAGGTAGATTAAACACAAAAGTAGCAAGTGCTTGTTCACTAAAGGGACATTTCGTCAATACCAGCTTTCTTAATTTTGGACACCCCTTTGATAACTCAACAAGTCCTGCATCAGATTCTCCTACATTACCAAGAGAGAGATATCTCAAATTATGACCATACTTGCCTATATACTGCAAACCTACGTCTGTCAATCCTCTACATCGAAGGTGGATAGATAGCCTTTCAAGTTTGTTGCAACCAATTAGCATTGCTCGGACCCCATTGTCCAGGGGTACATTTCTTATAATATCAGCTCTATACATAATTCCTACACTGAAATCGTGAAGGTTCGTCAAATGAGTTCCTATACACTCCATAGCTACATTTGAAATACCTGTGAGTTCAACATGTAAATACTCCAAATCAAGACATCCTTGTGCCAGAGAAATCAGCCCCACATGACTCGCAAACGCAGAATGAACCGGCGGCCAAAATCTATAAGTAAGTTTGCGCAATTTTTTGCAATACTGACCAATAACTTGTAATCCCCTGTCTCCACATACATCCATGGAATCGAGAACTTCCAAGTTGGGACATCTCTCAAGCAAGAAACACTGGTCATCTGGATTCAAATCTATAAATACAAGATCCAATTCCGTCAGCTGATTTGCAAGAGGGAGTACATACAGAAATAAAGTCACGTGCAATTTATTTATGCCTAAACAACGTATATTCGGAGGAAATTCGAAACCACCATACTCCCCATCTTCATCAAACCTAGCGCCAACAAAATCTTTTAACCTAAAAGCATGACTAAAGACATTTCCAAAATCACTTAGATCGAGAGGCCCAATCTTTAAAGATATTAGAGATTGACTACAATTTTTTGCAAGAAGTGCTAAAGATCGAGTACAATCTTTATCATCAAATAAACAACCCGAAGATTTAGTACTGAACGATTCAATGCCCGCGCTATTCAAAGCCAATTCATATACCCATTTCCGATCTAGCACACGCATATTATTATCTTCCAATATAAAAGTTTTCAAACGATTACAATACTTAGCAATATGCATTAATCCATCTGAGGAAAACCCGTGACACTTATTAATCATCAAAACAGTCAAATCTTTACCTCGGGTTCTAGCCAAGAGCTCCATATCCGAATCATGAACAGCCAAATGACGTATATGAAGTGATTTCAATCGCCTAAACGATACAGCTATTGCTTGTATCCATGGGGTGATAAAATGATTACTTTGACCATATAATCTAAATGGAAATCCCTTTAGGGTTAGAGACTCGAGACGTGAAAACCTTTGAAGCAAACGAGACGGGGACTTGGCGAAAAACATGTCGACAGTCACATGTTTACGCGTCAAACAGTCGAGCTCATACCATCTACGGCAAACCAAAGAAACAGAATTCCTGTCACTACCATTTTGAATATAAGGTAAAACACAGCTAAACACAGTTTCAATCAAATCATTTTCAGGCACATCATCTATATCTTTTGATAATGGTGAAAGCTGTTCAGATTCAGCTTGTGAGGAGGGTTTGGATTTTTCTTTGGAAAAAAAAGAGCATAATTTGCTAAAGGAATGTAAGTTTTGTGAGAATTTGCTACTGGGTTTTGAGATTGATGACATCTTCTTATTTTTATCAAACATCTTGACGAGGGTTTAGTGTTTTACACTATTTGGCAACATTTTCTTCTAGATTTTCAGGCTATAAAGTAAGTTACATGATTGATCCCATTTTGTAAAAAATTATAGAATTAGTCCCTGTCATCTGTTCTCAAGCAAATCCACAGATACAGTAGGACACTAACTCAACACGAAATAAACATGGTAAACGAGTCGAGAAGTCACACAGCTAACTCTTTTTATAAACGGGTTGGTTTTGGGTGGACGTTCCTAACCTGTTTACACCCCGCAACCCATTTATAAATGAACTTAAATACTGAAATTTTGTTTATTTTTCCAAGAATTTCAAGTATTTTGTGATTATTTGCTTTTCGGTATCTATATTAATCGTGTATCTTGAAAGTGTTATATGGTTACTTAAGGCTTATATCATAATACTAATAATTGACATATCAATGGGCTATCTGCTGATGGGTCAAATGTTTGTATCTTACCCAAGTTACTGTTTAAATTCCACATATTTTTTGGTCAGTTTTTGTCTTTCTAAAAAAAATAAAAAATAAAAAATAAAAATTGTGGTCAGTTTGCATCATATTACAACACCAACACCTACCTCAAACCTAGGTTGCAATACTACAATAAAAAGAAAACAAAGCAACATTAGGTGCAGTGACTATGTTTTACGTTCCTGATCTACTAGTAACCATTTCCAAGCATGGCTTGGGACACGCTCTACTTAATCAACTACTTCCTAGCCTGTTTCTTTAGAAGCACAAAAGGCTGAGCTTTGCCGCCAATCAACTTCCATCCGGACTGAGGTTCAAATTGTCAACAAAAGAGTGAAGCCAACTAATAGAAACAGTGAGACTTGTCAATGTATAATGAATTACACATGTTGGAGCTTCTTTGTGATCCTAATACACTCTGACATGGGGCAATTTGTCTTGATTGCATTGTTGGAAATGTGTGATCTACTAACAGCATATCCCTCCTACAAAATTAACCACATAAAAAATTAACAATACTGATCCAGGTTACACTAATCTTAAACTCAAAAAACTATATCAATATTTTAGTGACCAACTAACAGTGCAGCAAAGGCCAAATAATGTCATACCCGCTTCTTTAAAGTAAAAAGAATAAAAGTGACTATATTTAGATCTGGCAGGAAATACCTGGTGGATGGCACTCATTATTTTCACGAGAGGAGGGGAATTGACCTTCGCACGACTTGCTATCTGTTACATATAAAATACACAATACCAAGTAAAATTTCTAAAAATGAATAGCATGTATGGGATTGGCGAAAACACACCGACCAAAAATCTTATGAAGTACAAAGACTAGAAAAACAGTATTCACCTCATCAAGTTGGATGTAACCAAATGGTAAATTAGGATCACTTTCATCAATCATCCTATGTAATAGCTTATCAAGATCGTTTTTTGTCCCATCACCCAACCATCTCCATTCTCCTGCCAAACTAAGCATTTCCGTAAGATAACATGCAGAGTGAAGAGGCCCTGTCCATAGAGGCCCGGAAATAACAAGTGAATCAGGTACCTGTAACATTAAATACACTTTAACCATCGTACAATCATACAAGTAATATAAGTAGGACGGAGTGGAGCTCGGGTACTCCATCGAGCTCATGAACCCGCTCGGGTACACCGTCCCTAGTTGCTCGGGTACCTTCATCGAGTTCAAATTTCGAGCTCGGAACCCGCATGTTAACCATGTGTTGTGTTTGTATTTTTTTCTTTTTTTTCTTTTGTCTTTTGGTTTTGCAGGTACAAGAAGACTTGCAGGTAGGTTTTGCAGGTACAAGAAGACTTGCAGGTAGGTTTTGCACAGGAGGAAGAAGACAGGTAGGTGAATTTGGTTTTATTTACAAAAAAAAAAAAAAGAAAAAAAAAAAAAAAAAAAAAAAAAAAAATCGGGTACTAGGGTACCACTCAGTCCACGTAGGGTAGTGTTAGAGTAGTATTGGGGTAGTTTTGAGTTGGAAGGTTTTTATTGGATAGAGAATACCATATTTTTTGAATAATAAGCACATACTATTGATCCGCAAGGACATTTCATCTGACCAAGTTTATCCCAAGAAATAGCTTGAGAGTGACCACATGATTCGCAGTATCCAATAAACCGATAATGCCTGTTGCAAAACACATCAAAACCTATATTAACACGTTTTATACACAAAATTACTTAAGTTAATACAACTTTGTGTAACAACTAGTACATGCCATGGGGTGATTTTCCTCGGTTAAGACGTAGCAACACTCTAAAAACAGGCCCATGGTACGAATAATACGAGAAAAGTGGCTCAACATAATAACCCAAAACAGACGCCTCACGTATCGCTCCACCTATAAGCATCCTCAATCCAATTTCATTCGCATACGGCATTGGCCTAATATAAGCCCCATATGCAGCTAAAGAACTAAAACACGCAAAACATAAGTCCAATATTAAACATCAGTAAAACACTACTCCCTCCGTCCCATATTAAGTGTCCACTTTCCATATGCACAAAGTTTTAGGAAATTCCACTAACTACACTTTCCACCAATCAAATATCATTTTCACCCACTAAAGTCTCATCTCATTGGTTGAAGTACATTATGGACACTTAATTTGGGACATCTCAAGATTCCATTATGGACACTTAATATGGGACGGAGGGAGTATAAGAACTAGAATCGAATAAACTCACTGGTTAGGCCGATGACCACCAGATGAAAAACCGTCAGTTGAAGTAACATACAACAATCCACCTAACTTAAGAGTAAGAACATCATATAGAGAATATTCATCTGGACGACAATATTATGCATGTCCTCTGTCAAAGGTGAACAATCATACATTTCTTATTTATGTAAATATACAAATAATTGGGTTGTAATCTCTTATAATTTTTTTATTATGTAACAGCCCAGAAAAGAAGATAATAGGTGCGGATATTTTATGTGGAAGGATGAATTTGACGAGTCTTTAAGAACAATCTCTTATCAAGGTTCTGGATCTGCACCAACAGAGTGCTCGAGCTGCCATGAAAAAGATCTTAGGATAAACTTGATGGAATCACAAAAACATGTGCTAGAGACAAGAGTAAGGTTGCTGGAGGCCAGACTTGAAATGGCAAGGATTCCTGACGACCACGCATGTCAGTCGGATGCATTACTTCGTGAGCTGTTAGGTGACATGGAAAATCTTCGTATGTAGTATTAGTAGTAGTAGTTGTTGTTGTTATTGTTGTTGATGATGTTGATCAAAGTAGTAGTTGTTGTTGTTGTTGATGTTGTTGTTGTTCTTGTAGTATGTATCTGTCAAGTATTTTTATAAATCAAAGCACATGCTGAATTTGTAAAGCTGACCATGTTCTTAGTTAACAAGACTATAGTTTCCAAACACCCCTTTTCCAATACTAAATTACACATGAATAAAGAAACAACTTGACAACAAAACGAAACAGATCAAACGAAACAACTCGGCAAGCAAACGAAACAACTTAAACGATACGATATACACGACATAGACCATAACAAACATCGCCCATTTCCCTGCTACTTCCCGCTCTGCTAGAACCTGCACCATCTTTTCTCTTCCTATGCTTGACGAACTGTTCAAACAATGCTTCAAGATTTATTACCCTAATTCCCGCATCATCAAATGTGTAATCGAACGGGCTTTTTTCAGCTTCATCTTTTTCCTTCCTTTGCTTGACGAACTGCTCAAACATTGCTTCAGCTTCCAGCGTGTTTTCTCCTCCAACACCATCGGGGTTTTATTTATGTATTAATAGTTTCAATAAAGTATATTTTTGTAAATATTAGTTTTTCCGGGGACATGTCTTCGGGGAAAGGTTTGGCGGGAATTTTCCCGCGAACAATTAGTATGCTTTTGACTTTGGTCAAATTTTGGTAAATGTGAAATAAACTTTCGGCGGGGACAAGTCCTCGGAGAAAAGTTACGTTGAATTTTGACAAGCCGGTCAAAGTTTGATAAAAATCAAACGTACTTTAGCTGGGGACATGTCCCCGCCGAAAGTGATTCGTTAAATTTTCCATAACAGGTCAGCGTATTCATGTGCCACGTCAGATTTTATTTTGTCATTTAGTGACTTTCACCGGGGACACTGCGTCCCCGGCGAAAATCTCCTCGCCCGTCCGTCCGATTGTTGTAGTGGAGATCGAGTAGATGCGACTCAATACCGAAGTGTAGTTGGAAGCTTAAGATATTTAACTTGTACAAGGCCCGACATTGCATATAGTGTTGGTGTGGTGAGTCGATTCATGGAAGATCCAAGGTATTCGCATTGGAAGGCAGTCAAGAGGATTTTGCGATATTTAAAAGGAACAGAGTCACTCGGGTTGTTCTATTCAAGTTCAACTAAGTACAAGTTGTTGGGGGTACTCCGATAGCGACTGGCACGGAGATGTAGACGACCTCAAGAGCACATCAGGTTATGCCTTTTATTTTGGAGATACTGCATTTACTTGGGCCTCTAAGAAGCAACCGATAGTCACATTTTCTACAGGTGAGGTAGAGTATGTGGCAGCCTCATGGTGCGTGTGTCATGCAATCTGGTTGAGGAGCCTGTTAAGCGAGCTACAATCTCATCAATACGAGGCAACAGAAATACTTATGGACAACAAATCAGCAATAGAGTTGGCGAGGAATCCGGTGCATCATGAAAGAAGCAAACACATAGATGTCCGTTTCCACTTCATCAGGGAACGAGTAAGGAACGGGGAAGTTCAATTGATTCATGTGGCGAGTCGTGATCAAGTAGCAGACATTTTTACCAAGGCGCTTCCAACAAAATTGCTCAACAATATAATTTTAAGATGAAGGATGGACGTGACTTGAGTTTAAGGGAGGAATTTGTTAAGGGTAAACTCAAGTCACAAGTTAAGATAGCAGCTGGAAAGTAAAGTCACAGTTTGGTGGTGTTTAAATTTCAAAATAGTAGTTTCAATAAGCAGTTTGGTTCAGTTATGCCAAGTAGTTTACATCAGTTATGTATGGTAGTTTGTGTCAGTTTTGTTTTAGATTCTTCTAGAGAAGTTGTGTGTTCTATAAATATGTATTGGGTATGTACGTTTATTATTAAGCCTAAATAATAAAACTTCAGTTGTGTATCTCTTGTGTGTCTAATATTTTTGTCCCAACCAAACAGCCCCTACCATAAGTAATTCTAAGTTTTCAGTATAACCACTCAATTATGATAAATAAACTCAACAAAACTTGTGCACAATAGGATCTTAGAATAAGCATAAAATTTAATAAATCACCAATCATAACAAAGCAATACTTATCATTAAAACATCATCCAAATAAGCATAAAAGTGTTTAGCTTAACATGGGAGTTAAGTTCATAATCTCAGTTGCAGAAGAGTAAATAAGAGTAGTCACTAGTCATACACATTGGATTCGGATTACAAAAGATAGTAAAAGTGTCACCTGTAGCATAAAAGTGTTTAGCCTAATTCGGATTACACTTGAAGTATAAGTGTGTTAACCACTTATCTAGAGCCTAACGTGTATCACGGGTAGCTTGATAAAAGCGCAGAAATAAAACATTATATAACTTCAAACTATAAATAGTTTGATAATATAAAAATAATTAAACAAATATCCAAAGTGTAGATGTAACTCAAAGTTTGAAGGATTATGTTTGATATCTTAGAAATATAGAAACATAAGCAAAGACACAGACATTTTCCGGACGCTTATAATTTTTAGCAAACAAATGATTCGAAGTAAAAATTCTCTCTCCTCTAAAATAATGCGAAGATGACTTGTACTTAAATAATTCGGAGTGTACCATAAATATTCACTATTTTTCAAGCTAAATTCAAATATAAACCGTAGATTTTGTTCTATTGTTCAGTATGCTGACAGTCTCATTTGGGTATGTAGAAAAACATGATATGCAGAAACCAAAAACACTTTATATAGCTCAAACAACTCAAAGTTCAACAGCGAAAGCTTACAATCATAAAAGATCACCACAGCTACTCTGGTGTGACCCTATTATCTAACTTGATAACAGTTTTACAAGATAAACAACAATAATAAGAGGATAGATAGGATCTTGAGTTAAAGTCTCAAGATCAGTACAAATGAGAGAGATATTTAGTAGCGGCTCCAAGAAACCAATATACTCGTCTAACCCTAGAATAAGAGATAACGCAACCCTTATATACAAGGGGCTTCAAACGGTCAAAAAAAGCAGGGCATGAGAAAGGCTTGTCCACTGGGCTTGAGACATGAGAAGATGGGCTGAGATACAACATGGGCTTGGACCAATACCTGAAACAGAAAACACAAAGACAAACACACAAACAAAGATATCGGGTTATATATTTCAACATCCCCCCTTAATCCGATATCTCAAAGAGGTCAAACATTCCAAGTTTTTCAACAAGAGAATGATGCTGAGAAATGTCTAACCCTTTGGTAAAGATATCAGCAATTTGATTTGCTGAATCTACTTTGACAGTTTTAACAACACCATTCAAGATTTTTTTCTCTCACAAAATGGAGATCAATCTTAAGGTGTTTAGTCCTCTCATGAAATACAGGGTTAGCAGCTATTTTGATAGCTGAATTACTGTCACCGTGCAGATCAACAGGCAAAAGATTTATACATTCTAAGTCCTTAAGGATTTTCAAAATCCAAATGATCTCACTCGTCAGAGATGCTAGGGCTCTATACTCAGCCTCAGCAGAGGATTTGGAGAGAGTATTTTGTTTCTTACTTTTCCAAGAAATGAGATTCTCATTCAAAAAAACACAAAAGCCAGTAACAGACTTCCTAGTAACAATGCATTTGGCCCAATCAGCATCTGAGTATCCTTTAAGAGACACACCAGTATCTTTAGTGATATGAATGCCAAGACCAAGTGATCCCTTAAGGTATCTCAGGATTTTAAAAGCAGTTTTGAGGTGAGATGTTAAAGAAGAATGCATGAATTGACTAAGACAGTGCACAGCATAGGATATATCAGGTCTGGTATTGGTTAAATATATAAGTTTTCCCATCAGCTTTTGATAATCAACAATATTCACAAGAGCAGGATCAGTAGTAGTGGGAATATTAGATATAGACAGTTTAGCCATCAATGGAGTCTTAGAGGGTTTGCAGGCAAGCATACTATATTCAGATAACAAATCAAGCACATATTTCCTTTTATTCAGGCAAATTCCATTATCAGAGTCAACCACTTCTATACCAAGGAAGTATTTAAGCTTTCCCAAATCCTTAATCTTGAATTTACTTTTCAAGAACATTTTAAACTTCTCTATTTCATCAAGATTATTTCCAGTCACAATTATATCATCAACATAAACAAGGAGAGCAAGAAACACACCATTATCAGATTTAGTGTACAAAGAGTAATCAGATTTACTTTGACTAAATCCATTTTCAATAAGAACAGAGGTGAGTTTAGCATTCCATTGCCTAGGGGCCTGTTTAAGCCCACAGATAGATTTTTTAAGTTTGCAAACAAGGTTCTTGTCACCAACATAAAAACCTTGAGGTGGTCTCATGTAAACAGATTCATCAAGCTCACCATATAAAAAAGCATTATTAACATCAAGTTGAAAAATGGGTCAAGAATTCTCAACAGCAATATTAAGCACACATCTCACAGTAACCATTTTAACAACAGGAGAGAAAGTTTCCTCATAATCAACCCCTTCCCTTTGGGCACAGCCCATGGCAACAAGTCTAGCCTTGTACCTCTCAATTTCACCATTGGATTTATATTTAAGTTTCCACAGCCATTTGGAGTTCAAGGCTTTTCTACCAATGGGTAATTCAACAACATCCCAAGTATCATTTTCAAGTAAGGCAGCAATCTCTAAATTCATAACATCAACCCATAAGGGGTTTTGAGATGCTTCAAAGAAGGACTTGGGTTCACAGTTCTTGTTCAGTTGAGTCACAAAGCACAAATTATCACCATTTAAGTAAAAGTACCCAACATATTTTTCAATCCCATATTTGACATTAGTTTTAACAACAAAGTCATTATAATTTTTTGGAAAAACAGAAGTTCTAGATGATCTTCTTAAGGTTTGAGTACCCTGAGCATTTATGTTGAGATCAACATTCCTTCAGAAACAGATTTTTCAGCAAGTGTAGCAGCCTCAACATCATGCAATCTGGCATCAATGTTATCATTGGATGATTCAGTTGGGGAATCACCAGTGTGCACATTGTCGCCAAGAGTTGCAGAAGGGCTACCTTCACTTAGTGACTCATGGTCACTATTATGTCTAGACACATCTCTCTCATCATCATTAGGAAGCTCATGATTATTTAGATCAAAAAAATTCAACAGGTTATTTTCATGAAAGACATCAGATTCAATATGTTTATTCTTAATACCATTAGATATAGATTCCTTAAAAGGAAATATGGACTCAAAGAATTTAACATCTCTAGACACAAAAAATTAACATCTATCAAGACTATAGAGCCTGTATCCTTTTTGAGAACTAGAATAACCCATCATAACACATTTTTCAGATCTGCTGGTAAGCTTATCATGATTATTTTGAAAAGTAGCAAAGCAAAGACAACCAAACATTCTGATAAGAGAGAGATTAGGACTGCAATTATAAATCATATGGTAAGGGGATTTTCCATTTAGCACAGAATATGGCAATCTGTTAATAAGATAAGTAGCAGTTAGCACACACTCATTCCAGAATCTTAAGGGTATTCCCCCTGAAACATAAGACATCTGGCCACATTTAAGAGATGTTTGTGTTTCCTTTCAACCACCCCATTTTGCTGTGGGGTGTAAGCAACAGAAGTTTGATGTGTAATCCCCATGTTTTCACAAAACTTATTAAAAGTTTGATTTTGAAATTCAGTTCCATTGTCACTTCTGAACACTTTGACTGTCTTTTTGAACTGATTTTTAATCAAATTGTAAAAAAATTTAATAGACTCAAAAACTTCATCCTTGGATTTAATAAGATACACCCACACAACTCTAGTATAATCATCAACTATGGTAAGAAAATATCTATGGCCAGAGTGACTCACCACCTTATATGGTCCCCACAGATCAAGATGAACAATATCACCAAGCATTTTAGATTTATGATCACTTAAAGGGAAGGGTTCTCTAGTCTGTTTAGCTCTTTGACAGATTTCACAAACCTCATATTTATCATTTTTTTCAATTTTCAAATAATTTTTTAGAACATCAAGGGCAGGGCAGGGTGGCCAAGTCTACAGTGCCAATCATAGAGATACAAAGAACACTTATACTCAATATTAATATTATCACATTTAGTACCTTCAGTATCTAAATAGTATAAACCACCACATTGTTTACCAATCCGCATAATGTTTTTCAGATTCAAATCCTGATTCACAAAAAAACATTTACTTTCATCAAACACAACTAAGATCTTATTATCTTTAGCAAGTTTATGAACAGAGATCAAGGTCACACAATAATCAGGAATGACTAGCACATCAACCAAAACAAGACCATTACCAAGTCTAAGGTTTCCAATTTTAGAAATAATGGCATTAGTGCCATTTGGGTGAGACACTTTGATATTAAGATGAGATATATCATATACATTTTCCAACTCTTTCTCACTATTGGTCATGTGCTGATTAGCACCAGAGTCCACAACTTTACCAACATAATTCATTTTTGTCATAGAACTAGAACTGGAACAAAAAAATTTATCAAAATTGTCATTGAACAGTTTGCTAGAATTAAAGTAAGTACCTGCCATGTTGGCTTGGACATTTTTCTCAGACATTTTGTTTTCCTTAATGAGGGAGACCAAAGTGGCAAGTTGCTCATCAGTGAACCCTGTGGATCCAGAGGGACTATCAGACCCTGAGGACCCAACAGAGTTGTATGCAACATTTTTACTCTTACCACCTTGTCCCCCTTTCTTTTTTTCAAAATCAGCAGGATACCCAATGATTTTAAAACATCTGTCTATAGTATGACCAACATAACCACAATGCTCACACACAACTTCAGAGTTAACATTCACATTAGGTCTTGTCACATTAGTGCCACCAGGTTTGTACCCAGTGTTGGAATTGGGTCTGAATGTGGTAGAGTTATGTCTAGAATTAGTATAAGAGTTCTGATTTTTTTGAAAATTGTTTCTAGCAGGACCACTGGCTAAGAAAGCAGAGGTCTGACCCCTTTGAGAGGCACCAGAATTGGTTCCAGATGCCACTCTGTGAGATTCCTCACTGGAGATAATGGCATAAGCCCCTTTAACATCAGGTAAGGTCTCTCTAGACAAAATAGAACTTCTAATACTCATGTAAGACTCATCAAGACCCATCAAAAATTGCATAAGTTTCAGCAGTTGATTATGCCTTTTAAATTCATCAGATGCAGTGCACACACAATTAGGCAACTCAACCATGGCATCATATTGTTTCCACAAAGCATTCAACTTATGATAATAATCAGACAAATTAGAACCATTTTGCTTCAAAGAACTGATTTTATGATGCAGGCTGAATATCACAGAACCATCAACTTTATGATATGTTTCCTTTAACTCATTCCAAACATGTTTAGCCTTTTTTGAGAAAATTTGCCCAAGGAATAACTCCTCGGAGATAGAATTCAAAATCCATCCTAAAACAACAGTATTAACTCTATCCCACTGCTTAGCTAGAACCTCATCAGTAATAGACCTTTTACAAGAGCCATCAATAAAACCAATTTTATTCTTACCCTCTAGGGCAAGAAGCATAGCATTAGCCAAGTTTGACAGAGATAACAGTAAGCACAGCAGAATCATTAGGATGCAAATGAAGAGGATTACTAACATCAAGTTTACCAATGAGAGTGACAGAATTACTGACACCCTCATTGTCAGAATCAGCATGTTCAGACATAATACCAAGTATATAAAACAGCCAAACAAACAACCAAAAGCAAAGATAAATAAAAGCAGCAACACCTTATACCTCCACAAACAACAATCAATCTCCAACAACCAATCAAAACTTCTCAAATGTCCCTCAACCTATCCTCCAGCATTCTAAACAGAAAAATAAAATACATAAATAAAAGGAGAGAGACAAAAGGTGTTACAGCGCTATCTCCGCAGCACAATCGAACTGTTTCTCCTAGATTCACTTAGTCTAGGAGGCAACAAAACCGCCAATCCACGAACCAATAATGATAACCACCAGGACCAAGATCCCCAAACACTAGAAACCCCTTTTTTAAAACCAACCTGGCTCTGATACCATGTAGAAAAACATGATATGCAGAAACCAAAACACTTTATACAGCTCAAACAACTCAAAGTTCAACAGCGAAAGCTTACAATCATAAAAGATCACCACAGCTACTCTGGTGTGACCCTATTATCTAACTTGATAATAGTTTTACAAGATAAACAACAATAATAAGAGGATAGATAGGATCTTGAGTTAAAGTCTCAAGATCAGTACAAATGAGAGAGATATTTAGTAGCGGCTCCAAGAAACCAATATACTCGTCTAACCCTAGAATAAGAGATAACGCAACCCTTATATACAAGGGGCTTCAAACGGTCAAAAAAAGCAGGGCATGAGAAAGGCTTATCCACTGGGCTTGGGACATGAGAAGATGGGCTGAGATACAACATGGGCTTGGACCAATACCTGAAACAGAAAACACAAAGACAAACACACAAACAAAGATATCGGGTTATATATTTCAACAGGGTACCACCCCCACCCCTAAGTGCGCCACCATTGAAATTAAGCAGGACTACATTCGAAGGTGAATGACCAATCAAAGTTTAAACACTACAAGCTAGAGGCAAGGCATACATCGATACTAATCATAACTATACTTGGTTTATGATTGAAATAATTTATGTGTCTTACATCTAAACCATTATTTAAAAACACTTAACCGCCGGTCTCCATATTTTGTGGTTGATAGTTGCATCTATATCAATCTTTTAACTTGAAGTCTAACCACCTACTGAATACTTGCTTGTTCTATGTTAATTTCCTGTTCACTGTTGAATTCATATAATGCTAAACTGTTGATACTGATATTTATTCGTGTTAGTTAGGTTAATGTTGAGTATATATCAAATTTTAGTGTACGTGTTATTTCTTAGTTACCTCTTGTGATTAGGATCATGTACTTGACATCGTGGTTTTATCATGTACTTTGATCTCTTTTTTTTTTTTTTTTTACTATCTAGAATATTAGTTATCTTTTTTTTATTTAAGTTGGTTTAGTAACCAAATGTTTTTCCCTGGTTAAAGTTGTAATTGACAGTGATACGAGCATGTATAAGAACCCAGACGGATACCATGTTTCAACGTGACCATTTAAATGAATCTTCTTAATTTGCTTGTGTGCACTATATATGCATATGTTACGTATATTGCTCTTTAGATAATCTTTCATGTATCTATGATTTTGTAGGTTCTTTTTGGTCACTGATGATATGAAGTTATTGGATGGTTGGCTGTTTTCAGTGGAGATCCTATGCTCGAGATTAAAATTTGTGTTGCTTTTGCAGTTGAATAAAACTTCAATTCGAGTGTCTATAATGAAGTAATTTAAACTTGAGTGGTTTTTTTAACTGAATAAAATCCGTATTTGTAACACGTACATTTTAAGTAGTTCAAATTTAATAAAAAATATATATATATAAATATTAATATTAATATTAATAGTATAAATTTCGTGTGTGTTTGTGTATGTGTGGGTGTGTTTGTATGGGTGTGGGTGTCCCTTAACCCCCTATAAAATCTGGAAAAAGCTGTTCAAGCTCTTCAAAGGAATATGGGTTCAACAAAACGCTCCAGAGATGAGAAGAATATGGACATCAGTTCACTAAAACGGGCGACAGGGGAGATGATCACGAATATTGGCTCATCGTGGGAACGGGAAGCCAGTGTGAAGAACATTCCTGGCGATGTTTTATGGGATTGTTTGATCAGGTTACCAGCAAAAACGCTTGCTCG
The DNA here is from genome assembly GCA_019973895.1 of Chrysanthemum seticuspe. NCBI lineage: Eukaryota > Viridiplantae > Streptophyta > Magnoliopsida > Asterales > Asteraceae > Chrysanthemum > Chrysanthemum seticuspe. Next base: position 262,862,133 of record BPTQ01000002.1, on the reverse strand, counting down.
AATGAGGTGTGTTTCTAAACCCTGGAATGCTCTCTTATCTCAGCCATCTTTCAAAAACTCCCACCTTGATCGTTCCATGAACACGTATAATAAGGATGATGAAGTTCTCTTGGTATTTGATGACGGATTTTTTCATACATGTCAAACATTCATAACACGCCCTTCTCGATCTTCCATTCTCCAAATCCTCAATTTAATTAAACTCCCAGTTAACACGCCTTTAGTTGACTCCTCTTTTTTTATCGGTTCGATTAATGGTATAATATGCTTTGCTAATTATCTATCGGATGACATTTACATTTGGAACCCTTCTCTGTCAGCCTTAACTGCTCTCCCATCGTACACTCCCAATGAAGATGATTTGCTTTTTCGGTTCGGGTTTGATCCCATAAACGATGATTACAAAGTTGTCAAAGTTTCCTTCCGAATGGGTGAACATGGTGATATAAAAGGGTCGGTAAAAGTGGAGGTGTATAGTCTAAGAAAGGGTAGTTGGAAATCAGTCCCTGGTTTTCCTTCCCATATTACAATGATTTCCAATAAAGATGAAGTTTGCGCCGATGGACATCTTTATTGGCTTTGTGATGTTGACACCCGGCCAGTCGGAGAAACAATTGTCTCTTTTGATTTGGGTCTTGAAACTTTTCATGAGATATCACTTCCACAAAGTATCCAAGTTCGTAAAGTGGAAAATGTATTGGGAGTTTTGTCCAAAAAGCTTTGTGTGATGTCATGCATTAGAAATGGTGATTGTGAGGTGTGGATGATGGATGATGATAATAACTATGGTTGGGTGAAACATCACACATTTCCGCCGTTTGATGCTAGTATCATTCCAATTTGTTTCACACCAAATAATTTGTTCCTTTTCGGAGTGGATGGTCGCCTTGCATTGTATGATCCAGATGCAGCAGCAGTCAAATTATTTACAAGCAATATATTTAATTCACCAGATATTTTTCATAAAATTGTTCAGTATGTTGACAGTCTCGTTTGGATACCACCCCCCCTCTAAGTGCGCCAACATTGAAAATAAGCAGGACTAGATTCGAAGGTGAATGACCAATCAAAGTTTAAGCATACTACTTACAGGTGATTTTTTAAACTGTCATGGTCTGTGATATAGTGTGTGTTTATATATGTACACTTTGATGATAATGTATTTATCTTTTCATGTTCTTCTGTTAATGATGCAGTACAAGAATGTGAGACCAGATTATCTGAAGAACATATGGAAAGTCATCAACTGGAAGTATGCTAATGAAGTATATGAGAAAGAATGCCCGTAAAAGGAAGAATCTTGACTTTAAATCCTCAAAAGTTTGTTTTGTGGTTCTACTGGAGTTTGGCATGTAAGCCCTTGTTGTGTATGCAAAACATGAATAAAACCGTGCCCTTTGTTTTGCCTTTTTGCTGCGTGTAATCTTAGCTTAATATGTGCCCTTACTACTCCTGCTGATACTTGATAATGAGATTTGCAACAGTTATATTTTGTTGTTGTTTGTAGTTCAGTCTTTTAAGAACCAGACTATTGATACATTTTGGGTCTCTCTGCGAAATCCCCCAAGTAGTAATATGAATGTCAACTGATGCAATAACTATTTAAGTTTCTTTTACAATAGTATAGAATAAACACTTGGGGACAAAGATGTCTTTGTTGGATGAGAGTAGTGTTTGATTGTTCGGTAAGTAGGAGGTTGGGTTATATGTTTAATCTGCTCATATTTTCGGCCTTCCTGTCATGTTATAACAGCAAGTCGTGCAAAAGGTCAATTACATAGTTTATAATGTGCAATCTACTAAATAGCTAATCCTGCCTACATGATAAATCACTAACAATATGAAAACATAACGTATAACAGTGACTATATTTAGATTTCTGTAAGATAGGAAGCACAGTAAAGAGACCCAGAAACAAGAAGTGAATCAGGTACCTGTCAATTCAAAATACATCCAAAACCATCTTGCCGTCATACATGAACAATAGCAAACACATACATCTGATCCACAATGACAATTCATCTTACCAAGTTTATCTCAGGAAAATAGCTTGGGAGTGACCACGCGATTCACAATAGCCAACAAACTATACAGCCTATTACAAAAACACTTCAGAACTTTGAAGTTATAAACACGTTTTATGAAAACTGTCTAACAAATAGCACATGCCATGGGGTGGCTTTCCTCGGTTAAGACATAGCACGCTCTAAAGACAGGCCGATGGTACAAATAATACAAGAAAAGAGAACCATAATAAACCAATATAGAAGCCTCAAGTATCATAAACTCACTGGTTAGGCCAATGACCGCCTGAAGAAAAACCTTCAGTCGAAGTTACATAAAACAATCCAACTACGTTAACAGTATTAAATGCGAGCCTAAAAAAATTAAGTCACTCCCAAATGAATCAATATCAACAAAACTTCACCTCTCTCTACATATTTTCACCCGATAATCATTTTGCAACGCTTGAGTCACATTCCACCTCCAATCATAACAACATCACAAGTTTACATAACTTGTCTGTTTTGACCCGTTACTAAACCTTCACAACCCACCCATTTTGCCACCTTTAAAACCAAGCCATTCTTACCTTATATTTATAAGTTAAACATATGCATTGCTAAACTAACTGAGAATACATAAGGTATGTCATAATATACGCACACCATAAGGTCTCAGCTGCATCAACAAACATTGGTTAGAGATTTCTGTCAATCATAGCCAGATGCATTAGAAATTTCAACAAATACATTTTACTAATACTTGTATTGAAAAGGTGATAAAATTTGGATATTGAATGTTAAAAAACATCCGTCTTACAAACTTTACTGACAACATTGTTCTCTACTTGTTCTCTTTATGTTTGGCAACAACTCTAAGCTTCCTCCAAACGTTTCTAACAATAGTCATAATTTTTTCGCCTTTACTGCCCGCTGTTTCAGCACTTTGTACTTGGACGATGCATGGCCCACTCACAGCCACTCCACACATACCTTAGCGAATGTAGATTAAACACAAAAGTAGCAAGTGCTTGCTCACTAAAGGGACATTTCGTCAATACCAGCTTTCTTAATTTTGGACACCCCTTTGATAACTCAACAAGTCCTGCATCAGATTCTCCTACATTACCAAGAGAGAGATATCTCAAATTATGACCATACTTGCCTATATACTGCAAACCTACGTCTGTCAATCCTCTACATCGAAGGTGGATAGATAGCCTTTCAAGTTTGTTGCAACCAATTAGCATTGCTCGGACCCCATTGTCCAGGGGTACATTTCTTATAATATCAGCTCTATACATAATTCCTACACTGAAATCGTGAAGGTTCGTCAAATGAGTTCCTATACACTCCATAGCTACATTTGAAATACCTGTGAGTTCAACATGTAAATACTCCAAATCAAGACATCCTTGTGCCAGAGAAATCAGCCCCACATGACTCGCAAACGCAGAATGAACCGGCGGCCAAAATCTATAAGTAAGTTAGCGCAATTTTTTGCAATACTGACCAATAACTTGTAATCCCCTGTCTCCACATACATCCATGGAATCGAGAACTTCCAAGTTGGGACATCTCTCAAGCAAGAAACACTGGTCATCTGGATTCAAATCTATAAATACAAGATCCAATTCCGTCAGCTGATTTGCAAGAGGGAGTACATACGGAAATAAAGTCACGTGCAATTTATTTATGCCTAAACAACGTATATTCGGAGGAAATTCGAAACCACCATACTCCCCATCTTCATCAAACCTAGCGCCAACAAAATCTTTTAACCTAAAAGCATGACTAAAGACATTTCCAAAATCACTTAGATCGAGAGGCCCAATCTTTAAAGATATTAGAGATTGACTACAATTTTTTGCAAGAAGTGCTAAAGATCGAGTACAATCTTTATCATCAAATAAACAACCCGAAGATTTAGTACTGAACGATTCAATGCCCGCGCTATTCAAAGCCAATTCATATACCCATTTCCGATCTAGCACACGCATATTATTATCTTCCAATATTAAAGTTTTCAAACGATTACAATACTTAGCAATATGCATTAATCCATCTGAGGAAAACCCGTGACACTTATTAATCATCAAAACAGTCAAATCTTTACCTCGGGTTCTAGCCAAGAGCTCCATATCCGAATCATGAACAGCCAAATGACGTATATGAAGTGATTTCAATCGCCTAAACGATACAGCTATTGCTTGTATCCATGGGGTGATAAAATGATTACTTTGACCATATAATCTAAATGGAAATCCCTTTAGGGTTAGAGACTCGAGACGTGAAAACCTTTGAAGCAAACGAGACGGGGACTTGGCGAAAAACATGTCGACAGTCACATGTTTACGCGTCAAACAGTCGAGCTCATACCATCTACGGCAAACCAAAGAAACAGAATTCCTGTCACTACCATTTTGAATATAAGGTAAAACACAGCTAAACACAGTTTCAATCAAATCATTTTCAGGCACATCATCTATATCTTTTGATAATGGTGAAAGCTGTTCAGGTTCAGCTTGTGAGGAGGGTTTGGATTTTTCTTTGGAAAAAAAAGAGCATAATTTGCTAAAGGAATGTAAGTTTTGTGAGAATTTGCTACTGGGTTTTGAGATTGATGACATCTTCTTATTTTTATCAAACATCTTGACGAGGGTTTAGTGTTTTACACTATTTGGCAACATTTTCTTCTAGATTTTCAGGCTATAAAGTAAGTTACATGATTGATCCCATTTTGTAAAAAATTATAGAATTAGTCCCTGTCATCTGTTCTCAAGCAAATCCACAGATACAGTAGGACACTAACTCAACACGAAATAAACATGGTAAACGAGTCGAGAAGTCACGCAGCTAACTCTTTTTATAAACGGGTTGGTTTTGGGTGGACGTTCCTAACCTGTTTACACCCCGCAACCCATTTATAAATGAACTTAAATACTGAAATTTTGTTTATTTTTCCAAGAATTTCAAGTATTTTGTGATTATTTGCTTTTCGGTATCTATATTAATCGTGTATCTTGAAAGTGTTATATGGTTACTTAAGGCTTATATCATAATACTAATAATTGACATATCAATGGGCTATCTGCTGATGGGTCAAATGTTTGTATCTTACCCAAGTTACTGTTTAAATTCCACATATTTTGTGGTCAGTTTTTGTCTTTCTAAAAAAAAATAAAAAATAAAAAATAAAAATTGTGGTCAGTTTGCATCATATTACAACACCAACACCTACCTCAAACCTAGGTTGCAATACTACAATAAAAAGAAAACAAAGCAACATTAGGTGCAGCGACTATGTTTTACGTTCCTGATCTACTAGTAACCATTTCCAAGCATGGCTTGGGACACGCTATACTTAATCAACTACTTCCTAGCCTGTTTCTTTAGAAGCACAAAAGGCTGAGCTTTGCCGCCAATCAACTTCCATCCGGACTGAGGTTCAAATTGTCAACAAAAGAGTGAAGCCAACTAATAGAAACAGTGAGACTTGTCAATGTATAATGAATTACACATGTTGGAGCTTCTTTGTGATCCTAATACACTCTGACATGGGGCAATTTGTCTTGATTGCATTGTTGGAAATGTGTGATCTACTAACAGCATATCCCTCCTACAAAATTAACCACATAAAAAATTAACTATGAAAACCTGAGCTAAAAGTATACTAAAAAATTTCCTTGCAGGAAGCCGATCCATGATACAAGAATCTTATAATCAAGAATTAGATCACTATTCCAGTGACCCACAAATGGTGCATCAAAGGCCTAATAATGGTATGCCCGCTTCTTTTGAAAGGTATAAAAATGACTGTATTTAGATCTGGCAGGAAGTACCTGGTGGATGGCACTCATTATTTTCACGAGAGGAGGGGAATTGACCTTTGCACGGCTTGCTATCTATTACGTATGAGAAACACAGTACCAAGTAAATTTTCAAAGCATAAATAGCATGAATATATATTATCGGAAACACGCCAACCAAATTCATACGGAGTAAATAGTATGAAGACTAGAAAAACAGTATTCACCTCATCAAGTTGGATGTAACCAAATGGTAAATTAGGATCACTTTCATCAATCATCCTATGTAATAGCTTATCAAGATCGTTTTTAGTCCCATCACCCAACCATCCCCATTCTCCTGCCAAACTAAGCATTTCAATAAGATAAGATGCACAGTGAAGAGGCCCTGTCCATAGAGGCCCGGAAACAACAAGTGAATCAGGTACCTGTAACATCAAAAGTCAAAACACATTAACCATGTATAGTCATACATGAAATATAACTGTATACTGATTTAGATAACAAACACATACATCTGATCCACAAGGACAAGTCATTTGACCAAGTTTATCCCAAGAAATAGCTTGAGAGTGACCACACGATTCGCAGTATCCAATAAACCTATAATGCCTGTTGCAAAACACATCAAAACCTATATTAACACGTTTTATACACAAAATTACTTAAGTTAATACAACTTTGTGTAACAACTAGTACATGCCATGGGGTGATTTTCCTCGGTTAAGACGTAGCAACACTCTAAAAACAGGCCCATGGTATGAATAATACGAGAAAAGTGGCTCAACATAATAACCCAAAACAGACGCCTCACGTATCGCTCCACCTATAAGCATCCTCAAACCAATTTCATTTGCATACGGCATTGGCCTAATATAAGCTCCATATGCAGCTAAAGAACTAAAACACGCTAAACATAAGTCCAATATTAAACATCAGTAAATCACTATAAGAACTAGAATCTAATAAACTCACTGGTTAGGCCGATGACCACCAGACGAAAACCCGTCAGTTGAAGTAACATACAACAATCCACCTAACTTAACTGTATCAAACGCCAACCTAAAAAAACTCGAATCACTCCCAAACGAATCGACATCAACAAAATCAAAAAACTCCCTTTCAACGTATTTCTCCGCAAAAACTCTATTCGCAACGGCGTGACTCACATTCCACCTCCCCTCACTCTCCTTACAAACACTCGATAAATTCGACACAATAACACCATTACACTCCTCGTTTGCATCATTCGCCAATACGAAATCCGCTTTCGCTTCAGCTAAGTACCGCAGAGACCGTATTCCGCAACCGCACATTGCGTCAAGGACACAGAGGGTGCCGGTGGATTGTTTGTGGAGTGTGGCGGCGAGGACGGCGAGGTCGCGGCCCGTGGCGCTTTCGCTGCGGAAAAAAGTGTCGCCCGTGTCGAATTCGAAGGCGCGTTCGGTGGAGATGGCGGTGATAGGGCGGAGATTGGGTGGTCGGTGGTTAGGGTTAGGGTTTAGGGTTTTGGGGTGAAATAAGGATAAGGTTGTTGGGTTTAGGGATAACATGGCGGGAAGAATTAACGGTTTACCTAATTTTTAACGGGTTTTGTTATTTTTATGACCCGGTTTGGATCCGGATTAGTTTATGGATCCACTTTTTATAAGGAATTTTATTCAGCTTAGAGTTAATTTAAGGTTGTGTTTGGGATTTTACTTATTTATAGGGTGTTTGGATTAGCTTATTTAGCCGGCTTATGGGCTTATTTGACTTTGGAAAAGCCGATAAGCTCACTTATTGAAGCTTGTGACCTTATCAACTTCATTTTATTGGCTTAAGCCAATAAGCTAAAGTTAATAAGCTCTAATAAGTGAGCTTATCGGCTTTTCCAAAGTCAAATAAGCCCATAAGCCAGCTAAATAAGCTGATCCAAACACCCCATTAGTGAGTGTTAAATTGTGTTTGGAAACTGATTTTTGTCACCTGTCATTTGCCAAACACTATTGTTTGATTATCACCGACAGCTTACAAAATGCGATGATCAAATAGAATCCCAAACAACCTCGTCGCTTAATAATCGAGAGTTAGCAAAGTTTAAGCTTCATGCATATTTGTTTATATTATGAATCGGAAAAAAGTACATAGATTCAAACAGATATATACAAGTGCTCGTTTTCATCTTTTGACCTTTATATATGTTTCAGCTGACGAAACAAAAGGAAAAATACGTAAACCAGATCACACGGATGACAAAACAAAGTATTCCCAACGAAAGAACAAATACTTGGTTACTAGTACAAATAACAATACAAACAAAACAATAGTACAAAACCCACCAAATAACGTATACTCTTATTACCTAAAAGCTAAATAGAATGCATTAAATAGTAATGGTAACGAAAGAAATGAAACAAGTGATTAGAAAGGGTAAGGCTGAATCTGAACAGGAGCCATTTGCCATATATTTATAGATGCTTTCACACTTGTGCCGGTGGCGTTGTTGAACAAGTAGATCTTTGCTCCTTCGTATATTGCCTTTGTTGGGTACACTCTTGACGTTATTACAGTCCTTCCTCCTTGTGCAAACCCCTCTATTATGGAATGATCCACCTGATTTTACATTAAAACGGCACATATTATAACGAGCAAATATATGATACATGTTATAAACACCAGTATATGATTAACAAGCATATACTGTATATCATCTGAGTTATACTTACCAATATCCTCATTGTGAGCTCTTCGTCATCAAGCTTAGGGACAGTGCTCCCATAAACCACTTTCTCGCCATCATAATCCAGGGATGACCTGTAGTTTTTAAAGAAAGATATTTTTCAAATTCAACATAAAAACTAATCCATTTAAATGTAGAAAAAAATTGATGTATTTAAGAATTCTAATGAACATTATGATTTTTTTTACCTTAGTTTATCAGTACAAAAATGTGTTGCTAAACCTCCATCTGTATTTTTAGCAATGTAGAAATAGACAGGTGTTAATTTTGAAAGTGTTCCATCAGCAAGAACTGCAATCCCAAATGGGTTTATAAAACCAAAAGAGATGCACAAGGAAGGATCATAAAGTATAAAGCAAGATTAGTAGCAAAAGGTTACGTACAAGAACAGGGAATAAACTTCGATGAAGTGTTTGCGCCAGTTGCTAGGATAGAGACAGTTCGATTAATATTAGCACTAGCAGCATATAATGGATGGCAAGTACACCACTTAGATGTAAAATCAGCATTTTTACATGGAGAATTGAAGGAAGAAGTCTATGTTACACAACCTGAAGGTTTCATTCAGCAAGGAAACCTAGGAAAAGTCTACAAGCTAACTAAAGCTTTGTATGGCTTAAGACAAGCACCGAGAGCTTGGAACGTGAAGCTTGACCAAACATTAAAGTCATTAGACTTTAAGAAATGTAATCTCGAACAAGCAATATACACAAAGAGAACCAAGACTTCTACACTTATCGTCGAAGTATACGTAGATGATTTGATAATCACAGGCACTCCAAAGAAGGAAGTAGACTTGTTCAAATCCCAGATGAAAGATAAAATTGAAATGAGCGACTTAGGGTTGCTAGCATATTACCTTGGGATAGAAGTTACACAGACAGGAGGAGATATTACGATCAAGCAAACTGGATACATTAATAAGATCTTAAAAGAGACAAGCATGACGGACAGTAATGACACGAAGATACCGATGGATCCCGGCACTAAGTTGGTCAAGGCGGAAGATGGAAACCCAGTTGACGCAACTTATTACCGAAGCTTAGTTGGAAGTCTCAGATACTTACTGCATACAAGACCAGATCTTAGTTATTCAGTCGAACTATTCAGTAGATTTATGCAAGACCCGAAGGATCATCACCTGAAGTCAGTAAAACAAGTAATCTGATACATCAAAGGAACGAAAGACCATGGAGTAATATACAAGAAAGACGGAAGCTGCAAGATTACATGATACAGCGACAGTAGTTATGGAGTTAATACAGATCAAGGAAAAGGAACTACTGGAATAGTATTTTACTTTGGAGAGTCACCTATTACCTGGTGTACTCAGAAGCAACCGACAGTAGCACTCTCATCATGTGAATCAGAATTTATGGCGGCTACTGCAGCAGCATGTCAAGCCTTATGGCTAAAACGATTACTCAGTGAATTAACTGGATTAGAAGAAAAGAAGATAACGCTTAGAGTTGACAACATATCAGCTATACAACTCGTAAAGAACCCAGTATTTCACGGAAGAAGCAAGCATATAGACATTCGCTATCATTTCATTCGGGAATGCGTAGAGAATGGTCATATCAACGTAGAACACGTAAGTGGAGAACTTCAGAGAGCAGATATTTTAACCAAAGCCTTACCAAGACTTAAGTTCGTGACTATGCGAGAAATGCTCGGAGTTCAAGACTTAGGACGAAGCAACGATCAAGATTAAGGAGGAGAATGTGAGCATATAATCTCGCTCATTGCTCCATTTATGAAGACAGAAACATGAAGGACCAAAATTGCCCGTTACAAACATTTAAACCGAATTGGCGGTTATTATAGTTAGTTAGTTATGGCGGTTACTAAACCGAACCATTGTGTCGTTTGGGTTCATGTCCCTTCGATACCTATATATAGATGTACATGTTACAGAAATTTGGTTAGTTAGAACATTTGACAAGTTATCATATTATTGCAATTTCATATATTTGTTTTACTCATATTTGGGACCAACAACCACAACGCTTTTCAACTCTTTGTCTCCACTGCAAGCCACTGCCAATACATTGTGATTTTAGGTAAACAATGATCCAAAGATAAGAAAAAAAAACTAAGGATTACAGTCCATTAGTCCAAGAGGTTGATGACAAAAATTTATATAGTAGACAAGGATTGTATAACATACCACCCATCCAGAGCCCTGAACAGCAGCAGCTTCAGCATTCATTTTCACAATTGGTTTCTCCATAGAACCAAAGTGCTGGTCAATGGCCCACCCCAGAGAACGATGTGGTGGCTCACCACCCCCTGCCTGCAAAGAAAGATAGTTTTTTGCTTTCAGTCAAGTAGTATGCTCATAATGAACACTTGATTATCAGAAACAGACTTACACTAATAGGGGCAAGATTCTTCCAGAAAATTGAGTGAGTCACGTGACCTGATAAGAAAAGAATAAAGGATTGCATGTTTAGTTAGAAATTGGGACACCCACAGACAGAAGAGGTAATGCACCATCACCACAATAACTAGATGCATAAACTATGAGATGCAGCAAGAACAATAATGCGTAAAACTCAAGAATGCTCCACAAAGAAAGCATTTATCACACCTACGAATTCTATAGTTTTGCAAGAATCAAGTCAAATTCTTCCACGGCTCAAGACCATAACTATAACAACACTCAAACTACCAAACACTTCCTTCAGATATATGATTGATACATCATACATGTATTTATGAACTTCTCCATAACTAGAAGATCATATCTTTTATGGTTTTTCACCGAAATTCATAACAATTAACTATCCCCCAAAGATTATTGTGCGTTAGTCAAATCAAAACATCCTCTTTTCTCTATACAGATAGCTAGTTCGAGTACATAAAAATCTCAACTTTCTTATACATGATTCTAAAAGGCATAATTCAGATCAAACTCAGTACTTTCCACGTTAAGTAGTAAACTTTCAAGCATGACCCCAACCATATATCAGATTCACAACGGCATCAGAATAAATCTCAACGAGCAACTTTATAGCAACAAGATAAGTGTGTATTCTACAAATCCAAAATCTTGAGTTAATAAGGTGGCTTGCAAAAGAAATGAAAAGTAGCAACAAGAAAAGCGAATTCATATGCCAGTGCATGTTCTATGTATACAAAAGGCTGAAATATTAGTCTTCATAAAGTCTTTGCTGCTAACTTCTGATTAATTCCATCTCAAGCAGAGGATCTCCACTGAAAACAGCCAACCATCCAATAACTTCATATCATCAATGACCAAAAAGAACCTAAAGAGCAATAAACATAACATATGGATGTATAGCATGCACATGCAAAGAAGATTCATTTAAATGGTCACGTTGAAACATGGTATCCGTCTCGGTTCTTAAACATGCCCGTATCAATGTCAATTACAACTTTAACCAGGGAAAAACATTTGGTTACTAAACCACTTGTCTCAAGTAGCCTTCAAAGATAACATGACAAGTGACTTTCGTGGACGCATATCAATATACAAGTGCTCATAGGACCCAACTATACTTTTGAGAGGTAAACCAACTTAAATAAAAAAGATAACTAACATTCCCGATAGTAAACAAAAAAAGATCAAAGTTATATGCATATGTAACACTTAAACAACACGATGAAACCACGATGTCAAGTGCATGATCCTAATCACAAAAGGAAATTAAGAAATAAAAAGTACACTAAAATTTGATACTTTACATTAACATAACCAACACGAATAAATATCAGTATCAACATTATACCATTATATGAATTCAACAGTCAACAAGAAAACATAGAACAAGCAAGTACTCAGCAGTGCTAAAACTTTGATTGGTGATTCACCTTCTAACCTAGTCCTGCTTATTTTCAATGTTGGCGCACTTAGAGGGGGGTGGTATCCAAACGAGACTGTCAACATACTGAACAATTTTATGAAAAATATCTGGTGAAATAAAAATATTGCTTGTAAATAATTTGACTGCGGCTGCATCTGGATCATACAATGCAAGGCGACCATCCACTCCGAAAAGGAACAAATTATTTGGTGTGAAACAAATTGGAATGATACGAGCATCAAACGGCGGAAATGTGTGATGTTTCACCCAACCATAATTATTATCATCATCCATCATCCACACCTCACAATCACCATTATTAATGCATGACATCACACAAAGCTTTTTAGACAAAACTCCCAAAACATTTTTCACTTTACGAACTTGGATACTTTGTGGAAGTGATATCTCATGAAAAGTTTCAAGACCCAAATCAAAAGAGACTATTGTGTCTCCTGACCGGGTGTCAACATCACAAAGCCAATAAAGATGTCCATCAGCGCAAGCTTCATCTTTATTGAAAGTCATTGTAATATGGGAAGGAAAACCAGGGACTGATTTCCAACTACCCTTTCTTAGACTATACACATCCACTTTTACGGACCCTTTTATATCACCATGTTTACCCATTCGGAAGGAAACTTTGACAACTTTGTAATCATCGTTTATGGGATCAAACCCGAACCGAAAAAGCAAATCATCCTCATTGGGAGTGTACGATGGGAGAGCTGTTAAGGCTGACAGAGAAGGGTTCCAAATGTAAATGTCTAGCGATTCATAATTAGCAAAGCATATTATACCATTAACTGAACCGATAAAAAAAGAGGAGTCAAATAAAGGTCTATTAACTGGGAGTTTAATTAAATCAGGGATTTGGAGAATGGAAGATCGAGAAGGGCGTGTTATGAATGTTTGACATGTATGAAAAAATCCGTCATCAAATACCAAGAGAACTTCGTCATCCTTATTATACGTGTTCATGGAACAATCAAGGTGGGAGTTTATGAAAGATGGCTGAGATAAGAGAGCATTCCAGGATTTAGAAACACACCTCATTCGAGCAAGCATTTTTGCTGGTAACCTGATCAGAACATCCCATAAAACATCGTCAGGGATGTTCGAGCCAATATTCGTGATCTTCTCCCCTCTTGCACGTTTTCGTGAAGCAATATTCGTGATTATCTCCCCTCTTGCACGTTTTCGTGAAGCAATTTTCCTGATCTTCTCCCCTCTTGCCCGTTTTAGCGAGCAGATGTTCATAATCTTCTCATCTCTGGAGCGTTTTGTAGATCCCATATTCCCTTTGAAGAGCTTGAAGATCTTTTTCAAGATTTTATAAGACACGCACACACACACCCACACCCACACACACACACCCACACAAACACACACGAAATATATACTTAAACGAGTATTGCGATCATCCGCCGCGTTGCGGCGGAGCCTTTTTTTTTACATTTTTATCTGGTAATTTATGTAACAAAAAAAAACGTTAAAAATATGTAAACTTCAACTCATATGTAAACTTCCCGTTGCTTCCTCGGCATCGGTTCAGTTTTTAGGAGGCATTTGTAGGCACTGGTTCAGTTTTTGGCGTTTCCTTTTCTGCAGGCTCGTCATAAATACCACTGTTGCCGTTCTGTTTGCATCCGCTGTATCCGAAATGAATGCACCCTTGAATCTGCATTCAATTTGGAAAGATCAGCAACATGTTTTTATACTACTGCTACTACTTCCATTTGTAATTGCTTCTGTATTGGGAAGATCGTTGACAGAAGCATGGCCATAACTATTTCACATCTAGGAGATGTTTGATAAACATATTTTCTAAATGCATGTTTGTGGATATTAAGATTGGCACATTACCTGGTTGAACACCTGATTGAAATACTATCAATGATAGCAGCAGCCTTCGAACAGTGCTGATGCACATTGTCCTTGAAGACCTGATTCATACATGACAAATGAACAAATCCAAAGTAGCTTATCTGACTCAGAATTCCATCTATACTTTCATGCCCTTATCTAACCTTTCTTGAAAGCATTTTTCTATCAATTGCACTTCAGTTAGTACCTATAAACATGGAAAACAATTTATTAATCGAACCAAATCTTTTCAGGCCATATTACCTTCTTTTGTATATAAGTAAAGTTTTTATTTAAAAAAAATAAAATGAAATCATAAGCATACCAATCCTAGAGCTAAGGTTTAGTATTCTGATCTCAATAGTCAAACGGTAAACATAAATGTGAAAATGCACATACTCTGTGGTTATACGCAATCATTTCATCCGTTCTTGCTTCATAGTCGCTTCTATGCTGCTGCATAACTAAGCCTTTTCCTCTGTCTTTGTTAAAAGTCTGTGATTGTCACGATTAAAAAATTAGCAACGTGAACAAAAATGCTTGATAATTTTACCTATATATCCTTTACTTTATAGTGTCGATAGATATTATGAGAAGGTTAGGCACATGCTTGTGACTGATCTATTAATACACAATTCAACAACACGAACCTTGTTTCTTCTTCTTCTTTTTCTTTTTTAATGGATATGTAATGGGCATATGACTACATCCACCTGACATGATTGAATTTCAATATGTCGGGGCCGCCCACACTTTTCCTGTAAAAAAACAGGTAAACGCTCACGTTAGTTGAGCACTCATAAATTGAATTCAATATATTGCATGTACATTACATAACTAAAATTGCATCAATGAGACTGATCCTTTCTTCTTTTTTTTTTAAGAGATACCTGATCAACCATCAGTAGTTGGTGCTTTACTTTTAAGCAAATCCAATGACCCTTAAAACGACCCAATTCCCCCTTTAAAACGGTTGTTTGGAATCAATCCCGAGTATTACATAGAAAATCCTAAAACAAATACTTATTACCTTGACAGTGGGTTGGACTGTTTAATTTCAGAAAAATTAGGTAGATGGGCATAAATTGCACCCATTATGCATGTGGCTCACGTCCACAACTCTTGCAGGCATCTGTTAATACCAACCGCAGAATGAAGCTCATACATAGTTAACGAAACAACATCATCAGAACAAATCTTCCGAATAATCCCGAGCTATGTAGTTATCTCGGTCAAAAATTAAATATCGTTCAAGGACCGAGATTTGAAATAGCGGTTATCGCGGTGAGATATCGGTGAGATATCGGTTTTTATATTATCTAGAATATAACTCGTAGTTATATTTGTAATTATGTATTTAATGCAAATATTGTAAAAATTACATTGTGTAACAAAATAAACTGTATCTTTTTATTATAAGTAATACATCAAGAGCAGTAGTATTTAATACTAGTTGGCCCATTTGTCAACTTAATTAATTGGGCCAAAATAATCAATTAAGATAGCAGCCCAACAACAAACCCTAAATACTTATTATTCCTCAAACCCTACTCTCTTTTCATTTTCAGCAGCCAAAACAAAAAAATGCTCCTCACTTATCTGCAACCACACATCATTTTCTTGATAAAACACAACTCTCTTGCTCATTCAACACGAATACACAACCTCCTTCGGTATCCACAAACCCACGAAGATCTCGGAAATCTTATCATCAATTAATAAAGCCAAGAAGACAAGAAAAGAAGAAAGAAAAAAAGTCATACAGTTACAACTCGCAAAATCTCGGAAATCTCGCCGATATTTGGAGCCAATATCGGCAAAATCTCGCCAATCTCGCCGAGAATATCGGATCTGAGATTTGGGGCCGATATTTTGAACCGAGATTATTTCTAGGGCCGAGATCCGAGATACCGACGAGATATCGGCGAGATCTCGCCGAGATTAACTACATAGATCCCGAGAAGCCATTCAATCTGCCAATACAATAAAGCAAATCACTTATATTAAAAAAAAAATTGGGAACCTCATTTCTGATCCATCAGCTACAAAGAACAAATGACTCTTTGCAAAAAATTCTGCTTAAAGACATGTAATCTACTATTTCATGAGATAAAAACCATTTTTATACCAAGAAATTATTTACCTCGAGTGGACTGTTCAAAAAAAAAAAAAAAAACTTCCACGCGATTGAATTCGCAAACCCCCTCCCTGCACCACCCCCTATGGAATCCATGTCTTGGCACATTAATCATTTCTTGTCCACCACCGCGGCTGTCAACATCGCACATGCCCACCACCGTGGCTGTCATGATAGCAAGGCATATTACTTGGAAAACCTGGGCCTGTGCATGTATTGTTCGAGCATTAGGCTTCTGATATGGCATTTAAACTGAACCACACGAATGATAATATATAAAATAAGAATCAACCGTCTGAAAGTAGGAAAAGTCTTTAGTTGTGCCATTTTACTTACATTTATTTCGCTCAGACAAAGTAAAACTCAGTATAAACCTAACATTCACATTTTGACTTTCACACTGCTGTAGCAAAAGTAACAGGACAATATGACAACTTCAACTCAAAAAAATAAACTCCCATATAAAGAATTCAAATATTTATACCTGAAGAGGCAAGAATTTCTGCACGTCGCTCACTGGCCTGAACCGCGAAACTTATTGCCAATAACTTCTCCACCGTATCCAGAACTTCTCGAACCTACTTATGCGTACCTATATGTATATCCTACATAAATAATCAGATAACCATTGTGAAAAAAGCAATCCAACATATCTAAATCTACATAAAATATACGCCAGATAAAACAACAGGTGAATCTTTTACATAATCAAAAGTTACAATTAACCCAAAGACCAATTAATTAAAAACTACAAAAGTTTTTAAACATCAGACATAAACAATTCACAAATCCAAACACATACACATATGCAAAAACATACAAAGATTACCGTAACTCAATTATCAAGCTTCCAAATTTAACAAATCCCACATCACAGTTGACCAGAAAAGTAAATAAAAACAAACCTGTTTGGAACTTAATTTCAATCTGACCCTAGTTATTAAAATTTGTTTTCAATCTGAACAATGTATAAGCAGATACAGAACAGACAACCGACTATGATCATTACCGAGCCCTTGATATTGTCTACATGACTTACATGGATTGCAGTTTCTTACTGATAGGTGTGTTTTGGTTTGTATCGACATATGAAGAAACTGCTCTACTGACCGACAACCGTCACCATGGCACCTGCACAAACACACCCACATTCACATAAAACTCATACAAAGTAAACACAAAACAGTCGCATTTAATAATTGAACATTCGAAAGTGGTGTGATGAACCTAATGTATTTTGAGGAATTTTTACTTCCCTCGATCATAACAATAAGAAAAAACATCAGTTATTCGGTATTAAACCTGAATCACAACATAGAAGTAGTCAATGGATGACCCATTAAAGGTTGATCAGATTCAAGTTGTCCAACATTATTTACCAAATTCTTATAATGCATATTATCAAATTTATATGTTGTCACCAACTCTAATGAGTTAAGACACCAGTTTCAGTTATTGACATTGGGACATGAGGTTTTCAAGGTTGTGGCTAGAGGTGTATCAAAGTTCGGATACGGTTGACCGTTCCCTTTGAAGTTAAATAGGCGGTTTTCAAATGAGAAGACACGTTAACTCTTAACTAATCAGAAATGTAAAATACACGTTACTTACCAATCTCTTCGCAAGTAGTGAAATAAAAAGGGCAAATGCACATGTCCTCTCCTCCAGCAACTGTTACCAGGAAATATCACCATTAAATCAAACATTGTAACATAAAGATTCGAGCTTTAAGGGAATGTAAAATATTTTAGCTACAAAATTACACAGATAAGCCAAGTCCATATACTTGATTGTAAGCAACCTTGCAATGAAGCAAGACACTACCTGACCTAGGCATATGTCACAGAATACTAAACTGTCTCCACTTCCTTGTTGCTCGGTCATATACCCTTCACACTCCAGAAGCATTTCTCGAAAAGCAAAACCAAAAACTCAAGTCACTATGTTATCTCTTTTTGTGTGTGAACCAACAACAAAAAAGTCATGTATCCAAATAGGCACGACAACATAGCTCAGATATTGATCGCAACGGCACTTCCAGCCACCTCTTGAATATCAGTCGCAATCAACGCTCTATCTGCCATAAACGAAGCTATTATGCTCCACATAATTAAACCTCATAAGCCAACCAAATAGGCTAATATTTCCCTCTATAAGCAGACACATAAGCAACCCTAAAAACCCTTAAAGATCACCTTTACTTTTAACAAACTGTGCTGATCCATGACACGATCACACCACCGCCATGGATAATCATTTATCAATAAACCACCATCAACACGCTAAAATTGAGACCCCAAATCAAACTATAAACCATAAACCATAAACTCAACATAAAGTATGTAAATACAAACCTGCTAAGAAGATGAGTCTGGTTCTTCATGCGTCTAAATTAACCAACAACAGAAATCGGCAAAACCTCCAAAAAAAACAATTCAAACTTCAATCTTTTTAATTTTGTAAAAAGAATTTTGATACCATTCTTAATGTTTATCAATCCATCCGCAAAGAAAAAAAACATATTTTTTTATCAAATAACAATTATCACAAATTAAAGCATAAATAAAAAGAATCAACTGAACTTACCTGATTTTTATAAGAATCAAAAGATTATAATAATTTTCTTTTTTTTAAAGATTATAATAATTATTCGAACATGTAATTTTAGATCTTTGTGTTTGCAAAATAAAAACATGGACTTACCTCATGATAAAGATACGATCGACTGGGTTTCTGTTTTCGGAGGATTTGTGGAAGGTTCTAGGGTTGTCGCGTTTATTATTAATAGCTGGAGTTGTGGATCATGGTAGTTTGGATCAGGGAAGAAGAGGCGGGCCAAATGAGCCTGAAAATGGATCAATGAAGTGACGTCGTTTATAAATGTGTGAAGTGACGTCGTTTTAAATGTCTTTTAATATATATATTAATTAATATTAAGATTAATACGTCTATTTTTTTCTTATTAAATTTGAACTACTTAAAATGTACATGTTACAAATATGGATTTGTATTCTTAAAATGTATATATATTTAACCAGTTATAAGTCCGGTGTACGCACACAATTTACATATAAATCAAATTTATTTTAAAATTTTAGTTTTATATACCGACGTATAATAATTTGCCCGTGTTTAATGTTTTATTTGTGATATTAATACAATTAATAATTATGCACGAGTTTTTATATGATTTTTTTTAATTATATATTAATTTCGATTAATATTTTGTAAATATTTTTTTAATGAAAGATTTAACTTTGTTCAACTGAATATATATATAGGGAAGGGTTAATGTAAGAGATTTTTTAAAGTTGTAAAAATGAGAACTAATGTATACCGTTGGATCTATTAATTTGTGTTAGATGAGATTAACCATTAATGAATGACATCAATGTAATTAAATGGAGTTTCAAGGGTATTTTGGAGAAATCAAAAATCGTATTTTTTTAATTAAATTTTTTATGCATTTTATTTTCACTAGCTATTTTGTTTTTGATACATATTTCACTAGCCATTTTCTGTACAAACTTATACATTTTTTGTTTTTGATACATATTTCACGAGCCACTAGAATAAATAGATACACTTGATACACAATACAAAAAACTTTGATATGCACCACTAAAATAAACAAATACACTTGATACACTATATAAAAAACCCGAATATGCACCACTAAAATAAATAAATACACTTGATACACAATAAAAAAAACACTTATATATATTACATCTCAAAAAACCCGATACATCATGTAGAACTCGTCCAAGTTTTATGCAGCTAAACCCAGAGATAAACAACTAAAATCTTTATTAAAAAAAATATATATTCAGTTGAACAAAGTTAAATCTTTCATTAAAAAAAATATTTACAAAATATTAATCGAAATTAATATATATTTTGTAAATATTTTGGATTTGTAGAATACACACTTATCTTGTTGCTATAAAGTTGCTCGTTGAGATTTATTCTGATGCCGTTGTGAATCTGATATATGGTTGTGGTCATGCTTGAAAGTTTACTACTTAACGTGGAAAGTACTGAGTTTGATCTGAATTATGCCTTTTAGAATCATGTATAAGAAAGTTGAGATTTTTATGTACTCGAACTAGCTATCTGTATAGAGAAAAGAGGATGTTTTGATTTGACTAACGCACAATAATCTTTGGGGGATAGTTAATTGTTATGAATTTCGGTGAAAAACCATAAAAGATATGATCTTCTAGTTATGGAGAAGTTCATAAATACATGTATGATGTATCAATCATATATCTGAAGGAAGTGTTTGGTAGTTTGAGTGTTGTTATAGTTATGGTCTTGAGCCGTGGAAGAATTTGACTTGATTCTTGCAAAACTATAGAATTCGTAGGTGTGATAAATGCTTTCTTTGTGGAGCATTCTTGAGTTTTACGCATTATTGTTCTTGCTGCATCTCATAGTTTATGCATCTAGTTATTGTGGTGATGGTGCATTACCTCTTCTGTCTGTGGGTGTCCCAATTTCTAACTAAACATGCAATCCTTTATTCTTTTCTTATCAGGTCACGTGACTCACTCAATTTTCTGGAAGAATCTTGCCCCTATTAGTGTAAGTCTGTTTCTGATAATCAAGTGTTCATTATGAGCATACTACTTGACTGAAAGCAAAAAACTATCTTTCTTTGCAGGCAGGGGGTGGTGAGCCACCACATCGTTCTCTGGGGTGGGCCATTGACCAGCACTTTGGTTCTATGGAGAAACCGATTGTGAAAATGAATGCTGAAGCTGCTGCTGTTCAGGGCTCTGGATGGGTGGTATGTTATACAATCCTTGTCTACTATATAAATTTTTGTCATCAACCTCTTGGACTAATGGACTGTAATCCTTAGTTTTTTTTTCTTATCTTTGGATCATTGTTTACCTAAAATCACAATGTATTGGCAGTGGCTTGCAGTGGAGACAAAGAGTTGAAAAGACTTGTGGTTGAAACAGCCGCAAACCAGGTATAGAGTTAATAGTTTTTGTGAGTCGTGTAATCACATACCTTTGTCCCCTATACTTGAACCTTTTTGTGATTTCCACAGTTTTTGTACTTTCTTTGGTTTGCGTTCAGGACCTGGTGTTCTTTATTTAACTACAGATCTTTACTTATTCTATATTTGTTTAACTGATGTTTGTGATCATTGTACTGAATAAACTATCATGATTTTTCAGCATTTACAAGAATCAATATGTAACTTAATATGTACTTCTACTGTACTACTGTAGGACCCACTCATTACGAAAGGGGCAAGTTTGGTTCCTCTGCTTGGCATAGATGTTTGGGAGCATGCATACTACTTACAGGTGATCATTAAACTTTCATGGTCTGTAATTATAGTGTGTGTTCATATATGTAGACACTTCGATGATGATAATGTATTTATCTTTTCATGTTCTTCTGTTAATGATGCAGTACAAGAATGTGAGACCAGATTATCTGAAGAACATATGGAAAGTCATCAACTGGAAGTATGCTAATGAAGTCTATGAGAAAGAATGCCCGTAAAAGGAAGAATCTTGACTTTAAATCCACAAAAGTTTGTTTTGTGGACTGTGGTTCTACCGGAGTTTGGACATGTAACAAGGAGAAGCCCCATTTTGCCCTGGGACTAAGCCCTTGTGTATGCAAAACATGAATAAAACCGTGTCCTTTGTTTTGCCTTTTTTGCTGCGTGTAATCTTAGCTTACTATAATACTATGTGCCCCAACTACTCTTGCTGATACTTGATAATGAGATTTGCAACAGATGTATTTTTTGTTGTTTGTAGGTCTGTCTTTTAAGAACCAGCCTATTGATACCTTTTGGGGCTCTCTAGTCCATGTGGTTCCTGCGAAATCCCCCAAGTAGTAATGTGACTGGCAATGTCAACTGATGCAATAACTATTAGGTTTCTTTTACAATAGTCCAGAGTAAACACTTTGGGGACAAAGATGTCTTTGTTGGATGAGATTAGTGTTTAGTTGTTCAGTAAGTAGGAGGTTGGGAAATATGTTTAATCTACTCATATCTTCGGCCTTCCTGTCATATTATAACAGCAAGTCGTAATTACCTTGTTTGAAATGTGCGATCTATTTGCAGCTAATCCATCCTACATTATAAATCACTAACAATATGAAAACATAACAGATAAAGCTGACTATATTTAGGTTTCTCTAAGATAGGAAGCACAGTAAAGAGACCCGGAACCAAGAAGTGAATCAGATAACTGTCAATTAAAATACATCTAAAACCATCTTGCACTCATACATGAACAAGAGCATACACATACATCTGATCCACAATGACAATTCATTTGATCAAGTTTATCTCACAAAAATAGCTTGGGTGACCACACGATTCACAATAGCCAACAAACTATACAGCCTGTTACAAAAACACTCCAGAAGCTTTAAAGTTATAAACACGTTTTATGAAAACTTCACATCTCTATACATATTTTCACCCGATAATCATTTTGCAACACTTGAGTCACAGTCCACCTCCATTCCTAACAACAACACAAGTTTACAGAACTTGCCTGTTTTGACCCGTTACTAAACCTTCACAACCCACCCTTTTTGCCACCTTTAAAACCAAGCCATTCTTACCTTATATTTAAGTTAAACATATGCATTGCTAAACTAACTGAGAATACATAAGGTGTGTCATAATATACGCACACCATAAGGTCTCAGCTGCATCAACAAACATTTGAACTAAACATATATATAGTAGATTGGTTAGAGATTTCTGTCAATCATAGCCAGATACATTAGAAATTTCAACAAATACATTTTACTACTACTAGTATTGAAAAGGTGATAAAATTTGGATATTGAATGTTAAAAAACATCCGTCTTACAAACTTTCCTGACAACATTGTTCTCCACTTGTTCTCTTTATGTTTGGCAACAACTCTAAGCTTTCTCCACACGTTTCTAATAATAGCCATGATTTTTTTACTTTTACTGCCCGCTGTTTCAACACTCTGTACTTGGACGATGCATGGCCCACTCACAGCCACTCCACACATACCTTAGCGAAGGTAGATTAAACACAAAAGTAGCAAGTGCTTGTTCACTAAAGGGACATTTCGTCAATACCAGCTTTCTTAATTTTGGACACCCCTTTGATAACTCGACAAGTCCTGCATCAGATTCTCCTACATTACCAAGAGAGAGATATCTCAAATTATGACCATACTTGCCTATATATTGCAAACCCACGTCTGTCAATCCTCTACATCGAAGGTGGATAGATAGCCTTTCAAGTTTGTTGCAACCAATTAGCATTGCTCGGACCCCATTGTCCAGGGGTACATTTCTTATAATGTCAGCTCTATGCATAATTCCTACACTGAAATCGTGAAGGTTCGTCAAATGAGTTCCTATACACTCCATAGCTACATTTGAAATACCTGTGAGTTCAACATGCAAATACTCCAAATCAAGACATCCTTGTGCCAGAGAAATCAGCCCCACATGACTTGCCAACGCAGAATGAACTGGCGGCCAAAATCTATAAGTAAGTTTGCGCAATTTTTTGCAATACTGACCAATAACTTGTAATCCCCTGTCTCCACATACATCCATGGCATCGAGAACTTCCAAGTTGGGACATCTCTCAAGCAAGAAACACTGATCATCTGGATTCAAATCTATAAATACAAGATCCAATTCCGTCAGCTGATTTGCAAGAGGGAGTACATACGGAAATAAAGTCACGTGCAATTTATTTATGCCTAAACAACGTATATTCGGAGGAAATTCAAAACCACCATACTCCCCATCTTCATCAAACCTAGCGCCAACAAAATCTTTTAACCTAAAAGCATGACTAAAGACATTTCCAAAATCACTTAGAGCGAGAGGCCCAATCTTCAAAGATATTAGAGATTGACTACAATTTTTTGCAAGAAGTGCTAAAGATCGAGTACAATCTTTATCATCAAATAAACAACCCGAAGATTTACTACTGAACGATTCAATGCCTGTGCTATTCAAAGCCAATTCATGTACCCATTTCCGATCTAGCACACGCATAGTATTACCTTCCAATATAAAAGTTTTCAAACGATTACAATACTTAGCAATATGCATTAATCCATATGAGGAAAACCCGTGACACTTATTAATCATCAAAACAGTCAAATCTTTACCTCGGGTTCTAGCCAAGAGCTCCATATCCGAATCGTGAACAGCCAAATGACGTATATGAAGTGATTTCAATCGCCTAAACGATACAGCTATTTCTTGTATCCATGGGGTGATAAAATGATTACTTTCACCATATAATCTAAAGGGAAATCCCTTTAGGGTTAGAGACTCGAGAAATGGAAACCTTTGAAGCAAACGAGACGGGGACTTAGCGAGAAACATGTCGACAGTTACATGTTTACGCGTCAAACAGTCGAGCTCATACCATCTACGGCAAACCAAAGAAACAGAATTCCTGTCACTACCATTTTGAATGTAAGGTAAAACACAGCTAAACACAGTGTCCATTGACTCATTTTCAGGCTATTGGAGGTTTCTGTTTATATACTATAAAGTAAGTCATGATTGATCATTTTGTAAAAAATTATAGAATTAGTCCCTGTCATCTGTTCTCAAGCAAATCCACAGATACAGTAGTCACATAGCTAACTCAACACGAAATAAACATGGTAAACGAGTCGAGAAGTCACACAGCTAACTCTTTTTATAAACGGGTTGGTTTTGGGTGGACGTTCCTAACCTGTTTACACCCCGCAACCCATTTATAAATGAAATTAAATACTGAAATTTTGTTTATTTTTCCAAGAATTTCAAGTATTTTGTGATTATTTGCTTTTCGGTATCTATATTAATCGTGTATCTTGAAATTGTTATATGGTTGCTTAGGCTTACTAAAATTATGGGTGACAATTAAGTCGTGTTCGGGTTGACCTAGTCGGGTTAGCGGGTTGGTATAACACTATAATCTCCACCCGAACATGACAAGTTTATTAATCCGGTCAATAAACTCAACCTTAACCCAGACCTGCATAACACGTGTAACCCGTTTAAGTAAATAGGTCAAGCGGTGAAGAGTGTTGTTTGTTTGTCGATTCAACTAGTTTACATCCAAAAATGATATAATTATTTATAAAATGATAAAAATAACATATGAAAAACTATACAATTATTTCAATAATATTTAAGTTATAATCGTAACTAAATGTCATATTAAGAAAATAACTAAAAGGAAATGATTGGGAGACCTAAATATGTGACTACTTTCATGCCTAAACTTGTGTGGCATTATATCGTAATATTAATAATTGACATATCAATGGGCTATCTGCTGATGGGTCAAATGTTTGTATCTTACCCAAGTTACTGTTTAAATTCCACATATTTTGTGGTCAGTTTTTGCGTTGTCTTTCCAACCAAAAAAAAAAAATTGTGGTCAGTTTGCATCATATTACAACACCAACACCGACCTCAAACCTAGGTTGCAATACTACAATAAAAAGAAAACAAAGCAACATTAGGTGCAGTGACTATGTTTTACGTTCCTGATCTACTAGTAACCATTTCCAAGCATGGCTTGGGACACGCTCTACTTAATCAACTACTTCCTAGCCTGTTTCTTTAGAAGCACAAAAGGCTGAGCTTTGCCGCCAATCAACTTCCATCCGGACTGAGGTTCAAATTGTCAACAAAAGAGTGAAGCCAACTAATAGAAACAGTGAGACTTGTCAATGTATAATGAATTACACATGTTGGAGCTTCTTTGTGATCCTAATACACTCTGACATGGGGCAATTTGTCTTGATTGCATTGTTGGAAATGTGTGATCTACTAACAGCATATCCCTCCTACAAAATTAACCACATAAAAAATTAACTATGAAAACCTGAGCTAAAAGTATACTAAAAAATTTCCTTGCAGGAAGCCGATCCAGGATACAAGAATCTTATAATCAAGAATTAGATCACTATTCCAGTGACCCACAAATGGTGCATCAAAGGCCTAATAATGGTATGCCCGCTTCTTTTGAAAGGTATAAAAATGACTGTATTTAGATCTGGCAGGAAGTACCTGGTGGATGGCACTCATTATTTTCACGAGAGGAGGGGAATTGACCTTTGCACGGCTTGCTATCTATTACGTATGAGAAACACAGTACCAAGTAAATTTTCAAAGCATAAATAGCATGAATATATATTATCGGAAACACGCCAACCAAATTCATACGGAGTAAATAGTATGAAGACTAGAAAAACAGTATTCACCTCATCAAGTTGGATGTAACCAAATGGTAAATTAGGATCACTTTCATCAATCATCCTATGTAATAGCTTATCAAGATCGTTTTTAGTCCCATCACCCAACCATCCCCATTCTCCTGCCAAACTAAGCATTTCCGTAAGATAACATGCAGAGTGAAGAGGCCCTGTCCATAGAGGCCCGGAAACAACAAGTGAATCAGGTACCTGTAACATCAAAACACATTAACCATGTATAGTCATACATGAAATATAACTGTATACTGATTTAGATAACAAACACATACATCTGATCCACAAGGACAACTCATTTGACCAAGTTTATCCCAAGAAATAGCTTGAGAGTGACCACATGATTCGCAGTATCCAATAAACCTATAATGCCTGTTGCAAAACACATCAAAACCTATATTAACACGTTTTATACACAAAATTACTTAAGTTAATACAACTTTGTGTAACAACTAGTACATGCCATGGGGTGATTTTCCTCGGTTAAGACGTAGCAACACTCTAAAAACAGGCCCATGGTATGAATAATACGAGAAAAGTGGCTCAACATAATAACCCAAAACAGACGCCTCACGTATCGCTCCACCTATAAGCATCCTCAATCCAATTTCATTCGCATACGGCATTGGCCTAATATAAGCCCCATATGCAGCTAAAGAACTAAAACACGCAAAACATAAGTCGAATATTAAACATCAGTAAAATCACTATAAGAACCAGAATCGAATAAACTCACTGGTTGGGCCGATGACCACCAGACGAAAACCCGTCAGTTGAAGTAACATACAACAATCCACCTAACTTAACTGTATCAAACGCCAACCTAAAAAAACTCGAATCACTCCCAAACGAATCGACATCAACAAAATCAAAAAACTCCCTTTCAACGTATTTCTCCGCAAAAACTCTATTCGCAACGGCGTGACTCACATTCCACCTCCCCTCACTCTCCTTACAAACACTCGATAAATTCGACACAATAACACCATTACACTCCTCGTTTGCATCATTCGCCAATACGAAATCCGCTTTCGCTTCAGCTAAGTACCGCAGAGACCGTATTCCGCAACCGCACATTGCGTCAAGGACACAGAGGGTGCCGGTGGATTGTTTGTGGAGTGTGGCGGCGAGGACGGCGAGGTCGCGGCCCGTGGCGCTTTCACTGCGGAAAAAAGTGTCGCCCGTGTCGAATTCGAAGGCGCGTTCGGTGGAGATGGCGGTGATAGGGCGGAGATTGGGTGGTCGGTGGTTAGGGTTAGGGTTTAGGGTTTTGGGGTGAAATAAGGATAAGGTTGTTGGGTTTAGGGATAACATGGCGGGAAGAATTAACGGTTTACCTAACTTTTAACGGGTTTTGTTATTTTTATGACCCGGTTTTGGATCCGGATTAGTTTATGGATCCACTTTTTATAAGGAATTTTATTCAGCCTAGAGTTAATTTAAGGGTGTATGGGATTTTACTTATTTATAGGGCGTTTGGATTAGCTTATTTAGCCGGCTTATGGGCTTATTGGATTTTGAAAAAGCCTATAAGCTCACTTTTTAGAGCTTATTGACTTTAGCTTATTGGCTTAAGCCAATAAAAGGAAGTTGATAAGGTCATAAGCTTCAATAAGTGAGCTTATCGGCTTTTCCGAAGTCAAATAAGCCCATAAGCCGGCTAAATAAGTTGATCCAAACACCTCATTAGTGAGTGTTAAATTGTATTTGGAAACTGATTTTTGTCACTTGTTACTTGCCAACACTATTGTTTGATTATCACCGACTTACAAAACGCGATGATCAAATAGAATCCCAAACAACCTCGACGCTTAATAATAAGACAAAGTGTCTACCTTATATAATCGAGAGTTAGCAAAGTTTAAGCTTCATGCATATTTGTTTATGAATCGGAAAAAAGTACGTAGATTCAAACAGATATAAACAAGTGCTCGTTTTCATCTTTTGACCTTTAATATATGTTTCAGCTGACGAAACAAAAGGAAAAATACGTAAAACAGATCACACTGATGACAAAACAAAGTATTCCCAACGAAAGAACAAATACTTAGTTACTAGTACAAATAACAATACAAACAAAACAATAGTACAAAACCGGCCAAATAACGTATACTCTTATTACCTAAAAGCTAAATAGAATACATTAAATAGCAATGGTAAAGAAAGAAATGAAACAAGTGATTAGAAAGGGTAAGGCTGAATCTGAACAGGAGCCATTTGCCATATTTTTAGAGATGCTTTCACACTTGTGCCGGTGGCGTTGTTGAACAAGTAGACCTTTGCTCCTTCGTATATTGCCTTTGTTGGGTACACTCTTGAAGTTATTACAGTCCTTCCTCCTTGTGCAAACCCCTCTAGTATGGAATGATCCACCTGATTTTACATTAAAACGACAAATACTGTAACGAGCAAATATATGATACATGTTATAAACACCATTATATGATTAACGAGCATATATTGTATATCATCTGAGTTATACTTACCAATACCCTCATTGTGAGTTCTTCGCCATCAAGCACAGGGACAGTGCTCCCATAAACCACTCTCTCGCCATCATAATCCAGGGATGACCTGTAGTTTTTATAGAAAGATATTTTTCAAATTCCCATTTAAATGTAGAAAAAAAATGATGTATATAAGAATTTTAATGAACATTATGGTTTACTTACCTTAGTTTATCAGTACAAAAATGTGTTGCTAAACCTCCATCTGTATTTTTAGCAATGTAGAAATAGACAGGAGTCAATTCTGAAAGGGTTCCATCAGCAAGAACCGCAATCCCAAACGGTCCCAAACTTCCCCTTTGGGCTGCACCCGAGCTCGTAGTGCAGCCGTACTCATTGTTGACTTCAGCTGTTGCTTTCAAGGCATCTTGATCCACCTCAAATGTCGCAACTATATCCAACTGTAACAGCCATATGTTATGTTACATTTCAAAGGCGGTTCTAATAGATGAAAAAGTTGACTTGAGTTATTTTTCCATGTACCTGTGTAGCTGACCCTATGTCAAGTGGAACTATTGAACCGGGCTCAAGCTTGACCTCTTTAAATTCCTGACCGTAGGATCTTAAACTTTCAATTTCCTCGACTGGCCAATGAAGTAGATGAGTTCCAGTCTTTCTATCCAGTACCACCGTTCTTCCAACATTCTAGTATAATCATTAACATCAGTACGTTTATTATATAGTAACTTACATCATTTTAAATAAACACAAAATAGATAATAACGTACATAAAGAGTAGCCCATCCTCTAGCGAGGTCTTGATCAGCACTATCCGATTCACCAACATAACCCCAAGTGACCCTCCTTTTCTTCAACGGGTCATAAAGACTCTTTGATGCAAAAAACCTTCCGTAATCACATCTCAACCCAATACCAACATCTAATTCAGGATTATCAGGAGTCCATTTATCAGTCGTTGCATCATATGTCCCGATAGAATACCAGTCCGATCCATGTCCCTCCCAACTTTCTTTAATCACGTGTTTTAAGCCCGGACCATAAGCCGCCATATCAAAGGCACTATCGTTGGTCAATGAAACAGGGTAAAAGTCAACACATTCCCACATATCAGTACCAGGAACCGCGTGCATTGGCTCATCCAACATTACATAGTTTGTGTAATCAGTTGTATGGTACACAAGTATCTGTCCTGTTGTGTTTCTTTTGGTCCCCATAATCATCCTATGTTTTCCATCGGGACCTGTCCAAACTGTTGACGGGTCCCGATAGTCTACTAACCCAATCCCCGGTGGAGTGTACAGGATTGGGTTACCTTCATATTTGACCCATTCAACAAGAAGTGGGTCAGATGAGTTCACGGGTACAGCTTTGCATTGTATCTGTGAAAAATCAAATGCGTTTCCAGTATACAATGCAAATACTTCACCATTGGGCAGCTTCGTGGTGGACCCGCTTAAAACACCCTCGATATCATACCATTCGGTTGGTGTCAGAGCAACCGGAAGCTCAAACCAGTTGATGAAGTCTTTGGACACGGAGTGACCCCATGACATATTCCCCCAAACTGGACCGTATGGGTTGTACTGATAGAATAGATGGTACCAACCCATGTGAAACAATGGACCTAAAACGGAAAGCCCGAGACACCATGAATTCGTCAAAACAAATAAACCGGCTGATTTAGGTTTGTATAAGTAGACGTGTTACTAATTTTCTTATCACCAAATTTTGTTGCAGGAAAATATAGAAGTGCTTATCTATCTCTTGTTTTCCTACGTTGTTTGAGCATTTGTCAAATTATTCTATAACTTACTACATGTAAATTGGCCTCTAATAATGAGATCATAATCACTTTTGCTATGTGAAATACTAACGTATTGTTGCTCTAAACATATTAGGGGGTGTTTGGGTAAAATTGTGTTTCCTCAAAAGTGAGTTTGTCAAACCACGTTTTGCAACTGCTACTCCCCCTTTACTTTTTGAAAACGCAAGTTTTAGCCTTCAAAACGTGGAAAAGCACTTTTTCTCTTTTTGTATCCAAACACTAGATTCCCCAAAAGTGCGTTTTGACATCGTGAATAATCAAATAATCCAAGTTCAAACGCAATAACAAACACCCCCTTATAACCAATAGAAAGAACTATATGGACTTAAAAATACTGTAACAATGCAAGATACATACCATTGGGATCTGAAGGAAGAATCCATCAGCAACATCATCAACAAACAAAAAAAAAGCACAATTTAGAGCCAAAACTTTCTAAATATAGCAAGTTGATCCAATAAGTACGAAAAAATGCTATAGATATTGTATCGTACCATAGATGAAATTTTTCGCCGGTTGAAAATGAAAAGCAGTCCTTTCCCATATGAGACGGTCAGACTGAGAGTGCTGCAACGGAGCAGCACTCTCAGGAAGGACCGTATTAGTATCCGTGTGATCAATAGGATGATGCTTGTTACTGACAACTAGTACAAAAGCTGCAGCAAAAAATAAAGCGACCAAAGTGATAGTAGACAGAACCCTGATCAGCAGCCGCTTAGATACGTCATGCGGTCGCGTTGGTGGTTCGGGTTGGTCGAGTAACGGGGCGACCTGAGTGTCAACAGGTGCATGCTCAACGTCACTAAAGGGTTTAGTTGGCTTCATGGTTTAGTGAAACTGTGTAAGTGTGGACAATGTCACTTGTTAGTATGGGTTTAACATATATACGTATTATTTAAGGTTATGTAGGTTCTGTTTAACGGTTGATATTTAACCTTTGTTAATGATTATTTTGAAATTTTCTTTCGACAAATGTGGTCCGTTAGTTTTAGTCTATAATAATGATGGTAAAGTTGATTGTAAATGATATTTATGCAATGCACAAATTGCACATGGAAGATAATATAGTACATAGTATGATAAGAAAATGTGGGTCCTAAACTTTTGTTTTTCTAGTTCTTTCTTTGGACCTTTAATCATCGTAAGTGTCAAAAATCATCGTAAAAGAAGTACAACTTTTTACCTAATATTGTCTAGCATTAAGGACAGTAGATAGTTCAAGATGGATAAGAAAGGCACTAAAGATTGGCAAAAGCACTAAAGACTAAACAAGCATATCCGACTAGAAGAAGTTTTTAAAAACTAAACTTTAAAATTAAGCAGAAATAAACTCTAAACATGTTACAATAATCTTTAGAATACTCGCGCAAACCGACGTTATAATTAGAAAATCGTGATTATGGTTCTAATCTTGATGCAAAAGGTGTGTTTTTTGAGATACAAAGCATGTATTTTTAAAATTTACTGTAGTGTGTGTTTTTAAAAGTTGTCAAGTTTACAATTGATCAAGAAAAGACATAATTTAAATTGCAAGTTTTTAAAAAAATTATCTAAGTTTAAAAGGTATTTAAAAATAATTTAAGTAAACCATATTAATTTAAGTTTCAATATTCAAGATTTAATATTTCATAAAAATACATAAACTCCTTATAAGTAGTAGAGATAGAGATTACTCAACTCTACGTATAAACACACGGAGAGGTGTATAAAAAGAAAATAAGCCCCAACGACTCATTAAAACATATTTGCAGTCTGTTTCTCAGAATACAACTAGTAAAGTAAAGTAAAGTAACTCCCAATACCGTCTTTCACGGGTTATGGGTCTCAATACCGTCTTCCACGACGTGAAAGCTTATTAATTGTTGCACCTAACACATTTCCATAAAAAAATCACATGAAGAATGAAGTTTTACCTAACAACATATGTTTGTGATATAAAAGTATGCAGGTATGCTTTTAGGGTGCAAAAAATTCAATGAGGTTATAATAAGTGTATATATACCGAAATCTTGTCTTTTCTTTCAAGGTTAAATCGTAGCCATAATAAAGCAAGATTTGCAAATCTCTTATAATTTTACATGATTCAAAAATTTATATTTAGCATAAAATAAATTTGATAATGGTTTGTTAAATAAACCTAATAAATTCTTAAAATAAACTGATATGTGATCATACAGCAAAGGTTGTTTAAAATAACGTTTTTTAACATAACCTTTTTTCCATAAACAAATTAAAATTCTGTTGAGAAAAACGTTGTAAGAGAAACCAACAGAATTGATGTCTATTTCAATGGACAGAGGCAAAAAAGAAAAATTATGAGCCGTTGCTTGTTGCTTCATATGTCATTTCTGTCTCCTAGTATACCAATTATTTAATTTGTCATTTACAATTATTGCTTTGAGGCCAAGGTTCTCTGCGTTTTCAGCGCAAACGTGACCTGAAAACGTCATACGCGCATCGTGGGTGGTGTTTTTGGTGTTTTCGTGCCTCGCGCAGTCCTTGCTAGCCGAATGGTTCGGTATTTTCCTTCTTTCTTTTGTGTGTGTTTTAGTGGTGTTTTATATAATGTAATAGATTCTTGTCTTATGAAAAAAGTGTTAAGGTGGCAACACTTTATTCACAGCACCATACGACGACATCAATGGGTACCTTAAATTCGTATAGAGTTTTGAGCTTATAATATAAGTTATTTGTAAAACAAGCTTTGTTTGTTGCATAAGTTTATGAAATCATTTAGAAGTTATAAGCTTTCATAAGTCCAAGCAAATAAAATCAGACTTATAAGAGCTTATAGTTAGTCAAATTACTTAAATATTTTTCAAATCAAAATACAATGGATTAACACGTAAAAGCTTGAAAAAAATTTTGAATGTAATTTAATGTGTTTTTATATGATTTAATAATTTCGGCCTTAACTAATTCGTTAAATAGTTTTTTAAATCATAAACTCCAGCTTACAGCTTATCGTATAAGTTTCAGCTCCAGTCCTGGCCCTAGCTGTAGCCCATTACGCCAAACATATATGACGTAAATAAATCTCAATCAACACTACGACACGTGATCTCAATTTGTGTCGTCAACTATTTCAAAAACAAAAAGAAGTTATTACAAGGTTTTTATCTAACACGAACTGCGTAAAAGTTATGATCTGGTAGTATTGCACTAGTTGTGATACGGTTGACTAATAACTTTGGGTTTCATGGCTGTTGAGATAATAAGTTGTATCAAGATGTTTAACTTGATATTTAACTTTATGATTTAGTACTAGTGTAGCCAATTTAGGAAAATACTGAGTAATGCGTATGCAACAATATATTTTTCCGAAAAGAAAAAAAGCAATGATATATGCTTAAATAAGAGTCAGATCAAGTTTCGGTTGAGCTTGGCTCGAGGCAAGTTGAGCTCAACTTACCGGAGTTACACACATTGTACGTGAACTTTGCTGGATTGTTTGATTGTTTAATGGATCTTTTATACCAAAGCAGAATTCAGGAACTCGGACAAAAATCTTTACCTTGTAATAATAATGGTTAACTCGTTCTCAAAATTGGCATAAAGATATCTAAGAATTTTACGTAGGTAATCAACATATGGAACTACGATTGACTTAAAATTCCAAATACAAGCGATTAGAAACTCAAACCTAAGTCTAGTATATGTTTCAAAGAATCAAAGTCTTGATAACGTTTTGAAATCGTACTTATTTAACTCGATCAAGCTCAAACCAAGTTACTCAATTAAAACTTGACAAATAAGTTAGCCGATGGCATGGGTTTTTTAAGAATGTTCTTTTGTTTTTTCAAGTTCATTTTTAGGCTTAGTATGCGTCTAGGTGATTAAGTATTTCTTTCGTTGGTCGTAATTGCTTTTAAGTGTCTTTTCACAATATATTTAGTGCTTTTAAACTTCTGGCTTCTTGCTAGATTTTAATGTTAAAAAAAAACTTGGTGACAACGAGATGAATATAGTTAGGTAAAATTGCAACACTGACATCCAAGATGACACTTATATCAAACTTGACTCAACTTTGTGGCATCTTGCAAAACTAGAACATCGGATCACGTTTTGTCAAGTTTACCTTTCTGCACACTTATTTCTCGCATATTATCATTTTATTTAATAAGGTACTACTCCCCCAATGTCAGATAATCGGCCATATCTTCCCGTGTACACCTCCATTCTTCACGGAAGTTACACCGTCTTCATCGCCGTCTCATTCTGATCATGATGACACTTGTCGCGTCCGTTTCATGCACACCAGAATTCGACCGGTTTGAAATCGAAGATGATGCGATCTAGTAGTGAAGGTATGGTCACGTGATAAAGAAACGAGACTCTTTCTCACCCAACGGTTTCTAGTCTGCGACTGACTATGATCTAATCACGATTGGTTCAACAGAAAATCGTGGTCCCCGAGATATTTGACAAGGCTGGACTTCTCTTTCCCATAAAAACATTAAACTATAAGTTAGACTTTAAAATAAAGATGTACTCATCCATTGTAATTTATACAACTCTTGCTCTATCACCATGTCATTTCAATAGATTATATCTCACCACATCAATATATTCAACGAGCATA
The DNA here is from genome assembly GCA_019973895.1 of Chrysanthemum seticuspe. Taxonomy (NCBI): domain Eukaryota; kingdom Viridiplantae; phylum Streptophyta; class Magnoliopsida; order Asterales; family Asteraceae; genus Chrysanthemum; species Chrysanthemum seticuspe. The sequence continues at coordinate 262,826,626 of BPTQ01000002.1, read as the reverse complement.
AAATGTTGGATATTTTTAATCAATGTTTAACAACAGAGTTCAAAGCACCATAAGGAGCTGAGTAGCTGATTGTTCACAAGTGAAACAAGACCTCTTTTGAGTTCAGATTCTTCTTTAATGGTGGTTTTAGAAAGATGTGAATGATTAGGATGTTAACGATGATGGTCATGAAATTTGGGTAATTGTTTTTTATTTTAATTAACTCGTACTTGCGAATGTACTGCGATCCCTGTGCAAATATGTTGCGGATGTATTTAACTTATGTACATTGAGAAATCGGTATGTCTATTGTTACCATTTATTAATATATTTAAATATTTTTTCACCAATTTACTTTCAAAAGTGTTAAGAAGGTGAATAATTATATACATATCTTTGGTACTAATTTGCAATGCACGTGTACGATGGTTTTTACTTTTTATGTAAGTTTTAGATTTATACGCACTTTTTCATCTTTAAAGAATATATATGCAATCGCATTTTATTTTTTATTTTTATTTTTATTTTTTTTATTTTTTATTTTGCCAATTTACTTGTGAACGTGTTACGATGGTGGTCATCCCTTTATAAATTGAAAGTTTACAAGGTTTGATTGAATGCAAAAAATTTGCATCAAATAAATAAGTGAAGAGTTATTGTCAAACGTAACAGACGATTGTCAACATCTTTTTGAGCTCGTCAACTTCTTGTATAAAGACACTGAGAGAAATTTAGAGCTGGTAGGCAGCTATGTTCGACATATGAAGAAGTTTGAAGAGAGTGTACATTAAAAAAAATTGTCAAAAAAATATGCTTAAAAAGTTGATAACTAGGATTTTTTGATTTTTTAAATTTTTTTCTTTATCAACTTTAATCTTTAATATTTTCTTTTTTGTTATATAATACTTGATGAAATTTATATCAATGAAATTTTAAAACCAATCTATTCATATATGTTACATCAACTATTATATAACACAAACGAAAATATTTATGATCAAAGTTGAAATAATAAAACTTTAAAAAGTTAAAGAAATACAATTATTTTAGGACGGAAGAAGCAATAAACTCTAGGTTTAACTCTCTGAATTTACTCGCAAAACAATTCACAATAAACCGTACACAACAAATAAGTGCATTTGTCTAAAATGATTTTTGTTAGAACTGTAATTTTTTTTCCAAAATAACACAAAGTTAAATCTAAGTTAGAAAAAAATAGTCTTATGTGTCAGTTATGCCAATTTCCCAATATTCATCATACTAGGTGTAGTAATCCAACCAAAAGACCAACATACTTTACTGTTATATCAATTTTCTCTATTTAAAGCTACTTCGTGACCAACTTGTATCAAAAAGACCAAAAACATACCTCGAAAAATTAATTAAAATCACCCACACACAAACAATCGTCCCTTCTTCCTTTCATCTCGGTCGCATTTGCGAGCAATTCACCCATTTCTCCCTTATGTGACTAGTCTCATTGTCGACCGAGTGTAATAAGTGAGACGAGTTATGGCCTTGCCAGATGATCTGGGACTCGGTCGCCCAAGCGTTACTACACGTAGTCTTAGTAAACGATAAACCGAAAAGTAAAAGCACGAGATGCATATGGGCATTTAATGATCTACCAACTTACATGAAATGCAAATGGACCTACAAACTCCAAAAATCTCGCAAGCAATTTCCTTTGACCGTTGATTTTCATACTATTATGGGTAAACTACATCATTCGTCCTTGTGGTATACGTTGACCATCAAGTTTCGTCCTTTGACCAAAAAAATTGCACCGTTGGTCCTTAACTGCGAAACATTACTCAGCGTTGGTCCCTCACCCTAACTGGTTGGACTAACGGGCGTTAAGCTTTTTTAAGTGGAGGGTATATTTGTCTCTTCCCACCCACTACCAACTAAATCTCTATCTTTCATCTTTTTTTTTCCTCACCACTACCAACTAAATCTCTATCTTTTTTCTTTCTAACCTTTATATCAGGTCCATCACCAGTCGAACTACACTTCTTCCTTCTTATCTTCACCCACCATCAACCACCGCCCCAACCACATCCGGCCACCTTTCTAAACCCAAACCCCATCACTCAATTACTTATCTTTTTTATGCATCAACGAACCTTAACAAATACACTAACTCTAATCTTTACATATTCATCTTCATTCTCCATTTCATATAATTCTCCAACACATAGATCTAAATAATTCTTTAAAGTATCATTGTTAACTGGAAACCCATTTTGTCATCATCAAGTTAATACATTTCTTTGTTGTTCGCTTATTTTTATCATTATTATGTGTTCCTTCATCTCTTATCAAAATTAAAAATAAGCAAAACTTTTAAAAAATACCAACACCACCAGGTTGCTGATTTAATCAACTAACCCTTGAAAACCACAAAATCCTAAACCCATTAGCAACTCAAAAAAACGGTGGACCCAAATCCCAAACCACGCGAAGCTTGCCGGAATCTTGTTGTCGGGTCTGCGACCTCGCCGGTGATCTAAACGACAGTTTTGGGGCGACGGCGGTGGTTTAGTGGATGATTGAATGTGGTGGCCGATTCTCTTGGTGATGGCGGCAAAGTCCAAAAGATATTAATTATGATGGTTGATGTCGTGGAGTCTGGTGGGATGATGAAGAATTTGTGGATTTGACATGATGGTGATGACAAATTTGTTACTAAAAAACCCACAACTCAAAATTTCCACCGCCACCACATGTAATGACACCGCCAACTGTTGAGTTACACCGGGGATGAAGAGGGTTCTTCCCAAAACCAATTATTGATTTTCTAGCTCTCAAAATTCATAGACATTAATGGTGTGAGTTGGTTTTTTGGTACGTGATTAGATGATTGAGAAAGAGAAAGAAAGAAGATGTGTGGTGGAAATGGGTTGTCAAAGTGCTAGAAAAGAAAGAGGAGTAAAGGGTGGGAAAAGACAAAAATACGCTCGACTTAAATAGGCTTAACGCCCGTTACTCACGCCAGTTAGGGTGAGGGACCAACGCTGAGTAACGTTTCGCAGTTAAGGACCAACGGTGCAATTTTTTTGGTCAAAGGACGAAACTTGATGGTCAACGTATACCACAAGGACGAATGGTGTAGTTTACTCTACTATTATTCATTTTATTGTTTAGTTTCATGAAGTACACATACCAAACATGTCTATAAGTAAGAAGATAATTAAATTAAGCATTACTAACTCTTCATACATTATCTTCATAATTACTTATTCTCTTACTCACATAAAATACAACATATGTTATGCATCAATTATCCCTCATAATATATTGTATTTAAAAAATCAGTAAAGCCGTAATTTACATCAAAAACTACATACCTACTTTTAGATAAATTGGTCCTTGAGAGACAATAAAAACATGCGATGAATTAGAGTTCAAACCAGGCAAACTAGCAAATTGTTTTCTTAAAGCCTTTAAGTCGTAGTTTCTTAGCGGCGTTTACTAATGAATAGCTCGATTAAATCTCTTGAATTATAAATAAGTTTTGAGAATTATGAAACACAATGAAATGGTTACAAGTAATTTGTCTATGTATAGAATTTTCAAACCAAGAAAATCACAATCTTTTTTGGTTAGTGATGTATATGAAGAATTGAAATGATAAAAGCAAATGACACACCCATGTATTTTCTTTAATCAAAAAATCGTAACCTCGTAATTAGTAGCATTTCAACAACAAAAACCGTAACCTAACTTCTACCAACTATCCTTTTTAATCCATTGCTTCTTGTTATCATGAAACCAAAAACCATCATCTCTTGCCTCCCAAATACAATCTTTGTCGAAACCTCCGACACAATCGTTAGACATGTTCTCTTGAAACACTATGATAGCTTTTTCTCTTGACTGGTAAGTGAAATGACAAAAGTATAATTGTTTTAGAAACGCAGGAAATATATAATTTTGACCACGTTGAAGCTTGTGGTCTTCAACTAGCTTGATGTCTGGTATTTCACACCAGACATTGAGATCCGTAAGATCTTTGTCTTTTATATGCACGACATACTTTGGTGTGGATGCGAGAGACGATGGATTAGCCAAGCAACATAGTTGCGGCACAAAATAGAGTAGCAAAGCTAGGCATCTCATGAACTTGTCCATTTAGTTTTTTGTATTTGAACTTGCGTGTATGATGCATTTGCATTTTTGCATGTTATATAGATAAAACATTTATTACAAATATTTTAGGATCTAAAATTTCGCATTATAACATTTATGGTGTACTAACTTATAAGACCCGTTGACACCGGGTTATGTTTTAAAAGAAAATATAAATGAGATGATAATAAAAGTAATAAGAGGAAAAAAGATGTTGCAAAAAGAAAAAAATTAGTATGTAAACAAAATAAGAAAAATAATGAAAGAAAACAAATAGTGAATCTGTTATTTATTAATATGAAGTCATAAGTCAAGTACAATATAGAGTACAATTATTGTAAGTAATAATGTAATAAACAACCATTCACGTGGTCTTCAATCTTGACAGCCTTAAAAAAGAAAGCGTATGTAGTGGGAAGTAGATGAATTGGTAAGGCAATACAAATTCGTCGAGAACCTAACAAACCATGAAAAGAATGTGTAAGTAAAACATTTGTGTGAATTACAATAAACATGTAAAAAACAAATTCGTATCACATTAAGTGAATATCCGAACATACCTGTTGATAACTGATCAAAGACCGTGAAGAACCTCTTTATAGACTACATTTGTAGTAGTCTTTAATAAATTACGATCGGCATCAGAAATAACAACCTTCAAACCCTTTTTGCTTTTAACGCGTGAAAGTGCGACATATAATTGTCCGTGTGTGAAAACAGGACGTGGTAGGTATAAACCAACTTTCGAAAGTGATTGTCCTTGGCTCTTGTTTATCGTCATGGCAAAAGAAACTGATACAGGAAATTGTTTGCGCACGATCTTGAGTGGTAAACGTTTATCCGATGGAGTAATTTTCAACCTTGGAAGTATAACCGTATTGCCAAAATGTGTTCCGTTAGTTATTTTGGCTTGAATAGAGGCACGCGTTAATTTAGTCACTTGAAGCCTTGTCCCATTACATAAACCTTGTGATTGATTAATGTTTCTCAACAACATTATTGGGACACCGACCTTCAATGCGAGCCTATGGTTTGGGACACCCGAAAATTTTAAACCGTTGATAAATTCAGGTGAAAAGACGGCTTGGTCTATAGCACCACCACGGCCAGTTTTATCTATGTTTTCACAACTAAGATAAACCATTTCTTCACCAGGAAAGGTTTGAAGCAAATGATCGTTAATACTGTCAACCACTTCATTGGTTGGAGCAAGAATGGCCTTTTCCTGGAAGTAAGACGGATCACCTATGTTATCCAAAATGTTTGGGTAAGTGAAATCTATAATAGATTGTACGGGATCATTAGTTTCATGTATTAGAATATCTTCAGGTATATCTATCAAAACCTCTCCGTCATGTTGTCCTCCAACATCTCCATCTCCTACTTTCAATATCCATTCGGCAAATTCCTTTATCTCAGCTACATCCTCAGGCCGTGATCCAACCGTAAGGCGCATATTAGCGGTTAATTTTAACACTTTGCAATGATCCCACAAGTACGATTGTTTTAAAGATGCATTAACAATGTCTTGCCGGGAACCTTTTGGAATAACGGGCAGCACCTGCCTAAAATCACCGCCAAATACTACAGTCATATTACCAAATGGCGCATCAAAAGTGTCGTACCTGTTCTTACGCAAGATATCTCTCAAGGACCTATCTAAAGCCTTAAAGCACAGCTTATTTGTCATGGGAGCCTCATCCTAAATAATAAGCTTGCATTTCTTCAACAACATGCCCAAGTCACTTTGCGGAGTTATTGAGCACGTAGAAGTCTCATCAATATTTATCGGAATATGAAACCTCGAATGAGCAGTCCGTCCACCTGACATCAATAAAGATGCAATGCCACATGATGCAATGTTTATGACTATGTCACCATTTCTTCTAATCCCGGCATCAAGGGTTTTCCATAAATATGTCTTACCAGTCCCTCCGTATCCGTATACAAAATAATTTCCTCCTCTACCATTTGTAACGGACGTCATGATGGTGTCATATACATTTCTCTGTTCCGTGGTTAACGCGGCATATAGAGTCTCGTATTCAGCCTGTAACTCTGATGGATTATAATCTCTCTCAGCAAAGATTAGCCTGTTACCAAAGTCGGCCATGTAAGTCTCATCTGGATAAGGAAGTTCTGGAAAAGCTTTCAAAGTGGTGCCTCTTGAGCGCATAAGTTGTTTGATATAGAACAAACAAACATTCTTTTTCTCGTCGTCGCTTAGTCGTAAACCTGTATCAAAATAGCCATATATGAGGCGTAGCTTATGTATGCAAATAACAGTTGTCAAAAATAGTGAGCATTGTACGATATTTATAGACTAACACACATATCCTAAGAATCAGTAGATAATTTTTTTGTTGAGGTGACTTGCAAAAAGATGGTCTTTTAACAGGGATGATAAATCACTAATTTGTAATAATTAACCATTTCCATTCATGTATAAATTTATATAAAAAGTTAGTAACAAAGCTAAGTTGGTGGTTATACCTGGAATGCCTAAAAGAATTCTTCTCTTGTACTCGACATCTTCTGATAGCAAATGCCAAGTTTGCAACCAAACTGTCAATGGTGTGTCAAGCTCTTTTTGGGACAATAATGTAACAAAAAGGTCGCGCAAATGCTCAGCAGAGGACCAATGGGCTGCCTCTTTAATACCCTCAATATGTTCCTTGTCGTCATCTAAAAGTCCCGTTGTGTAGCAGGCATCTTTGTAAGTAGGATAAACTACACCGTGGATTTTCCTTATCTCAGCATGATTTCGACAACCTTTTTGACTATTTAGTAGCATCCGACAATAGTAACCTTCACCTGCTGAGACTGGCACATTATGAATTCTGCCAATTGCATATTGTTTCTTCCTATGTGTCCACGTTCTTTTTGCAAGATTCCATACAAATTTTGTAGGAAACTCAGCATATGTTAACTTCCTTGCTGATGGATACATTTCGTTCATATGCATCCATGATTCGAACATAGAAGCACCAACCGTTGGTTTGTGAATAACGGTTTCAAGGTCAGAGTTCTCACCAAATACAACTGGTTGGTCGCCTTCGAGATGAAATGAGAGACGTTCGACATTTGGTGTTCTATAATTTATCTCGAATCCAAATATTCTCCATGCGGCTTCACAAGCAGACAGGTACCTACAATCATAGAACGCCTTAATCTCGTCAACAGGTTTATGAATTTGTTGACCGTCTTCCGTTGTTGTTGGTTCATACAACTGTGCTGATACTCTATCAGGACCTTTGTTTATGTATTTTGTGACAATTCGTATTTTCAGGTCATTCTCAAAACATTACTCATGTTTCATTATTTATCATTTATCGTGAACTAGGTTTACGAGCATCAAATTCACGTAACCGTAATGGTTTAGCGGTGAATTCATGATCATATCATCGAGGTCATTTCATATAGACTAAGTTTAGTCTACATTTCATTATCATCATTGTCATCATATTAGTTTATGCATGGTTTTGCATTTTACATTAAACGTATAATTTTTATATTAAATAAACGTTATCGCGTAATTAATTATTTTGAGCAATTGATCCATTACTTCCAAAAATTATTCCAATATATTTTTATACTCATATTAAGTTTATAAAATAATATTATGAGTTTACCTAGTGTTTTAAATTTATTTTGTAACTAAATTGTTGTATTTATATAATTACGACGTTTTTCTTAAATTCGACACGATTATTATTATATCACTCAAATTTTGCAAGAAATGTATTTTTATAATTTTTATGACCTAAAAATATTTTAACTTGACCCGTGAAAATTTATTTTTATTCAACGCTACCCTAAATATTTACAAATGCTACAACTTACCATTTAACATCAAAAATCTTACAAGTATCTTACATTTATACAAGTTAAAAAAAAAAAAAAAAACACAAACAAAGTATGACAAACCCCCCTTGTCGACAAGGGGGATGAGTCACAAAAGAAGATATTTGCAATATCTCAACTTAATGTATTATACTATACTTATTCATTTTTTTCACTTCATTTACCTCATTTCACAAAGCTAGACCAATATCCATCTTCTTTTTCTCTCTATATTTTCGGCAGCCAAGGGATCAAAGGAAGAATCATTCCAAGTTTACAAGTCAAGTTTTATAAACATTAGTATCATTTGTTGCAAGGTTTTGTAATACAAACCTCAAGTGATTAGGAAAACCTTTTGTCCATTAAACCTCATCATATCACTAGTAAGCATTCATAGTCATATTTTTATTTCATATTCATTTTTATGGTCATATCATTTTATTGGTGAAACATGCAAGTCTCATGATATTTATACCATTTTTTTAAGGTTTTAAGGTTTTTATGTGCTAAATATATATAATCCATCCTATAATTACTCCTTGTTATATTTTAGTTTTGGTGATGTCTAGGAACCCATGACACCCTAAGAAGGTGTATGGTAGGATTAGAATAGCTTCGGAGTTGTTTTGAATGGGTTAGAATAGGTTTGGCGCGAGAAAAACTCATTTCGACACGTTTTGAAAAGGGTCTGTCCTTAAAATTTAATTCTGGAAAATCCGACAGTGAACAAAAATATTTGGCCTAGATATTTAGAAAATATACTTTAAAACGAAACCGTGGCCGCTTGAACGGATTAAAACGGAGTTATAACGAAGGAGATATGAATTTTTCAAGTTAGCGACGGAAACTATAATTTCTGAAATTTCAGCATGTTATTTCCACTTTTTACGAGTCCAAAAATGAGGTTTAGGCGTTATAAAAATGTGGCGATTTAACGAAAATATATTAGTTACTTTTGATAAAACCATTTGGAGAACTAAAATGTTGGAGAACTAAAATAGTTGGAGAACTAAAGTTTTGGAGAACTAAAACCATTTGGAGAACTAAACCATTTGGAGAACTAAAATATTTGGAGAACAAATATTTGGAGAACAAACTTTTGGAGAACAAATATTGGAGAACAAAATATTTGGAGAACAAAACTTTTAGAGAACAAAATATTTGGAGAACAAAAATGGAGTGCATTTGCTTATAAAAGTGAAGTCTTTTAGTAAAAGTGAAATCGCCAAGTATACTTTCCAAAATGTCCAATTGTTTGATTAGCGGAGTTGTAATGAATTAATTACGGTCGCTCAAACTTTGCCGAAAAAACCATCCTTAAACTATATTTTGGACTAAAAGTACCATATTTAACCTCTATTATCTTTATGTTCGAGACCTCTAGGACGAAAACTCATGTACTAAAACTTTGAGATTATCATACGAGCTTCCCAAAACCGTTGAGTTTGTTTCCTAACGCTCGACGTACACCATTTTACGACTAGCTTTTAGAGGCCGTTTTTGTCATTTTCATGGAAATTTCAATAACATTATTTTACGACGAAAAGTAATATTTTCACAATAAATCACTAAATGATTATCGTCGGATATCATTTCAACGTAAATTCATGTGAAGTAATTTAAAAATGGTCAAGACGTTAAAAGATTATATTTTCGACGAGAAGTATTGTTTTCAAAAATTCATAAGTGGTATAAATATCATCCGAATCGCATGCATAACATTACATCATGACTTATTACATATCATATCATTCATAATAGGTCAGTTTCGAGATCACGCTACATTTCGGTGTACTCACTTTTGTCATCACTTCAATTCATCAAGTGAGTTTTCATAGCCCCGTTGTATACATTTAATACTTGTTTTCAAATTTACGGGGGAGAATACATTGCACATCATTTTTATTACGATACCAAGTATATCAAATTCATTACATTGCTTAAGTTACCTCATGCCAATTGAATGTCCCCATTATATTACATGAACCGTTAATTTCATAGAAGCGAGGGTGAGTGGATAGATCTATCGAGGGTGACTCCTCCATCCGGGTTGGTGGATCCCAACTAGTCATACGGATGCATATCATTTGATAACATTATTTGAGTTGTTTGGCAAACACTCTGTTGGGGCGAACATCATGGTCAGTCTAGTTTCGGTGTCATGGACTTATAGCAATTGTAACATTTTTGTGACGACATTGTCATACATTATCTATACTTGTGTAGTCGTATAATTCATTTTCATAAACCTATGATTTCTCACCAACATTATTGTTGACCGTTTTAGCAATGTATTTTCAGGTAACTAGACATACTCATCATGGCATGGTTAAGGAACCCTTTTAAAGTCGCGGCGTCGACTTCTATCATTGTATATTATGGCATTTTCTTTCAAAACATCGTTTGGACTTGTAATATACTTATGTTTTCCGCAAACTTTATCAACTTTTGGGACCTATCTTGTAACTTTGGATGTTTTATATAAATGTCAAACGATGTGTTTTTAAACGACACTTTAGGTCGTTCAATATAACTGTGATGATGATGCTATGACAGTCAATCCCCCAGGAATTCCAATCCGCTGCAAAACAGATAATTTGGGGGTGTGACAGATTGGTAATCAGAGCTTCAGTTATAGAGAACTAGGTTGCATCATTGACCCTAGACTATAACTACATTATCATAACATCTCATCATTTCATCACGAGTGCATATTCACTTTATATGCGGATTCATATACATGTGTTTATTTGAGTTATTTACTTTTATTTTACAACGGTTGTCACAGAGATGTCTTCAGATTCTGACACTATCCCTATATCATCTGACACGAACATGGAGGATGTCTCATCAGACATCAACATGAACGATGCCTTATCCAACACTATAATTGTATCTTCTATTGGCTCTACTTCAGACTTTCCACTCATATTGACTGACACAGAGACTGAACCCTTTGAGGAGGGCGAAGTCGCACCTACCCCACATGTTAGCCCTGCTCATGACCCGATACACCCACCATCACCACTACTATCATCATCATCATCCTCATCGTACTATCTTAGGGATCCTATGCCTACACCGGACTTGCCGCCCAAAAAGCGAGCACGTTTTGACATCCCCGCATCATCCTCTACAGAACCCGAACCACCTGTTAGGTTCGAGATAGGCGAGAGCTCTAAGGCTGCTGCTGCTAGACAGCCTTCCACTGAGACGTTAGGGGCTCGTATAGATAGCCAGCAGGTTCAGTTAGATAGGATGTTGCGGCAGTTGGAGGAACTGTCATTAGATAGAGTGGGGGCCATTGAGGAGGAGGTTGAGGGCCTCGTGATAGGTATGATTTCGATTGATGTCTCGCACCAGGGTTTAGAGACTAGGCAGTTAGAGAATATGGGGCATATTGTTGAGTTGAGGCAGGAAATGCCTGAGTTATATGACAGAGCCGAGATGGCCCAGGACGAGCTTCAGCGTCATACACAGGAGTTGGCACTAGCTCGTGAGAGCATGGTTACCGCACAGACTCAGATTAGCGAGTTGAGGGATTTGGTTGCGAGTTTGACTACACAGGTCCGTGATCTACAGGATCGAGCTGGAGGAGCACCAGGAGGTGCCTAGTGTAGACCTTTATCATGTATAGTTTTTAATTTACTGTTATCCTAGTCACAAGGTGTGTGACGTAGTTTAAAGAACTTGTTGTCTTTTGGTTGTTGTACAAACAAAATATCAAGTATTGACTCTACTATGTAGGAATGGTTTTACTATCTATGATATCGGTCCACGAAGGCCGAAATTTTCATGTATATTATCCACGTGTGTTGTGATTTTATTTGTGATATTTCGTGGTTGTTCCGTTGTGATTTCATTTATATTATACATGTTGTGGTTGTGGATATATATGTATAATGTTTGTTTCTACTTACGAGTTCTCATAATTGTTTCATCTTATGGTTTTGAAGAATTATGGCGCCAAAGAAAGCCACATCTGAGTTGACTCAAGCTGCTATGCAGAAGTATGTGAATGATAGCATAGCTGAAGCA